>JAOXNO010000024.1:83369929-83391230 GCA_028565335.1 Limnodromus scolopaceus | reverse complement strand
CTCCAGGGATGGGGCAGCCACAGCTTCTCTGGGCAACCTGTTCCAGGGTCTCACCACCCTCACAGGAAAGAATTTCTTCCTAATATCTAATCTAAATCTCCCTTCTCTCAGTTTAAAACCGTTACCCCTCCATATAATATTATCATTAATATCTTTCCTGGATCATTTTTGGCACTTACATGTGGTCCAGCTAAATATTAATTTGTACAGATAACCTCTTTCAGGAGAATACGGTTGCTCTAGAAGTTCCATCCTCTCTTGTTTGTGATAACTCTTCTGGCTTTAAGATTAGAAAATCACTGCCAAGTGTCCAGCAACACCAGAGTTGGCACATGGGTGAGCGGTAGGAGGCCATAGGGGAGCAGAGGGGAAAAGAGAAAGGCATGGGGTTATCCCTCCGTGCAGTGGGGAGCCGCTGGATCAGCCAGGAGGTGTACCTTCACCCATGCCAGTTAGTAACACAGTCCTATTATTTGAAACTATTATGGTAAAATCCTAAATTACAGTCTGGTAAATTAGTGTCTGGGTTGTAACATTTGGAAGGCTTAGGCATGTTACTCTGAATTTATCTGGAGACCATCTGGACTGAACTGACAGACATTAACCTAAATGTCTGCAGCTTTTGTGTTCCTGGTGCAGAAGAAATAAACTTGAAAATCATTAGGCTTTCTGGGAATTGTGAAATGTCTCTTAAGTGCCAGAGCCCAAACTGAATCGGTCTCACAAATTGCAGGGATTGAGACTATGAAAGGTAAACGAGAGATTCTTAAGCAGAGCTGTATTCTTTGTCCAACCTTCTTTCCTATCTTGAAAAGTATTTATTTATGAAGGTACCATTCCTAGGGCTTTATAGACTTTCCAAAAGTAACCTGCGTATTTTACTGGCATATAAAAGCTAGAAAAATATGCAGTTTTAGCAAAAAATCCCATGAACTGCAAGGAATGACCAGTGGTTGTTTTCACGTTAAGAGAACTGGTTTTTTAGAGCGCAAGAAACTGAAAACTGGAGAAAAAAAATCATGAACCGATATGAAATGTTGTAAACTGCTGCAGCTCTAGAGGCCTCTGCCTCAAGTGGCTTTTTTACTTCGCAAGTAAATGGTTCAGTGCTGATGACCTGAATCTCCTGACATACAGTTTGTGAGAAATCAGATTTTTGCCTTTATAGGTGCCGAGTTTCAAGCCAGAGAAAAATGATTGCTACATTTCAAAGATAAAACTCTGAGATGAAAGAAGCAATTTTGCTTTTTACTCCATCTGACAGATCTATACTGAGACTTCCTCTTTCCTTTTTGGGGGAAGGGACACTTTTCTGTTTTCTACATAGTGTGGTCTGAGGCAAATCGTGACTAGTTGCTTTTCCTGAATGCACAGAAGGGAGTATTTCTCTCGGATACGTAAATAGAACTAGCAACAGAATTGGGGAAAAGCCTAATCAGGTAATCACTCATTTATGCAGAGACTGAATAAATCCTACAAAACTGTAGAAGGACCAGGAGTGAAGTAGCTGGGGCTTTTTTTTTTTATAGATTTTATTTTATTTTTCTGAGGATTTGGGGTTTGGTTTTTTTCTTTGTAGCATCAACTTGCCATTAAACACACAAAACAGTAAACATTTGGTTAAAATACCTACCGTGTGAATTTCCTGAAATAATATCTAGCCCTGAAAGTCGTTCAAGGTTAAAAACTGATTGAAGTTACTACCTTTGTTATTTTTTAACAGAATCAAGCTTTGAAAAGTGATGGAGGAAGCATCTCTAATAAAGTGCCTGACATATGCATAGTCTATAAGCTTCATTTGGAGTGTGGCAGATTGATTAATCTCATGGATTGGTTAGAGGTATGTGACAATGCAAACGGTGCCGTTACCTGCTTTCAGTCTTCTGATATGTCTTTTTGCTGCATGTCTGCTTTTCTTCAGTGCCCCTTTTTGACAGCTTAAATCCTTGCCCACCTCGGTCCCTCCTGTGCAAGAACACACAGTAACTCCAGTCACCACCCTGCAGTCTTCCTCTGACTACTGTAAATCATTTATTTCCAGCATTGTTACTCTGTGATGAAAATCTTTTGCTTCTGCTTCTATTTTATGCTTGGCAGAGATCAGATTTTATGCTTCACAAAGTTACCTTTTTTTTCCCCCCCTTTCAATTATTCCCTCTTGCTTTTATGGGAACAGGCAAGTGCTGCTGCTTGGCAAGTGCGGGGTTCTTGGAGAGGATCCTTATGCAAGGGAAGAGCAAAGGTCTTTCCAGTCTCATACTGGGACCAAAAGCAGAGAGAGTATAACAAGAAAACACACATTAATATAGAATCATAGGTTGGAAGGGACCTTCAAGATTGTCTAGTCCAACCATCAACCTAACTGATAAAAACCATCACTAACCCATGTCACTAAGCTCTATGTCAACCCGTCTTTTAAATACCTCCCGGGATGGTGCCTCAACCCCTTCCCTGGGCAGCCCATTCCAATGGGCAATAACCCTTTCCGTGTCAAAATTTTTCTTAATATCCAATCTGAACCTCCCCTGGTGCAACTTGAGGCCATTTCCTCTTGTCCCATTGCCTGTGACTTGGGAGAAGAGACCAACCCCCCCGGCTACACCCTCCTTTCAGGGAGTTGTGGAGAGCAAGAAGGTCTCCCCTCAGCCTCCTTTTCTCCAGGCTGAACACCCCCAGCTCTCTCAGCCTCTCCTCATAAGACTTATTCTCCAGACCCCTCACCAGCTTTGTTGCCCTTCTCTGGACCTGTTCCAGCACCTCAATGTCTTTTTTTTTTGTGGAAAAAACTGGACACAGGACTGGAGACGAGGCCTCACCAGTGCCCAGTACAGGGGGACCATCACCTCCCGAGTCCTGCTCGCCTCGCTGTTCCTGATACAGGCCAGGATGCTGGTGGCCTTCTTGGCCACCTGGGCACACTGCTGGCTCATGTTCAGCTGACAGTCAACCAGCACCCCCAGGTCCTTTTCTGCCAGCCAGCTATGATACATTCTCCAAAACTCCATAGCTAACAATTATGTTTTAGCTCTAAAGTTCCCTATGCTGAGAATGGTTTATCTGGTTTTTGTAAGCTTACCTGGATTGTGACCAATATAACTTTTTAGCACCCACAGCATCTCTGGCAAGAAATTCAGTAGCTCAACTACATGCAGCGCAGAGGACACTCCTTTTACTTGTTCAGAGTATGTTTTGTTTGCTGCTGCCTTGTTTGTGTATTGGAAATAAAGGTGGACAGAAGATTCCTACCCAGGCTCTTGCTGTCCCTCAGTTTCATAGGTTTCTTCACAGCCAACTCTCTCTTTTGTTTTTCCAGAATGTTTTTCAGTTCTGTACTTTTTCTGAGAATGAGTCAGGGACCAGAACTGTACTGGGATTTAAAATGCAGGCACACAAGTTCACGGAGTGATGTCTTTCATTCTGCATTCCTGCCATGGTAATATGTAACCTCACTCGCTCTTTTGATTGCTGCTGAACTGACATTCTCCCAGAGTTACCATTCCACGATCTCATTCCTCCCAAGTGACAGTCATCAGCTCAGAGCTCATCATTTTATATGCAGCTCTGTCTGTCCATGACGTGTTAAATCTGTGCTGCTTTTCCCTTTCTAGGCTTTCTCAACTGTGGTGATGGCAGCTGAGGGACCAAACGCAGATGCAGCTTCCTCAGACCAGGTGGATGATGTTATCCAGTATCCTTTCTTATTTCTCTCAGGTTTGACATTCAAACACTTACAGGATTAGTGAACCAGGATTTTGAAAAATACAGGTTCAGGTGCACTGATAACTAATTCCAGAAAAATGAGATGAGTAGTTTAAACAGCCTTTTAAGGTACTGAAAATGTCACAGAAATAGATCAGCTGAAGTAGTTGGGCTGGAGGTGGTGAGAGAAGAGAGCAGCTTTTATCCATAGGAGCTCTTTGGGTCTCAAACAGAACCAATGGTCCCTAAAACAAGTTGAATCTATTCTACTTGGTTAAATCCTCTGCGACTTGGTGCAGCTGCTCTGTAGGGGAAGAGCATTCCTGGGGAACAGATGACAGGGGAGCTGTGACCTAGAGAGCAGATGGAGACACAGTAGTTTGTTATGAGGAAGATGGAAGCATCAGCAGAGGAAATGCTTACAAAAGTGGTGTCTCTGTAGAAGGCACAAGGTCTAGGACCTTACAACTGAGAACTTTGGTTCCCACAAAACATTCTGCTGCTCGCTTTGTCCTGATTCTTAAGTGAGGTCTGCAAAATATTTGAAGGATGAGCATTAGAACCCAAACTTGTGGCTACAACAGCTGTGCTGCCACGGAGAAGAGATGAATAGTTGTGCAAAAGGATAGATTAACTACAGGAAGAACTTCTACGTGCTCCAATACTACACCTAGCTCTCCTTTATTGTAAGGCCTTTCCTTTTTTACAAGCTTCACGGGTAATACAAAACTAAGTTCTCTATTTAACCCAAGGAGATAAACATATATATAGAGAGAGCTGTGCGTCAGGAAGGCAGCAAGAAACATTAGTGAATAGGGAATAAAGGAAAAGTGATGCCGTTTAATGAAACCTCAAAAAACCCCTCTATAATTATCTATCTTCCCATTTTTTTTGTCATGAGGCATGAAAATATAAATTCATTCTCCTGAGAGACTACAAAATTGGTATCTTTGTTGGCTTTAAGCTTCTCCTAGCAGTGGGGAAAGGAACTCTGCCTTCGTTGCCACACTGTACGCACGTAGCTAAAGAAATACTGATTAGATTGAAGATTTGCTCTGCCCTTATTTCCAACAATTTTAGTGTTTAACACAGCGTTTTGTGTAATCTGTGCTTACTGTGACTTAGAAATCTTCCCCTCAGAGGGAGAATGGTGTCTCCATCAGTGAGTGTCCTAAAAAGCATACTCGGTTTCCTTTACTGACATGTCCAGTGCTCGTTTCATTCGAGCTGTTTCCGAACTGGAGCTCTTGGGCTTCATAAAGCCCAGCAAGCAGAAAACCGACCACGTGGCAAGGCTGACGTGGGGAGGCTGTTAATGTACCACCCAGATCTTAATAAACCTGTTCTTTCTAACCTTGTGCAATGGCCGTGTTCCCACTAAACCAGTCCTGGCTAACTTTGAGCGCTGAGTCAAAGTCAATGAGAGATCCGCTCTGAGGGCCTGGATAGACTTGACTAGCAATGTTGGGTTTTAATACTCAGCCTCCCTCATGGTAATGCTCGTGGTCCAAATACTGTAGTGTTGTACCAGTTTTAATCTTCTGTGGTGTGTGATATTTAACACTATAGTGATATATTTCAGGCTCGGAAGCCACAGGGACAATGCTGGCTGTGTAAGCTGCACAAGTGATGAACCAGTCTTATTAACTTGCTTATAAGCCGACAGGATTTGAGTCATCATTATGAAATGCCTTCCAGATCCTCAAACTACAGATTTAAAAATAAATAAAACCAGGATGCTAAAAAAGACCAGTAAGCTTCCACGTTCAGCTTCTGCTGCATGTTCCTCAAACCAAAACTGGTCCTAACTCCCTTAAAAACTGCTTCACAAGAAGGGAGAAAGGGACAGAAAAATTTTGTAGATAGATAGAAATCTTTTGCTCTTTGAGAAGAGCAAAAGCAAACTGTTAAACTCATTCCCTTTTTTCTAGTGCTTCCTTAGTACTAGCTGAGTGAGAACACAGCACTCATGGGTTGGAAGAAGGCAGTAAAATCCACACCTAAAGCACACACTGTAACCTTTCTCTTTGCTGAGGATCTGTGCTGTGCGCACACAGCTGTGTGGAAATAACAACTGTTGGCCGACTGTTAAAAAGCACAGCTTATCTGACACATCTTCAAAGAACCTTCTCTGCCCTGGGCAGTGAGCAAGTCTGGGATGCACGGAGCGGTGCCACCACCTGAGCGCAGGTTCCCAGTGCTGTCCCCTCCGTAGGAATAGGACTGGACCAGCTCACGGCTGCTTCTGATTCGGTCAGGACAGACCAAAGAGCTGCAATTCTCTGCCTTGAGTCAGTCACACATCGGTGCCCGATGCTGCAAAAAAAGCCACAAATAAATCCAGTGCCAAAAAGCTGGGAAAAAAACACATGGCCATTGCTGGAGTTCTGCTCCCCAAGGAAGCTGAGGTTGTTAGGAAAATGCTACACCTGATTCCAGGTATCGGAGTAACAGCCCCGTCTCATTTTTGGAACTCAAAAGCTGTGCTGCAGATCTTACTGCATCCAGCTTCAGTTTCCCCTGAGACTTGGTTTGATTTAAACATAAAAATGTGTTTATGCTGATGTAAGTGTCCCGTGTTTTCCAACCCTGGAAAAAGCCCTAGGAACCAAAGGGGAAAAGCTGCGTTTCCCTCCAGAACAGCCCGTGCGTCTGCCGTACGTTGATAAACTGTCCCCAGGGCCACCTCACGTGCATTTCAACAGCATGGGCGGAGACTTCAGGTCAGTCTTATCACCCAGGAAAGGGCTGCAGTTAGAAATGTTTAGACTTTGTCCCTCTCAACCCACTTAAAAGTTGCAGGGTGATTACTTGGTTTATTGGAAAAGGCTGTACGTACCTCCAAAGAACTCCCAGACCTCCTCACTGACCGAGAGGATTAAGGACGTCATTTCCCTTCCATCTGAAGCACTGAAGTGCTGCTCTTGGTGCCCGTGTTCAGCTGTCGGTGGGATCCAGATCCTGCCCCTCGGTCGCACCGGCACTTCAGCCAACTCACACCGACTGAAAACAACAGCCTGCGGCTCTGAAGATTGAATCACCCGCATAAACCAGATCTGTACTGGGCGGGGGGGAAGTCCTACTACAAGAACCTATAACTTAGCCAGGAATGTATATAAGATGGGTCAGGCTTGTTTTAAATACCCTCAGAGAGGGCAGGAGTCATGTATTTTCCAATTGCTGTAATTGCAGACACAGAGTGACGCTTCCTGCTGCCCTTCAGGGAGGGCCCAGTTCCCTGTTGCCAGGCCAGTGAGAGGCTGAGGAAGGACGAGTGGTTTATTGCCCTTTATACTGCCTGAACGTACAGCTCGGGAAACGGCCTGAGAACCCACAGCGAGAATTCTCAGGATCTCAGCCGAGCAGTTCCAAGTTCCCCTCTTCCACCAGGACGGGGGGGTAAACAACCCCAACTGCTCTTCCCTCCAAGAGAGACCAAGCCAGGACACCTTTATCCTCATGGTCTTTGTAGGTACACATTTCCAGCAGCAGAGAGGAAAACGTGGTATTTCAGTGGGAGGGGACCACTGAATAGCCCTCCTCTGTCCCAAACCTCACCTATTTATCTTCCCAGTACACCTGATGGGTGGAAGGGAGCAGAACAGCCCGATGTCCCACTGGTTGACACGGAGCCAAGCCTCCCCTCTGCCTCCCCTCACCCACGCCATCCCACTTTCAGACCTCTGCAGGGTAGAATATTTGGAAATAAAAGAGAAGCAAGCCCCAGCGGCGTGTGGCTTTCAATCCCCAAACATGCAGGCAACATGACATTAAACCAGCAAAACAAATTTTGAAGCTTAAAGTCACACGTTTTCTATGCTATGTACGGTTTCTCAGGATCAAATCTTTAATTCAGCATTTGGCACTTTTAGATGCATAAAAGGGACATACTTGACTAAAATTATGTAGAAAGTACTGTGTAATTTAATTTTCTTCAGCAAGGAGGGGAGGAAGATTGGACAGTTAAAAACACTAAAAAAAAAAACCCCAACTGGTCATAAATTTCATTGAGTTTGCCTTTATCAGAGGCTGGACTTTGTAGTCAGAGTCCGACCTGCCTGGAAAAAACATCCCTAAATTCTGAACTACATCAGTAACAGCAGAGACACTACAGCTATGAAAAAACACCTCGTGCTTTTCCTCCTTGAGGAAAATCCTGGTGCCAGGGGTCTAGTAACACCAGGCTTTCTGTTTGAAGATAATCTGGCTACATAGTATGAATTTTATTTACATTAGCTCCTCTCATCATTTATTTGACTACTTTTTGTTGTAAATATTCCAAGTTCACCCTCGCATACCTGAGTTGAAATAGACACACGGGAGATTTCAACTGCAAATATATATGTAATTTTTAAATGTCTGCTTCTACAACTGTCTGCACAGTAATAGCGTTCTGCAGATACTCCAGGAAACCACCTCTGTCTGCAATGTTCTCCGAAAGCAAGACAAAAACGTCAATTTTTGTACTGTGGCACTCCCTCTGAACCTGTAACAACGTAAAGCCTCACCTCTGAACTGGTAGCTGTGTTCCATTCTTCAATAGCCACATCTTTCAACAAAACCAGTGCCAAAAATCAGATCTGAAAATAAGTTAACTCTTGTTTGGACAGGACCATTTTTCTCTAGTGTTAGATGCTGTTCTTTGACACCTCTTTGCACTACTGCGCTACCGCTTTCAAACACAAACTTGGTCATTTTTCTTTTATCTTGGAGCCTACAACAGCAGGAAAATGTAGGAATAAGCCACGTGCCTGTGAAAGCCAAACGCTCATCCTCGCATGCTTCATCTCAGAGAATGGTTTCCAATGCAAAGGTCACCAGCACTGGTTCACAAGAGCAGAAATTCTCAATACTTTACTCACCTCTGTTTTTTTCCTCTCTACTGTGGAATCACGGAGCTAAATCCTTCCCAATTCCCAACTCAGGAATGAAGAGGCCTTTCACAAAATAGTTTCTAAGCAGAATCTGCTCACGGCCTTGCTGCTCCAGAGCATGCAGGCAGCTCCCAAGCATCGACACACAAGATGGCTTGAATCTCCTGCCTTTTTGACCTTGAAAAATACTGAATAATCTTACAGCTGTATCTTTCACATCTAGACGCAAAAAATCAAGAGGCAGTCAGGATGGACATGCTGCCTTCCGTAACTGAGACCTGCGTCGCTACCTTAAAAACAGGTTAACCAAGATCTTTGGTTCCACTCTGTTCAGTTGCAATTCACTGCTTTGCTTTGGGACAGGCTGCAGTTACATACAAATCACAAATATATTCTAAGTGTGGCCACCACAAAGCGTAGCGCCAAGAATTCAGTAGTTACAGAATCTCACCCATTTCTACTCGACTCGAAAGCCTTTGAAAAGGCTCTCCAAAGCAGGTTTGGTTTTAAGCACCAGCCTGCTCCTCACAGCATTCCAGTTTCCCTCTTTTTTTTCCAAGAGTAATCGAGCAGCCGGCCATTTTCCTGCTCAAAAATAAGGCACCTGTTAGGACAAGCCTTTCATGTGAATTTCATCACATCAGATGCTGGCACTGAAATTAGGAAAAGGAGCTGGTTTGAAGACCAAGACAGCAGGTTAAAAAAAATTAAAAACTTCGAAGAATGCAACCTCGTTTTCAAAAGGGGCATAAATTAAACATCCCACAGCTGTGATGCACACACACCCACAGTGACATTATATTCCATCTCCCGGAAAACTGCTTATTATGCATTAATTTGGAGCAGCAGAGGAGTTGCTGGGTGCTAACATGACATCACTTCTTATTTATAATAACCCATCCCAAAGGAAAAGATAAGCCGAGACACAGAGATGATCACAATGGCTGGCAACTTAATTCTACTCCTGTCTCACATTATCAGTTAGGCACATAGACATTTCCATCAAGTCAGAACAAGGATCTTCTAGAACACAGGAGATACAGGAAATGTATCAGGATGCTGGAATTTGGGTTGTGGTCCACCTAGAAATGGTTTTCATACCCCGGGCAAATTAACAATAAAAGGAGGTGCAAAAATGAAGAGGAGGCAGGAGAGGGACTGAGAACCCTGAGGCAATCAACAGAAATTACAGCCCTTGATAGTTTTATTTTCAGTGACAGAAGACCTGAAGGGGGAGTCTAGTAAGGGATTTCCCATTTCCGAGATTCTGAAAATATAGTAAAAAGAATCTAAATATTTGGGTAAGGTAAGTTTCAGGAAAGTGAGCAGAAAATACTCTGATACTGTGGCAGTGTACCTAATTCTAAGTGAATAAAAGTTCACTAAGAACTAGAGCTCATCACATGGCTTCTCTGAAATCTTAAGCATCAGCACAAGCCAATTATCTACCAGCTGAAGTTTCAGTTACCTTTCAACTAAAACTCTCCCAATTAATTTGAAATGGTACAAAGACCTATTACACAACAGACTTCCACTTTACCAGACGTGGAGAGTAAGTTAGAGAAGACAAGAGTTCATAATTGAAGGGTTATTTTGAAACTACTTTAACGCCCCCAAAGCAGACAACCCAAGTCACTTGCACTTCTACCCTCAGCAGGCACATAGGGACTTGCCAGGTAGTAATCCAGGAATTCACCCCAAGCTTTGGAATTGCGCAGCCGGCACCGATACCGCACTCTGGAAACAGCTGAATGTGCCCAACGACAAACTCCTCCACTTTCAACACAAAAAAGATTACACACCTTGAGCTCTTCCAATCCCTACGTAGTCCCAGCTCGTGGGACGAGCACCTGCTCTATCTCATGAACAGATTTCCTGGGATGTGTCGTTTAAACCTGAAGGAACACGAGCACAACTGTTTGAGTTAAATCAACAGTTTCTTATCAGTTCTGTAATAAACACGCTTCCACGACAGGAAGCGATACAGCCAATCTGAGGAAGATTTCTTCTCCTCTGAAGAATTACCTGAGATTTTCATCCACTTCCTTCTCCTGATCTAAAATTCTGACCCACCCCGCTATTGCTAGTAAATGAAGTTTTCATTTAAACACTCAGATTTAAGTTTATTCATACACAGCAAAAGTTCCACCTGCATATTAAAAACAAACAGATTAGAAGTAAATGTTTTATTCTTCCAACTAAATTCCAGTACTACAAGGGCAGTAAAACAATGATACACTGAAAAATTGCAGCAATAAACATTTGTTAAAGACTGAGAGAATAAATAAAAACTACAAAAATGAGAAATCATATAAACCCATTCTTAACCCCCAAAAAAGTCATGGAATACAGAAATGCCCTCCTTCACTATTTCACAGGCAGTACTGTGGGCTATTTGCTTAAAATTGTCCTGGGATTACATTCTAACTTAACTGTGATTACAGCTTCGTTGTAGTGCACAGTTATGAAAACCACACTAACTTCAGTCAGAAGTGTCATTCTACATTTTTATTTACACAACCAGTGAAGGGCAACTTCTAGAACACCAGCTTTAATCCTTTACTTTTTCAAACTTATTAACATAAGAAGCCAAATTGTAATGATACAGCAAATGAGGCCACTGGTATTATTACAGGTAGCAAAGGTCCACATCCAGGTGGTACTGACATCAGGGAGCACTCCAAAACCAGTTGCTGCATAAGAGTGGTTGCCACTGACAAAAGCTTGAAATAACCTGTGTTCACAGGGGGAAAAAAATATGGCATTGCTGCAAGTCTTTACTGGGACAGCTTGCAACAATAAAACAGGGTGTATAGGGCAGCCCACATATGCAGAAAGTGTGATTCATGAAACGTCTGGAAAAAGAAAAAACAAACCAAGAGTTAATAACGGACTTAACAAATTGCAGCTCGATCACAAACCTCTTACGGCAATATCTAATGCGGCTTCAAAAATAAAACCCCAGCATGTTACGGGAGACAGTTTTAGGTGTTTTAAACAAAAGCTGTGTTTTATCTCACATCTTCCTTTCAACCTCGGTCTTCCATATTACCCATTTAAAAGTATTATAAAATTGGGGCCCAGCTGAAGCTTAACAACAAACAACGGCCGCTTAAATTATTGAAGGTTCAGTAATTTAACGCTGCTCTAGAAATCAGCAGAAACAGATACTCACAACTGGCAGGCTGTTCTCCATATCGTCGCATGATTTGATCATGCGTGAACTTCACAAATGCGTCGTATTGTTCTGCAAGCAGGAAGCATCACAAGTGTGAGTATATTAAGCTTAACTCAAGCTGAAAAATATTCAAGGCTACTTTTTTTAGGCATACAGATCATATCAATTAAAACACGCATCCACTAACAGCAGTTTTAAGTGACTTTACACAGTTCATAGCTGCCGTTTCATCCCCGAGAGCAACAATGCAGCACACGTCCCCTTAATTAAAAGACTTTCCCTTACAAACTAATGGGAAAGTCAGGAATGTGCTCGAAGAGAATTATGCTGCACGTACACAAAGATCTCAATACACCTAACACCTGGCTAAGTGTCAGACACTGTATTTTGAAGTAATCAAGTGCGCCCATTTCACAGATCCATAATGGGGGCAGAGTGGTTAAGGTGTCAGCGCTTGGGTTGGAAACATAACCCCCCTCTGCTCCTATCACTGCCAGATGGAAGAAAATTAGTTTAATGAAATGGAAACACAGAAAAGTAGGACACAAGAAAGGGACTTGCTACGGAGTTAGAAATTCCTTTTGGTGACCACCAGAAAATCAAAAGCAAATGACAAACTGAAAGGATGAAATGCTGAGTGACTAACATTTGACTAATTCCAATCACGGAAGTAGCCACAATAGGAGACATATAGTTGACTGTGGACTTCGTGAAAATGGCTACTGCGTAATCTGAAATGAAATTTAGATACCAAACGTATTAATTTGGCTTTGAACTAAGCATTGTTATTTCCTAGAAAGATTATTCTTTCTATACACACATCCATACAAGTCCATTCGCAATATTTTATTCAGCTTCAATATTGCACTCATCAGCAGGATATCACCTTTCAGAATTAGGAAATTGAACAAGGAGAGTAATATCTACCAGATGCCGCTCCTCTCCATTCCCCTTCCTCCCTTGTGGAAAAATACATGTGCAGCAATGTGGGGTGTTCTGAGAAAAGGGCAAGGTCAAAGAAGGCAATCTTCAACCAAAAATGCAGTTAGATTTGTAGTGGTTCCTAGTCCCACAGGTTTGCCCCATTAAAGTCCCCATCCTCTTGCAGGGATGAGCTTCACCTTTGAAGTAAACAGGGTATCAGTAATCAGCAAGTAGAGCAGCAGCAGCAGCCCCAAGTACGGACCTGACCCAATGACCTAAGGACATCCATCCCTGACTGCAGGGGCCCGGGGTCACGGCAGCCAGTTCCCCTCTGCCCAACAAGCAGGACCTCTGTTTCACTGATGGCTTTTCATCAGCCACGCCAAGGAGCTTGGCCAAACAACAAAATAACACAAAGAGCAGATTGAAGGATCTGTTGCCCAGAAACCATTTCCAAAAATAACAGCAACTAGAACTTTTCCTAAAAGTACACGTGAAAGGCCAGGAACTAACTTTCTTCTTTAAAGGTTTAAGTCAACACACGGTGCTGCTTCGTACCATCATCTTTGTTAAAATTACGGCTTTGGAAATTTAAAGAATCCATGGTTACTAAAAATCCCCAGTGACATTCAGTTTGGGAAAGTCAAGCAATCCAAAGGAAAGGGCAACCTACAGGGAACTGTTTGAAAATTTAAGTGAACGCTTGTAAAGATACTTACATCAGTGGCATCCCGTATCATAGATGTTCTAAGTAGCTATTTTAAGTCAAAAGGTGACTAAATGCCACAAATACAAATATGTTTACTATACTCTACAACTTGACTTTTAATAGAAAAAGCTGGTTTTCACGAACAGATTCTAAAAAAGCTTTCAAGCTAGTTTCCCTCAGCCCCTTACACTCCTCCTCTGGTTTTAAAATCTGCCAAGGATCTTGCAAACCCAAGTTTATGGTAACACAGTAATTTCATCGGGTACCAGGGGCAGGAGGGGAAATCAGGGCGTTACAGTGATCCCAGTTTTCCATTTATCAAACCCTGACGCTGCGTGAAAGGCAACTCCACTCACAAAGAACATGGGAGAGTGGAAAAGAAAGGCAGTATCTGGCTAACTACCTACAAGAAAACTGTGATTCAGAACTGAATGAGGAAAATATCCGAGATCCAAACATTCAGTTAAAGTCACTTAAAAGAAGCTATTCAATTGAGATTTATTACAGAATTTCCAGTTACATTTCCATTGACTTCACTCGTTTGTAAGAATGAGTATCACCTTACTATACGAAGTTTAGAAAAAGATACTCATTCTGTCAGTAGAAAAATATAACTGGCCTCCTATGTAAGGAATTTCTAGATTCTTTTCGCAGTCTTCTCTTTCTAAATTCCCATATAATGCTGAAAATTTATTATTGGCTTGATATGTGGAATGCAGTAACATCATCCTTCTAACAGCTCTTTCGGTGACCACCACCGTAAGAACAAGTAAACCTAAGTCATGTCACTGTCACCCACAACCCTCCAAACAGAAACCATCCCCCTCCCTTCCCAAAAACAAACCCAAAGATTTTTTCCTTTGGGACTGACACATGGAACACACGTAAGGAATTTGCCAGAGGGGTTTCTGCTGTAAAGAACGACAAGTTTGTACTCAGAAAGTGTCCAGAACAAATGTAAATATATCTGGTCTTCAAACGGTTATTATGATCACTGCTAACTGAAACGCATTCAAGAGGATGCAAGAAATGACCCAATTCCTAACAAACATAAATTAGAAGAAAAAAAAGCTCTGCGAGTCCTAATTCATCAGTCTGAAGCGGGTTAAAAAGAAAAATGCAGAGATGGAACATTAGGCCCAAAGCAACAGAAGTGTCTAGGGCTTTAGTTATAGTTGCAAATAGATGTAGACTTAAGAGGGACCTAGAACTATGGTCATTTCTTACACAGCAGCAGCAGATCAGCAAGCACAGATGAGCAGAGGCTGAGGTGCAGAGACAATTCTGTCACAGGCAGCCCCCAAGCCTGACACCAGTGTGGTAACTTTCGGCACGGACATGCCTACAGAAGGGTTCAGTTCCACACCTGAAGAGATTTGCAAACTTCAATTCTGATGAGTGTTCAGGTGGGATGCAAAACAGCCACGGGTATTCAAAAGCAGGTTTGCTGCCAAAGAGTGCACTCGGATGTTCATTATCATCACACTAAATTAGACACTGCATCACTGTGAAGGCACCTACCTCTGAATGCAACAGAATTTAGGTGCTCAAATGCTAGCAAGATACTTCGAAGCAGAGACCTCCAACAACTAAAGAAAGGTCATATTTACAATGCTGACATTAACATGAACCTTATGAAAAAGGTAAGTTGGCCTCAGGCGCCAAAAGTATCAGCCAAATGATGTGAAATACAACAATTCAGCACAGAGCATCAGAAATGCAGCTAAACTACCAATGCTCGGGCAGATACCAAACACCGCTGGCAGCAGCGTAATGGCAAGTACTGGGAAGAGAAAGGGAAATCTTAGGTACTGTCTTCTTGCCAAATTCCAGAAAAAGGAAGTCAGTTCTCAAGCAGGAAAAAAAAAAAGTCCTTCACAAAGAGCTCTTAAGCCAGTAGAATAGAAAGTCTTTCTGGCAAAAAAACGAGGAGGAAACGATCAATTCAAACATGATAGCAAGAGAAAGTTCTATCTGAAATAAAACCACTGTTTCCATTGATTAGTAATACCCAGGAGTCATAGTTTCTATCCAAGGCAGCAAAGAAGAAAAAAAAAAACTATCAAAGAAACTACACATCATTTTTTCTGTTCTGTATGCAATCCCATTCCTTAATCAGATTAGATCAGAAAAAACAGCATAACACAAAAATGAGAAAAAGTTGTAAGCTTTCAAACTCAGCCTAACACATTATTTTGAACTATAATATACCTGCAAGTTTTGTGGTCAAAATTTCTTCATACTCTTCACGAATTTTCTCTTCACGTTCTTTCAGCAAACGTTCACAGATCATTCCAACTTGTCTGAGAGTAAACAGCGGCTGTTCTTTTTTCAATGGTGATGATGCTGCAGATGAAGTACCTAAGATTAAATATTTGGGCACACCAATTTAAACAAGTAGTTTGGAACTATTTTTATAATGTTTTCTTCACATCATTTACATTAAAGGTACTTTACAGAACACTTGGAGAAGTCTTTCTCTGCCACTAGAACACTTATAATTACTATTAAAAATTGGATACTCAAAAGGAAGATATCTACAACGGACAATACACATGGGTATCAAAACATGAGGAGTGCCACACAAACACTGTGAACACCATATACATGGCAGTTGTCATTTACAAATTTAAGCTTCTATTTTATGTAAAAATTCCAGTGCAGTACATTTTTGCGAGACAGCTCTTTGCAAAAGCCTATTACAGTATCGGCGGCAGGTTATGCAGGATGCTCTCTTGAAAACAATGCAAGCTTTGTATCCTACTGATTCTTAAAATGAGAGGCTACAATCTTCCAGATCAATGCTAGTATTGCCAAAAAAAAAGCAACAGTAACTAGTGAAAAGGTGCCATAAACCACCAGATAACCAGGGAAAAATCATTTAGGCAACCAGCATCTAAGAACACAGAGCAGAATTACACAGACAGAATTCTCTGGGTACCTGGCAAAGCTGGTCCAGTAAGAAGAAATGCATGTGGCTGTGCATCAGTAGAACAACAAGGATCTGTCTGCTGGAAGCTGTTTTCTAAGTGTCTCCTCTTCTGCATGCGTTTATACTCCTGTTTTATGTTGTACAGAATTTGTTCTAGAAGAAAAACAATAAGAAAACTTAGCCTAAAATAATTACATTTCAGCATTTCACTTAACCTTATTCCATTCAAACACCAAACACTGTAGATAAGTAAATGATAAAAGCCAGACTCTTAAAAGGGGGCCTGCAAAACCCACCAGGTTTTATTTAAGACAGATGCAATGAAACTAACTAAAAGAAAGGTAACTCCACGCTGTTTTCACCAGGAGAATACTAGCAAAAATGTTAGTTAAGGTCAGGTATTGGTGCCAGAGTATTGCTAAAAAATAAATAGCGTAAGGTTAAAACTTAGGAACTATCTACCACACAATTTACCTGTATGAAAATCAGGCTACAGACCTTCTATAGTATTCATAATCTTCCTTTCATACATTTAATTTGCAATTATCATTCTCCCCCAGACAATGTTTATCTTTCACACAGGTAAGGGTAACAAAAGACTCCAGAATAAAACATGTACATGAAATACCATTCCTCTCCATATAGTTACTGGCATACAGGCAGCAAAGGGAAGAGGAAAACACAATTGAGACAGAATATTTATAAAGCAACTATACTTAAAATTTTAAAGAACTGGAAACCAAAAGACACAATACAAAAGCCTTTCACAACATTTTTGACAGCCTCAGATCTAGCCAAATAAATACAATGAACAGATCAATAGTCTCTTTTAAAGGAGTATGGCAATATGGAGTTCAGAATTTGATTGCACTGAATAAAATACAGCAAGTGCTTTTAACAATCTCATTTTCCATTGTAGAAGTACAAGGAAAAAAGTAATCCTTGCAAGAAAACTATCGATCCTGTGTGCCTTCTCCCTTCACATGCCATGTACCAAAAGGCTTCAAGGTACATCAGTGCCCTAACAGCATATCCTCTGAAAATGTAAAAAATTAAAAAAAAAAAACAAAAAACAAAAAACCAGCCAGTTTCTACTTTTTGCAGGAGATTTTCAGAGAAAGATACTTCCAAAGACTCCCTCTTTATGAGAATCCTTACTTTCAAATGCATTAAAAAAAAATTTCCTTACAGTATCAGCTTCTACTGAGACTTGTAGACATTGAGCAAAAACAGTTTTCCAAAGCAATGATACACACAAATCGATGGGATCATGTCAGAGTTACAAAGGACTCCACTCACTCAGTACCCTCCTACTTTTGTTTGATGTTTTACCAATACTGTACCATCAAAACTTCTCAGCTAAGTTTCAGGTATGTAAACAGCATGCTATTGAGGTTCCTCATTTTAACACGATTTCTAGTAAGCAACCGCGTGAAGCAAGTAACTTCAGCCACCAGCTTATTCAGTCCATGGCTGAAGCCTATGCTAGACCAAGCAGAAGCAAACATTTGCCAATTCCTAGTTCACAGGCTGAACTATTGCAGTGGTTCTTAAATTCCATAAGTCAGTCTGGGAGCTTCCAACTCATAAAAAGAGAGGAAAATGTTTCCAGTTAACAGGAATATCAACTTTTTCAGCAAAGGAGCTTCTTGTTTGGATTTTATCCGCTGATGAAGGCTTTGCAGCTTAAGCCTTTTCAATCCCATGCCCAAAGTGCTTGTACAATTTTCAGCTCCCCGAAGGGGTACCAATAACTTGGTTCAAAGCAAAGAGGGAAATGAAGAAGATGTAATAAAGAAGAGAAGGAAACAATGAGAAAGTAGGGAAAAAAAAGTACTCAGGGGTGGCTGGAGGATTCATACTTTTTTTTGTAGCACAAAACGCATACTACACTCCAGCGTGGTACAGAAATATATCAATCAGGTTAAACCAAGGTGCAGTCAGGCTTCCAAAGTTCAACAGAATCCCATGTACGCACTGCATCAGTCGGAGAACGGCCCCATGACATCTTTACTCAACAGCGTTACGGTGGTAAAACTATACTTTTTCTCAGAATCAAGTGCTGCTCTAGCTGAAGTGACACCGGATAATTTTGAGTGGGAACTAAATTAGCTCATAAGATAACATCTGTCCTAAAGCTTGTCTACACTACCAGAAACGTGACTGCAAACATTCACGCTGTATTTACATTAACTGAAGAATGTAACAGATCACGTACATCCTTCACTGCCGCTACTTCGTCTTGGGCATATTTTCCAATTCCTGCATGAGCTGCAAAAACATCACCCAAATTTCAGGTGTAACAACTTTCTACAACTCTCCTTTATACTATCTTTTTGCAGGAACGTTCTCAAATCACATTAATCACCAAAATCATTAAGGAAAAAAAAAAATTAAACAGCCTCTGGTTAATGGCTAAAACTCCAACAGTTGAAACAATCATCAGCCAGGTTTTCTCCAGCTGTAACAACCCCTGAAAATTTAATAGGGAAAAATTCACAGAAGATGTTACACCACCAGCCAGACTAGAAGGAGCTAATGCAATGGGGTCAGGGGGTGGGGGACGGACGGACAGACAGGGAGGGACAGACAACAGGGAGAGAAGGTAGAAAAATCAGGTTCTGCCATTGGGAAAACACTAACAACTGGGACAGAAAATTAAGATCTGTGCACCAAGGACACATGATTCTATTCCAAATTATAATGAATTGTGGACACTGAAGTCTCAATGATATTACAGTAATTTCACCTGCTTCTAACTTGGCAACACTTTTTAACTTGCAATCTGAAAACCTTGCTCTGAAAATCAAAAATCTCCAGAAACACCACTGACATATACATGGGGAGACGCCTGTCCTGACAAAAACAATTTCACCGTTTGAATTACAACAACTTCAGGTAACTGTATAAAACTAAGCGGAGTGGGATGGAGGAGGAGACTATTAAAATATGACAACACACTACATTGAAAACAGCCACCAGGAGAAAAAAGCCTGAAATCTGAAAAAAAGCCTGAAAAGCCTGATTGAGCACGTGTTGAGCATGTACATAATCTGATTTTTTAAATGGTATTCCTCTATTTAGTCTAATTTAGGATATTTAAGGCACTGGACTGGAAGCTCTGCTCAGTACTGTGCCACTAATAGGCAAGATGACTGCGAGAATGACTCATCTCATGCTTCCCCATCTCCACCATTTGTAAAATGGAGATTAATAGTCAAGAAACACAAGTTTTAACACAGCATCAAACTGTTCAACGGCTTCTCACATGACCGATGGGACTAGTAATGCTTCAAATTAAGCAGGCACATTTTTACAGCAACAAAGACTGAGTAGACATTTTTATTAATATAGTGACATAAAAATATATGCCTTTAAACAAAACTCCTTCACTGTAAAGTGAAATGTAAGCTTGCAGATATTTGTATCTGATTTTAAATGAAAATCTGAATGCTAAATTGAATTGTCTTGAACTGTCTTTTAAAAAAAAACACAAAACAAAACAATCAAGTAGAGTAAGAATAGTTGTTTAAAAGCACCGAGTTACTTCTGGGATTTGGTTTTTCTTAACAAAGCCACAAAAATATATCTGATGAACAAACATTCTGTTCAAAACAGTTTTTTATAGTGTCTCAGCATTTGAAAGAACCCATGAAATATTAAGGCCGATCAAATCAGACAACTTTTGAACACCACCTACATTGCAGACATCTAGCTGTAAAGCCCTTGAAAATTCTGGCCCAGTTAAACAAAGCTTGGAGTTAGCAGATCTCATTCTCCAACCTAATTTTGATTCCAGAAAGCCTTCCTGACTTCTCGAGTTCAGTTTCTTAACTTCCTTTACTCCCAATTAGTTCTGACTATTCTCTCTGTAGTTGACAACTGAATTTAAATGTGCGTTTAACTGGTGGCAAACACAGGACAGCTTTTTTTATGTGTTCCTCAATGTAGAGGCCCAAATTGTTGAAAAAGACAATGACATGCATTTTAATTAACAATTTATTTTATATATAAAAATTGAGAATCTGAAAGTGCACTCATTAAAGAAAACCTAATCTAAGTAAGCTTCTCCAAGACTATAAAACCAAAGTGAGAACTTGAATCATTTATGTTAGAACTCATTTGATATTTTGAATAAAGACTTGCACACATTTTATGGGTGGTGAAGTTCAAATCAGACATGGTACATCAGGCAATAATTTAATTTATGAGATGACAAAAGGCATATATTTAATATTATCAAGCATACATCACTGTGGCCTATCTTCAGTTTCTTTTTAATTTCACTTTATCCCCTGTGCTGGGTGTTTCCTACTGGTTAGAGGTACCTCTGAAGGGAAAGAGCTAGAGCACACCAGGCAGAGGCGCTGCAAGTGAAAACTGGGGTTGCTGAATCTAGGGTAGCAGCAAGAAAAAGCCACACAGCTAACACACTGAAATGAGTCAGTACTTCAAAAATGACATTTCAAATTTGATACTTTTTTTTTTTTTTTATCTAGAGCTCTGTGTACTAAGAGCATAAAGTTAATACATATGTTCATGAAATATTGCATTAAAATGAAGGACAGCATTCACACCAGTCTTCTCTCAGAATTTCTGATATGATTTGGGGAATCAAAATTTCATGTTTCAGCTGCTTTCACACCCAATGAAGAGTGGATGAAACATGAAGGAGGCAATTCAGAATTCAGGTTTGACATCTGGAACATGACCTGTCACACTAATGGATTACAAAGCCAAATATTCATTTCCAAGGAGTGATTCTTCTTACTTCCTTTAATTCATGATAAAAAGGCAAGTTATTCTTTTTCAAAGTTCTGTCATCTAATTACTTCATCCTGACCTGTAATTACCTAGAAATTATGTACAAGGGAAACAGCAGTTCAACTTGAAAAGGTAACAAGGCAAACAATTATTTTCTCCATTTTAATTACTGCTTATCAACTATGAAGGTGCTGATGGTTTCCCCCGAAGGATTTTTTTTT
>JAOXNO010000024.1:83337696-83363542 GCA_028565335.1 Limnodromus scolopaceus | reverse complement strand
CTGCCCTGCGCACCCGCCGCCCCCCTCCCTCTCCTCGCCGGGGTCCCCCCCGCCGCCGCCGCCCCGCACTCCCCATCATCCACCCCCTCTCTCCCCTTCCCTGGGGGGTTGCCGGGCACGGCGGGGCCGCTCTCCCTCACCTGTGGTGAGCCGGGACGACACCTCTCCGAAGGGCGAGGGCTCCATGCGCAGGTATTTCTGCGGGGAGGAGGCGGCGGCGGCGAAGGAGGAGGAGGAGGCGGCGGCCGAGGCCGGGGCTGACAATGGCGCACATCGCCTCCGCTTCGGGGACGCCGGGCTCAGCAGCGGGTCGAAATCCAGAGTCCTTTTCAAAGTGGCGCCGCAAGCCATGGCGGGGGGCGGCGGCCGGGCGGAGGAAGGGGGCTCGAAGCGAGGGGCAGGGGAGACGGCGGCGACGGTGGTGGCAGCAGCCGGCCCTGCCCGAAGACGCCTTCCCCGCTGTCTGGGGCGGGCTGGGGGGGGAGGGAAAGGAGGGCGGCAGGGAAAGGAGGGGGCAGCTGCGTCAGGGCCTCCGCCGCCTCCCTGTCGGCCTCTCTCTGGGGAGCGGCCCCGGCCCCCTCAGCGGCTCCGGCTCGGCCGGCTGGATCCCCGCTCTCACCGCCGGCCCTGCCCTGCCCTAGCCGGGCCAATTCCGCCCGCGGCCGGTAGCGGGGCGGGAGGTGGGCCGAGGGGCGCGGGGCCGGGCCCGGCTACCCGGTGCTGGGCCGCCGATGACGAGCGATGGCGGCGGGGCCCGGGCGGCGGCGGCGCTTCCCTCTGTGACTCCCACACCAGCAATATGGCGTCAATAACAACGCCGCGGATTCAAAAACCAACCCCCCGCACTGCGCCTGCGTTCCTGGGGCGGTGGCGGCCGCGGAGGCTCAGGGGAATTGTGGTTTCCCCGCCCCGGCCCCGCGCCTGGGCGGCGGGGCGCCCGCAGAGTGGGGCGGGACTACAAATCCCGCTGCCCCCCGCGCCGGCCGCCCCGGCTTCCGGGTTCTGGTTTAAATCCCCCCTCGGAGGCTGCGGTGCGGGGTGCGGGTTAAAGGACGAGGCTGTGGGGGGGAGACGGGTGGGGTGGCGGCGCCGCCGCCCCCCCGTGGGGAGGGGGGCTCGGCCCCGGTTTTCCTCAGCGCTGTGGGGGAGCGGTGCGGCCCTGAGGAAGGGGTGGGGGTGGTCTTCTGTCAGGTCCCGGGAACACAAAGGCGGGGGAGAGGCCTTCTCTAGGCCCCGCGGCCTGGCCGGGGGCCTGCTGGTGCGGCGGGCGCCGAGGGGCTCCTGCCAGCGGGCCGTGTGTCCTCAGGGCCGCTTGTCTGGATGCGAAGTGAGGGCAAAGTGCGTTTAGTGGCCTCCGTGGCGAAGGCAGAGCAGGGAGCGTGCAGGAATCGGAGGTACGAAGTGGGGTGGAGGTGACAGCTAAGGACATGGCAGGAGAGGCCCCGGTGATGACCAGAGTCGTGTCTCGGCATAACCAACCTGATTTCCTCGCAGTTGCGTAAAGGAGCTTTCTTGCTTAAGGAGGGCGGTGAGGGGAGAGGTTCAAAGAACTACATAGCTGCTTGTGGGAAGAGCAGGGCTCTTTCCTGTTCGCCTTCCTGATTGAAATAAACTGTGTTGCAGTTCACCCTGGTAGAAAAGCTCCCAGGGGTTGATAGGCCACCAAATATATGTGATTTTCAGCTTTTCTGTATCCAGCCCTGTTAATTTAACTATGAACACAGAGGTTGTCTTTGGAAGATAAAATAAGGAATATGCCCTCATAAAATTTAACACTGGTGGTGGTTTTTTATTGTCTTATGAAATACAAGTTAGCCTTTCTCTGATGACATTAAAAAAAATACCAAAACAAACCTTACTGCTATTTGGAAGCAAGTTTTTGCTTTATGTGCTCCATGTGTGACATATATTGTTAATTAAGCCATGACAGCACCCAGTCAGTCTAAACACAAATCTGATGTCTGCGCTGGCAATGTGATCATGCAGTTCTTAGCGTAAGTGATGTCTCAAGTGATGAGATGACCTGGCAGAGCTTTTGTGCCCAACAAAAATAGAAATAGTAATTAATAATTTGCTTTCTGTGACAGCTCATGATGATGTTGGGACAACTAGGTGAAGTTCTCCTTAGGTTTACCTGACTTGCCTTGGCCTAAAACTGATGACAGAAAATAGCGAAATTATTCCTCAGCTGTTGCCTTTTCCTCTGTAGAGGAAGCACTTGGAGTATTTCCTTGGTAAGGAGGATGCTGGCAAGCCTTTCTAAAGTGAAGACAAGTTCTGGTTCTCCTTAACAAGGCTCAGGAAATGTACTGATGCTATTACAGTGTTATAATTGTCCTACTATTACTATACCGGTATAACTCCTTCTGTGGATACTCTTCTTTGGAATAATGATGGTTGGTTTTTCCATTCATTTAATTCTTCATTTCCATTACATTTCCCTAAGCAGATAAGTTTCCCTGTGTTAATGCAATAGTCTTAAGTGTTCTTACCAAGCACTTCACCTGGGAAGACTGAGGCAAAGTTGTTCTTACAGGCTTTGAATTAAGGAAATCTTGCATGTTTTTCAGCATATGTATGAGGCACTTGTTCAGTTTGGAGTGCTCTGTGCCAACACAGGACCAAGACAGCCACTTCTGCCCTCATCTGCATGCTGAGAAGTGCTCGTGTTTGGGTGCAATATTGGAAAAAAAAATTCTAGAATAACCAGCACTTTCCCACTGAACTTACTATTTTATGTATATATTTTGCATTCAACAGCAGAAAAGATTCTGTAACCATGTGACACCAGATCCTAAGGACCAACAGCAGAAAAGATTCTGTAACTCATGTGACGGCAGATCCTAAGGACCATTCAGGCACAATTTAAGTCAATTAAAACAGTCTGAGGAATCAGGCAAAACTTCATCAAGATAAGCTACTAGAAAGCAAGCTTTTGCCAGTGCAGGCAGCGCTATAATTGTAAGCAATTGATTAGAACCATGATTGTCCTAATCAGCAGAGTTACTCGGGCTTTATCTGACCTTTAATTTGTTGAGCTAAACTGAAATAAGTCTGATTTAAGTCAAAATAAGAATTCACACGGCCCTTTGCAGCAAATTAAACCCAGCTAAACCAATGTAGCTTTGCATGTAGACAAGCCCTGAGGCAGCAAAACGTCCAACAGCAGTGACAAAGTGCTTGATGGTTGTCAGGGAACATGTGTTTTTACTTTCATTGTGGCAGGAAACACCATAGGGTCAAGGCTGCAAACCACTGTTTATATTGTTCTTTCTTCTACTTACTTATTATATAGCCAATTTGCAGTGTCCCATTATGAGCTACATGGGGTGCCTTTAAAATTATATATTATAAGCATATTTTTAAAATAAATAGTACCCACAAATTTTATTAATACTGGGAATGGGAGAGCTTATTTATAACTGGTGTTGTGCTAGATTTTACTGAATCTTCACTTCAAGCATGACACCTGTTAAAAAGACAAGTCCAGATGCAGGACAACGTTTTGACCTTTGTTCGGCTCTGAATGGAGTGGGAAAATAACCCTTTCAGTGACCGTGATGGAAATGTCGTAGTTGACAAAGTGTTAGTCTTTATGCATTCTCTTGTCTTCCCCTTCCTCTGCCGTTGCTTCACTCCCCCATTGTTTTTTGTTTTCTTTTTTTGCTGTCTTCCTCTCATTCTCTTTATATACCATCTTGACTCTGCTTCCTTTTCCTTTTCCTTGCGGCATCCTAATTATTTGATGCAGGGTCCACCTCACAGCCCTTATCTTTTCTTTTCTGTCATCTAACCATATTCCTCCCGCTTTACATAGTGGCTCACTTCTCATTAACGAAGCTGGTGAGGGGTCTGGAGAATGAGTCTTATGAGGAGATGCTGAGGGAGCTGGGGTTGTTCAGCCTGGAGAAAAGGAGGCTGAGGGGAGACCTTCTCACTCTCTACAACTACCTGAAAGGAGGGTGTAGAGAGGTGGGGGTTGGTCTCTTCTCCCATGGAACAAGCGATAGGACAAGAAGAAATGGCCTCAAGTGGCACCAGAGGAGGTTCAGATTGGATATTAGGAAAAATTTTTGCATGGAAAGTGTTGTCAATCATTGGAATGGGCTGCCCAGGGAAGGGGTTGAGGCACCATCCCTGCAGCTATTTAAAAGATGGGTTGACATAGTGCTTAGTGACATGGTTTAGTGATGGTTTTTTTATCAGAGTTAGGTTGATGGTTGGACTAGATGATCTTAAAGGTCCCTTCCAACCTAGACGAGTCTGTGATTCTGCTCACAAACCTGGTGACCACCAGTTAGCTGAGCTGTTTTCTAGAACTTGTTCCATCTCACCCCCAGTGAGCAAAAGTCACTTGAAGCAGTGTCATTCCACTTGAATTTGGCCGTGCATGCTGAAGGTTTCTTACTGATATATCGGGCACACAGTATATCTGTAGATTTTGTAGACAAAATGCAGTGGAGGTTATCTGTCAGGACCTCAGTGAAGTCTCTGTGTGGTGCCGAGTGAAAAAGGATGAGTTAAGATGAAAAAATGGGGATTAGTCACAGGAATTGTAAGGCAGGAAAAACAGCCAAAAGAAAGATGGAATAAATTTCTCGGTCTGCTTTGCTGCACAGTCACACAGATAGTGCTGGCAAAAAGGAAAGGATACACAGGAATGAAAGCCAGAGGTCAGTGAAGGTCAGCTCTGCTTCTTTAGGTGCTACCTTAATGCTGGTAAAACTGTACCAAAAATTATGACCTGAACCTGCAACCATGGAGTGACCTTCAGTAGGACAAACATGTTTCTTAGGTCTAAGGTACTAAGGAATTTCCAGCAGAAGCACAGAAGTGTATTTCTCAATATAAGAGACGTTGAAAACTGAAATACTGTATATACTCCCACTCATAGATATTCAGGAAAGATTCATTAAAACCAGAACTTAACCAGAAAAAGGTGACTGGGCTGATTAGGAAAACAGAAATTGAAAATTTACTCATTGCAAGAAGTTAAAGGATGATTGTTAGTTAAAGGTTATTGGCCCAAACAACCAACCATTGAAGTCCATGTTTTTTCTCTAAAAGTGCAAGAAGGAGGTAAATTCAGGAGATTTTTAAGATCTATTTTAGTGATGCAGACTGTGTTGATACAGGAGATGGCAGTTACCTCACCCAAACTGGAAATACAAGGAAGATTGATAACTGCCAGGGGATTGAGTTCCCAGAGCACTCTTCCAGTAGCAGTAGTGTAGCTGAAAATAAACAAAATCAACCCCGAATCTTTAGGTAAAGCCTCATATTTTAGGGAAAGGGATTGTATGGTATGGTTGCTTTCTGTCGCACAAAACTGTTACAAATGACCCAGGAAGTCTTTGCAGTCATTTTGTAATACAAGGTGGCAACAACAAAGTCACAGTGAAACTAAACTTTTTACTTGCAAGGAGGTGAAGCAGTAATAACCCATTTGAGTCGGTTCACCTATATTCAGGATAACACATCGAGGCTATAAAAGGAAAATTACTAAACTCACTGGTGTATACGCATGAATTGTGCTAATGGACCTGGATATAGCATAATAAGGAAGCAGTGAGTAAAATTTTGCAGCTCTGACTACTGCAATTACCTCGGCAATTTCAGGAAGGCGCCGACACTAGCAAAGTGTGGATCAGTGCACTTTTCCATCCGTTGTCAATCACAACCTTGAGCAGGTTCTCCAGAAAAAGGGAGGTAATGGGGTGTAGGGAGGGCAGTGTCGTGAGGTACTGGAAATGTTACTGCAACCTAAGAAGATCTTATATCCCCGTGTCCTGCACAACCTCACCCTCCACTGTCAAAACATTTAAATACAAAAACATTTATATTATGCCCATCTGTTACCTTCCTTCCTTTTTCTCTTGTAAATAATTCAAGTTTTTTAAATTCGTATATAATGTTTCCTGCCTGAATTTATGGAGAAACACTGCGCCAAACTAAATCCTGCTTTGCACTTAATCTTAAAAAACCTGCTACAGTGCTTTAGCACAAAGGAAAAACTACACTTCTTAACAAAGATTTTTTTTCCAAAAAGTTCTATTACATCTTTGTAGGACAATTAATTTTTCATAAGTGATCATAAGGATGAAAGAGTGGTATGGTATTACGTATTAACTGGAGAGTAGAATGGAGTCAACCAAAAATTCATTGACCTGGAATGGTGAAAAAAATTACAGGGTGAATATTAATCATGTGAGTAATAGTGAACATGTGAATTAAGAGCCATTGAAGTCAAACATGGAGTTGTGAATGTCTCAGCTGTTGGGCTGGAGCCTGGCTCCTCCGTGAGCTTACACAACTGCGTTGGGCTGAGATGTAGTGAAGGCCAAGCTCTTCTTCCATGCCACTATGGTAGTGAACAAACCAGCACAGGACACAGTGGCGTCGGAGGCATGTTAACTATTTCCTACTAATTTCCTCAGGTGTAGGAGGAGGTTTGAGACCCCTTCCGTCGTGTTCATTTGCAACACGTAGCGCTGCAGTTTGGTGTGTGCATTAAAGAAGTGGGCACCTACTTTTCATTGCAGACCCATGGCTGCTTTGGGAGTTGTGGGCGTTGATACAGTGCAGGCCAGCTGAAAATCTCACTTTTATCGAACTCACTTTTCTACAAAGAACATCAAAGAACTGTGGACTGGAATTAAAACTTTTACTTTGCCAGATCGTTTACTAAGGGTTCAACTTCTCTGTCACTATCTTACCTGCCTTTTGCATCCTTCTCTTTTTTTCAGATGAGTACCTGGCTACATTTTGTTCTCAGAAACCTCCTTTCTCCCTGTGGAGCTGACCTCCAGGATGCTCCCTGGTTTCACAGGTGGTACGTATGTGCACTGTACCATCTATACACACCCGCTGCTTAACCCGCTTCTCCATCTATGATCAGTCCACCCTTCTGCTTCCCCTGTCTGCCAATCCCATGCACTACCTCTCACTTTGGGTAACTCCGTTGTCCTCCAAGCTCATTTGCCCCCTTTTCTGCCCCCTGTGAACTCTGGTTTTAGGCCATGCTTGTTCTTCTGTGAAGTATTTCCAACAACCTGTCTCCCCACCCCAGGCCTTGTTTCCGAAATTCTTCCCCGGACTTAGGTCACCTTTAGCCTGAGGAAGCTCATAAATTACCAGCTTTCTAGAAGTTTCTCCTGGGGAATCTTTAGGTTCTCCTTTCCTCTCAGTTCAGGATCTCTCTGTTCCCCATTTCAGCAGATAAAGTTTTCACTACCTTCTTCCTCCCTTTTCCTCACCGACCGGTAGCATCTCTCTACCATTGTGTCCCATCTTGGGCCTTCTTGGGTTGTTCATCCCTTTGGTTTCAGGCCTCACCTTCTAGGCCCAGCATTGTTCTGCTGTTGCTTTAATTTGGGATTTGTGTCTTTGCTCCTGCATGTTCTGGTTCAGCCCAGCTTTCCTCTAATCACATCCTTCCTTCCCTTCTCCTGCTTCCCTCCGAGGGATTTCATTCATGCTGCCCTTTTTGTTTAAGCCTGGAGCAACTGGGCCCATCTTGGGAACTAAATCCACTCTGTCTTCATTCAAATCTCCCCATAAAATGCACTTCTGCCATAAAACCTATCCAGCTTGGATTCCTCTGCTGAAATATATCCCATTCCTCTATAATAAAAACAAATCCTGTTTCATAACAAAACAAAAAGAACTGAGCGAGAGACTGACTGTGCAATTAATTTTTGCCAGTTGCTTTCTGCCAAGAGCAACATGCTTGTTCTTATCCCGCTCCTTAGGATTGTCCTCCCCATGTGCCTCCTGTTTGTCCTTTTGTTTTATTATCGGCTTTCGAGTCCTTCCTGAGGGCTCCTGGCCTGATCCTGTGCTCGCGTTGGAACGAAGCGAGCAGTAACTCCGCTGCAGAACAGAGCTTTGCCAAGGTGAAAATTCTGTGGAAGGCGAATCAGCCCTTTGTTTTATAATATTAGCTAATAAAGCCTGCGCACAGTTCCAGCACAGCACTCTGGTTTTAATTAATAAGAATTAGCATATACATCTACATACACTCTTTTTTTCTTTTTTTTTTTTTTTTTTCCCTTTGCGGGCTCAGCTACTTTGAAGAAAACCTCTTTGTATGTCTTCCTGGTTATTCTATATCTTGACATTAAAAAACCCCAAACGGATGAAAACCGAAAACCCAAGTAACATCAAACTCCCACGCAAACAAAAGGCTTAGCTGCTGCCGGTGGCGGGGAGCTCTGGGAGCAGCCCTTCCCGCCTGCCGAGAGGAGCCGGGCTTCCAGCCCCAAGCTCCCCGCTGCTGGGGAGCCCTCCCAATTCCCAGCCCGCCGTCCCTTCCTCCGCCTTTGCACAATCCCACTGCAGCGACTTCCCAGTCCTAATTGGAGCCTCTGGGCATTATTGTATTATTATTATTTAATAAACAACCGCATAAAACACTGGTTGACATTTAAATAAGAGTAAAGAAAGGAAAGCTCTGACTCCGAGCCTGTTTTGTTTTCCTGTTGACTCGGGTAGAAGCAGGAGCAGGTTTTCTATCCGATACCCATGCTCGCTTGACACGTGCTTACCTTTAATGTTTCAGGGAAGGCATTGCTAACGTGGGCCCAGTGCAGATTAGAGGGCCAGACTCAGCTGTAAATACAGAGCCATATCCTGGACGTTCCCAAATAAAAATGCACTAAAGGCTTTTCTTTCCCGAGCTACAGAAGCCAGGGTTCAGCATCTGCATTGTTACCTCGAGCATGTCCTTTCAATTGGTTATCTGAAGCACGCAGCCGTCAGGATGCTGTTAAGAAGAATAAATGGAAGAGAGAGTTGTATTTTTGCATTTGATTGTAAGTTTGAAACATTTCAGAGTGAGAGTTATCATAACAAAAGAAAACGTGGTGTCCTTGAAGTGAACGCAGAGGAGCACAACTCGTTCAATAAGGTTTTGAAAGAAAACAAAGAGCTGAAGGCCAGAACTGACTCCTTTAGAAACAAGTATAAAATGAGACAGGATTCAAAATGCTTAAAATACTTTGGTGACAAGCAACAAAGAAGCGTCTGTTACTAGAATTGATTCAATTAAGGAAAGGGAGAGAAAATCTTGAGAACTTTTTAAAAAGTAGAGATTTGGTGCGTGGGGAGTCTAAGAACAATTTTTTCCTGGGCCACGATCAGAGCCCTAAATCAGCATAACTCTTTTCCTTGAAGAACGTGAAAACTAGGCAAGGGTGAGTACGTACACCCTTATTATTCTTTTTCATTGTGGATCAAAGAGGAGAAATTCTCGGGGCTGCCAGCTCTCCACTTTCCCGCAGTGAGACTGGAGTGCGGGCTGGGTTTGTTTCTCTCAGTTGGGCAATGCCTCTCTAATACTGTAAATGATCAGGTCCTGTAATGGCCTTCTTGAGAGATCTGAATCTTATTTATTGGTTTGTGTGTGGTATAAATGTTTTTAAAGTATGCAGTAGGAGTGAAATATTCTTGCCATTTATAAAAATTATGTACATATGTGCTTTAATTCTAGGGAGTTCACCCCTCATTCTTCCCACCATTTCATTACGTGTTTGTTCTCCTGTATTATATATTAAAAGCTTCATGCGGTAGCTCACTTGCATTTACATAGGTGGACTGTAAAACTTCTGTGATGTTGCTTGGAACTTCTGTATGAACATGTTATATAGAGTCAGTGTGGGCATGACAAACGTATTGCAGATTTTTCGGAGATAAACACAGTCAGTGAATGCAAATATGAATAAATTTGTGTGCAAGTTTTAATATCCAAGCGGAGCTTATAAGTGCCTAACACCTGTAACCACAACTGTCGGTGCAAACAGGGAAACTAGTTTTAAGGCATTTACGCTGATTTAAAAGTGCTGGACTTTGAAATATTTCAGCTGTAATGGTGGAGTTGTGTTCATCCTCCGGCAGGTATTTAAGTGCATAAACTCTGTTATTAAATAATACATACTTTATTAGCAACTGATACGCCAAGGTCCGTGTGAAAACAAGTACCAGTATGGTGAGGACTGCCTTACAAAGCAACCTGTGGCTTTTAAAGACATTATGGAAATCTTACTCTGAAATGGATCAAAAAGTGCTGGTTGATGATCATAGGGAGATGGGTATTAAGCATGGAGAAATTTTTTTGGAAAGCAAAATGGGAGCTTACCAGAAGGGTGCTGGATTTGCATGAATGGCCGTGTAGCCTGTAATAGGTTTGGTCCAGAAGCAGGGAGGTTTCTTAGGAAAGGCGCTGCAGGGGTATGTAATACAGGGACAAAATGGAATCTGTTTGCATATGGAGTGTAGTTATCTTCCCCTGATGGGACACCAAGTGACTGCTTTTTGTGAGGGTACTGAGACAGGAATATATTAAATTGTTACCGAAGATGTAGAGAAGTATGTTCTGTGAAGTTTTCTGGTGCATTTTATCAGAACTGTTCATGTTACAAAAACAAAGAGATACATGCAAGTCCAAGACTTCATTCAACAAAAAGGCAAAATGAACCCCTTTCACCCTTTTCTTTGTTAATGAATCTTTGCTTGTTTCTGTATTTGGTTGGAGGTACAGTTGACCTGAATTGGCCTGCAGAATATTTCCTAGATAGAGAGTTCAGGTTCAATATGTGAAGGAAACAGCTACCATATTAATAGCTGTTGAACTGCTATAAGAAAAGTTACATTTTGCAGAGAAAGGAAATGAAATTGTCTTTGTATTTGCATTTCTTTAGAGCTCAGTCCGAGGGGTTTATTCACCGAGAATCAGGAGACAGTCTTCAAAATGGCCAGTAAACTGAAGAAGCTGGACTGGGAGCATCTGAATCTTCTCATTTGAAAACCTTGCCTGTTGCTTGCTCCTCCTGAAACCTGGAAATACCGGTAAAAACCAAATGACATTAGTCCCATTGTATTTTGGAAGCTCTTTTGTCTGTATAACATTAGGATGATGTCAGAGGTTGATTATATGTTAGGTTGTTCCAATAAGAACAATTAATTTGGGGGCAAAAGGCAGTGAGGACCCTGTCAGATGCTGAACAATGTTTTTGGTTTTCATGCACTGAATCATCAGTGTTTATAGGCCTCCAACATGTAAATCACCCTGAGGTAATCTGGAAGGGAAGGATATGAATAAGCCAATTAAATTGGCAAAGAGCCTAAGGAACACCCTGTTTAGGGATAAAATCACATGCCTGTCCTAGTGCCAGTAGTTTTGGAGAAGGAAGTAGAGTTAAAATCTTTGTAGTTCATTTCTTTGCAGAGAGAGATGATTTGGAAGACTTTGGTCTTCTCCTTTTGTATGCATGAGCTCAGGTGACTGTGATAAGGTAGTAAGTGGTGTGTTTTCTGCAAGTAACTTTTATTTTGATGACACAGAAGGATGTCATCCAGGTTGCAGAGGGTGTAGGAACTAGTTGCCTCACTCATGGTAATTATTTCGTATGCAGTCTTATGATATGCATTCAGAGGAAGGACTGAATTGCCCTTTATCTTTCCAAGTACCTCTTCTTTTTTTTTTTTTTTTTTTGGAAAGGGAGACAAAATTTTCCATGAGGAAGCCTTCTCCACCCAACTCAGCAGTTACTAGCATACCTTAAGGTGCTCTGTATCTAAATAATAAAAGCAACTGCTCTCCTCTTACCATCTGCCAGGCCTCTGCCTTCAAAGGTGTGATGTAAAGGGGGGAAAAAGGCAGAGGTGAAGAAATCTTTTCATTGAAAGTTGCGCAGAGGAAAAACTATTTCCATTCTTAGTTTATTTCTTTACAGTATAAATGGATTATTTTTGTGTTTTTAAGAGGCTTGCTGTTTTTGCTATGTATTTCTGCCATCCCACCCAGATCTTTGAACTCGTAGGCCAATTCCAATCAGGAAAGTAGCTGGCTCTCTAGAAGAGACATATCCTGTGTGTGCCTTCATCAGCGGCAAGGCCCAGACAAAACTAATGGCTGACACCAGGCACTATACGTGGGAGTGGATCATTATGACCTCTCCAAGTGCAGGAGAAGCTGTAATTGGCATTTTTATGTTATTAAGCATCAGAGAATTTAACCGTAAACAGAAAGCCATAGGAAGTCAGGAGTCACCAGTTACACTGCTCACAGAGCTACGTATTTAAAGGCAGCTTTTGGGCATTTTTCAGACACCATTAAGATTGGAGGAGATGTAACCTCCCGTTTTTTTCCTCCATATAGCCCGTCAACTTTGGACTTCTAAGGTCGTGTTCCTACTTGAAGGGAAGTAACTTCCTGAGAACAAAACCAGCCAGAAAGCAACAGGGGCATGAGGTCACTGCAGGCACCTAACAGCCCTCTGGAGATGCCTTGGAAGTAACAGCTTTGGGAGAGCCTAGATACAAAGGCATAGACTGGCAAAAGACCCAGATAAACATAGTTGTTCAAGATGGTTTTGATGCCTCTCAACTAACCCCAGCCATCTGATAGCTCAGCATCTAGCCCACATCAGTCTTTCCTCCCTCTGGAGACAAGGAGGCACCTTCCAGGAACTATTTGTTCCAGCCCAAAATAAGTATGAAATGGATGTGATGAACCCTTCTTTTTCTGTCTGTCTGCATTGTGTGCTGAGGAGGCCTAAATGACCATCTGAATTTTTTAGGAAGCTAATGTTCAGTGAAATTAGTCTCAGCCTTAGTGTTTGGCACCTGTGCAGCCTGACCACACATTGCTGGCTGCTGAGCAAACTCTCATTTCTAGAGGAGGGCTAGAAATTTTCCACCAGAGGTTAGTTCAAGGCTGCCTTTTGTTTTGAATTGCAACTGGAAGTTCACTCAGCCTCTTGGACCTGTCTCTGGCCCTTACTCACTTTTGGGCACTCCTCAGAGCAGTGGAAAGAAACAGACATAGCTGCTTTCACTTCTCTTGTTGGTGTTTGGGCCCTGCAGAGAAACAGGAACCAAAGTAAGGTTAAGCAGGGTTTAAAGGAACAAGATAATGTTTGGTAGAGGAAGGGAAAAACACATAAGCTGGCCAGGCCTTTAACTTCAGAACAGTGTACATCAACTGTTGCCGCGTCCCCAGGAAAACAAGGGATTCGGGAAATAGTCTAAGGCCAGGCTGCGTGAAATACAGAGCACATGCCACAGCGTGAGTGCCTTTGTCTCCATAGACAGCGCTCTAGAATCAGTATGACCTTACTCCTGCCCTTGTTAGTCTGAAATATGTAGCACAGCTGTAGGACATAGTTCATCATTTATCAAGGGTAAATACAGTTCTGGATGGGAACATGGAGTTGAAAAGCGTTCTGCACACAGCGTTCGCTTGCGTGTTGTAACTTGCTGCTCGGAAAAAACCAGAATGCTTTGTCTTCTTGTAACACTGGTGAGCGACTCCTTATCATAACCTTGTAAGAGGTCTCAAGTGCGTTCATGAATAGGAAGATGATTAAGATGACACATCAAGGCTTTCTGAATACTTATTCCTATTCAGTCTCATCCTCATATTTTTCTTAAGCTTTCATTGCAAAACAAGGTGTTTCTAATCTCCAGTGTGATTGGTAGACCGCATCCTTTCACTCTTGGTGGCCCAGCTTGCTGTGAAACTCAAGCAGAGTTGTAAGAAAGTGAGTTTAAATGAGGGGCTGTCAGAGCTAAAGCAGCTAATTGAGCTGAAAGCCCCTGAGATGACCTCTGCAAAGGAAGCCTCTGTTGCTCTGAGTAGTTACTGTAACAAAACCTGAGGATAAAAATGAAGCAACCTGACTAAAATGTTTAGTGGGAAAGAAGCTAAATAGGGGATTATGAGGATCTAGTTTGTAGGGGAGAGAGAGGAAGATGGCTGTGTAACTGGGGAACAGTTGAGAGTCTTGCCCTGAACCCGTCCATAAATCATCATGCCAGGTAGGGTATTTTCTCTTCCCCCAAGTATTTCCCAGGCTGGGAGTCTGCTGTGGCCACAGCTGCTTCTCTTCAACAGTCCATTAGAGCCCTGAGACTGGGTTTTGAGCAGGCTGTGTAATACTTCTCTCTGGTCTGCAGCTGAAGAGTTAGGTCTGTAGCCTGACTGATGTGCCTTTTCTCGAGGAGAGGACTCATATTAATTACCCTACATCTAAGGAAATCTAATTTCAGAGCACAAGGACACAGAGGGAAAAGGGAAGCCTGATTTTTGCAGTGTTCAAATGATCATGTCAGAGCAGAGATTTGTGTCACGGGGAGTGCCTCTGGGCTGTCTTGCCACCAGGATTGTTAGCAGAGGGCAGGAATACAACTGAGACCAACGGCTTCAGTGACAGACACCGGGAGAGTACAGGTGATATCTTTGGCATTAGGCTGAGGGGGCTGCAAGAGACAGTACGAGGGCTGAAAGTTTTACTCGCTGTCTCATGGCTTCTAGGGCTGTAAATGAGAGCTGACCATACAGACCAACAGCACGGGTTTCACCACGCTTGCGAAGTGAAGTAGTTCTGGTGGTTCCCTTTTCTTCAAAGAGTTTTGCACTTTCTGCAAAGTCACGCTTGGGGTATGTGTGGTATGGGCAAGCCCAGTTCAGAGGAGGTAGAAGCAGTAGAGAAGGTAGGTTAAATTTACACTGTAGCCTCATTTTCTTCATTTGACAGGGCAAAGAGAGGAATCCCAGAAGGCGCGTATCTTGAGATTTTCTCCAAGTCGGTTGCAAAAAGCAAGTGAAAAAAATAGATACGCTTCTTGACATAACCATCCTGACCCTCATGACATACAGCCCTTCCTGTCTACTTTTCCAGCTCAGCCCCCTGTTCCTACCCCCTTAGCTCTGTAGCCCCAAGCACCCAGTTAACACCTGCTCCTTGCTGTCTGGTGCCCTCTGGTGCTGCAAATACCTGTCCAGGCTACATCCTATCACACCCTTATGCAGCTGTGAGAACCAGCCTGGACCCCGTCAGGGGACTCGGGAACTGGTATCCGTTTTTTCCCCATTGCAGCCTGGCTGTGACAAGGGCCCTCTGATATGCCACGACACAGGTGGGACTGGCCTGGGAGGTAGGGAAGAGCTAGTCCTCGTTTCTCTAGTCCTGCTTTAGTTCTTAAAGGGGGAAAGTGGACAAGGTGTCACTGGTCCCTCCACTTAACATTTGAGTCCCCCGGTTTCCAGGTGTCTCTCCCTTGCTTTACTCCCTCCCCTTTTCCCCCTTAAAGCCTCTAACTTCTTTCATCTCTTCTATCTTCATCTGTACTCTTCTATTACTGTTATCCTCACACGGTTGCCTGCTCTCACTGTGGAAAGTCTTTCTTCCTCCTCCAAGATACAGCTCCTCTTCCCCTAGGATGCTGTTCCCACCACACATAGTCACTGACCCTGCTCCAGATGCCTCATATTGCAGGGCCCATGGCTCAGGAACACTTGGAGCTTACACATGCTCAGATTCATTGTTCAGAAAACAGGATTACAGTATCTTTACTGTCCTTCATCTCTCCTCTAAATATTCAATGCTAATTGATTGATTGATGGTGGCTTTCTGGCTTAACAGTCTCCCAAGTCAGAGAAACAGGCACATGCCAGTCATTCTCACATATCCACCTGGAGCATACGGAATGTATTAACTTCCAAAAATTTAGTTAGAGCCTCTTCTAAAGTATTTTGTCCAAATTGTCAGGACTCATTTCTCTGGACTAAGAGAAAACTGATGACAGAGGAGGATAAGCAACAACAGGCTCACAGGTCGTTCTCTTGGTTTTGCTCCAGGTGGATTTCACCCTCACAGGGAATGAGTGGATCACTCAGTGACCATGAACTGCACGCCGATGGTAGGTTCTTGGCCTGGAAGTTTGATTCTCCACACCTGACGCCTGCGTCCTGTTCAGTTTAGTGCTCCCTTCCTGAGATGGTCAAACCCTGTTCATGATGATGTTGTCGTAGCACTGCACAAATAGGCAGTAGGTGCCATGTGGCAACAGGGATCAATTTAGAGGGGCTGAGACTGACCGGTCCCTGTTGATCCCCAGCCTGCTCTGTCTCTGCATGAAACCCCGAGCGGTTGAGCCCTTCTCTTCTGCTCCAGAGCTCAGCTCAGATTCCTCAGCCTTCTCTCATCAGACTCTTTTTAGCCAGCCTATTTCCTGAGTTGTAGGCAGGTGACGGTGCTTCCACGTTGTCAATGCATCTGGGAGCTGTAAGGAAGGAGCAGCTTCACCTACTGTGTGGGCTGAAACATGACAAGTTGCTTGTTTGCAATCTGATTACCAGCAGGAGTCCATTTGGCATGGACTTTCATGGCAGATTCATGACTTGAGGACCGTCAGCCTGACAAATTTCAGTTCTCTGCCAAAAGAGCCATTTTAGGAAGAAGCTACCTCTTTTCTTTCCGTTCTTTTTCTTTCTTTCTTTTTTTTTTTCCCTGTTTCCTCTTTTCGTTTGTGACAAATCTCTAATGGAAACACCTGAACTGGTTAAACAGAAAGTAAGGTATCTGCCCCAAACTCAACCAAACCCCCAAACCCAACAAACAGGCAGTGAGCTGTAGGCAGGCACGAAGCTTGAAACATGTGAACTGGAACTGATAAAGGGTTGGCAGAGCTGTAAGCAAACTGAAAATGGGACATTATAAAGAGAAGTTGGGCAATCTTCAAAAAAGTGGTGCTACCAGTCCTGTCAATGAATATTTAGATATGGCCCTTGCAGATTGCAGGTCCCTTGATGAAATGCTCACCAGTGAGTCATTTGGAAGATCACTAATTGAAGGATAGAAAATGGCCTGCTGTGGCCTGCAGCCATTATGAGCTGCACATTTTTTTAAGAGAAGTTTGTTGCAATCTCCTCTATTTTCCACAGATGAGGTGTGGCTCTCCCATCCCTGGCAAAGTGGCTGATGCGGCCTTCGGTTGGGAAAATATGGGTGCTGTTGCATGACAAACGAGGCTTCCCCTGGGAGGGAAGTCACCTTCTTCCTCTCCAGCACAGCATCAGGGGTGTGACAATTCCCTGAAGCACAGCGGAACCGCACAGAAATCTGGCAGCTTTATCCAGTTTGTAGCTATAAGACTCTGGCTCATAAAAACATCTGAATCACGTTTCACAGTACTTAGAGAGCTACATAAACACAACCTGATCCTCTTCCTAGGATCTCAACCTTATATTTGGAGACTATGCCTCCTTTTCCTTTTATTTTTTTTTGTCAGGGGTCTTTTGACCCTTACTCCTTGCATAATTATTTGGGCTTGCATGAATGCTGCTGTGTTCAAATTCCTCAGCCTGCTCTCAGAAGTGGCACTGTTGCTCTTTTGTTTGCTTTTAAACGCAGGCACCCGAAGTTTCTTTGGCTGTGATGCATTAGGCAACTCATTCTTCATGCAGGATGGGAGGGACACCACACAAAAATCCTGCAGCCGTGCCTGTGGTGGGTGAGACAGCCCCTACGCCTCCTTGTCCTCTTTTTGCCTTTCCACCACTCTGCCTTCCTGGATCCACTCTCTTTTGCTGGCAGAAGACTGCCCGGTGGGCTCTGCAGGAAGCCTGGCGTGAGGGGAACAGGAGACAGACTGTGGCGCCGTGCTGCAAGCATGGGAAGCATGGACTTGCTTTTTATGGAGGCTGCAAGGAGGGAGCAGTCTGGTGAGTATTCACAGACACCATATCCAGTCTGGCAGGCAGAAGAAGAAGAAAATGCACCCTTCTTCTTTGTAGGAAACCAGAGGTTGCTGTTCTAGGCCAAACTGATTAAGTCTGGTATCCTGCTTCAGACAATAATGAACACTGGAGAGGAGATGCTGCAGTAAAACGAAGATAAAATCACTCATCATGGACATTTCTCACCATCCTATTGATATCTAGGTCACCAATTAACGACATCAACAGCTAGTGACCAGCATAAGACGGGAGGGATGAAGGCTTTATGCTGAACTGTTCCAGTTGATGTCTTACATGATTCGTCTGACTTAGCTGAAACAAAAATGAGGAAAGAATGATACACCCCCCATCCTGTTTCTCCTGAAATATATGACAAACCCTGTACTGTTCTCAAAGGTGCAGGATCAAACCTGTCATTATCTCACACAGAGTGCAATAAATATCGTGACTAAGAGTTAACAGTGCATCAGAAATTATCATCTCAAAGTCTTGTTGGCAGGCTTTACATCAACTGAACCAGGTTGTCAGCTGCCTCCTTCAATCCCAATGCAACAACTACTCTGTATAATAATTTTTTGTATGCTACAGGTGAAAAACGCAGGTGAACAGTACTTTCCATGCACAGATACGTAACTGATTACATTACAAAGAACTGGAAGAACAAGGCATTTATTTTTCATTTTTAGGAATTTGAACGAGGAGATTTCATTACCCAGCATCAGGATGCATCTTGCTTGGTGGATGCCATAACAAATGGCTTCTTTACATCCCTAATTCCCAAGCATTTCAGAGAGAGACAATTCAGCAGCACAAGAAAGATGTACTATTCCTTGAAATCTCCTGACTCAACTCCTGTCCTGTGTCTGTCAGTGACTGAGTAGCATGGCAGTTATAATTGAGCACAAACACAGTCAACGGGAAGAAGCTGGGCAGAAGCACCAAGGTGGAAGTGGGCTGGGTGGGTGCCAAGGTGAATGGTCACACCTGGTGAGGGCTGTGAGGTCAGTGATATGGGCAAGGTGCTCAGGCTTCCAGAGGGAAAATCTGAGTTGCCTGTCGCTGTGTGGTGATAAGAGAGGAGGATGCACAAGGAGGATGATAAGCTTGATGGTACTTAACAAGGCAAAGCTGATAAGCTTGATGGGCACTTAAGAAGGCAAAAATAAGAGATAACAGTGGTTCATTTCAATTTCTTCAGTAATTCACTTACCTTTTCCTTTGGATTGAATACTTTGTATAAGAAAACAGTGACTGCAGCACTTAGACATGATGTGTAGACTTCTGTAGATTTACGGACATTGTGTGACGTGGTTGGAGAGAGGATGGATTATCAGCAGGTAGCCAGCAGCCTGGGGAGAGGTTCTTGAGATTTGTGTGCTTCCATGTGCATCTCCTCAACTCCATCCGGTCTGCTGGAGATTTGGAAAAAACCCACAGCACTGTGCTCTATTTATGAAAGCAATAGTGACATCAGGATGAAAATACCTGATCTGTGTAGTTCCTGAAGCTAGGGATTACTCACGGGATATTGCTAGGGCATCAGATAAAGATTTTAACAAGTGGGTGTAAAAATTTCATCACAAGTCCGTCGTTAGGAACCCAAAGAACTGCTCCTATTTTCAAAACTGTGGAATCTCTGACAGCTTCAGCTGCTTTCTTCTTCCTGCTCTGATTTTGTGAATGGAGTAGGGCTCAGTTGTTCAGGCTTTGTGGGAATCGTTATGTATAACAAACCAGTAGGATGGGTCAGATACTTTTCCTGTCTTTTATTTCAAGTTTTTTTTAAAAGACCAAATCTCTGCAGATGCATAAGCCATCAAAATATAAATAAATGGAAATGAATTCTTGTTAAATGCCTCCTTCCTCCCCACTCCAACCTCTTGGTTGGAGTTTTCTTCCTATCAGTCAGCTCCCTGCACCCACCGGTGTGTGGACACATCCTTCCTGCCTCCTAATGGCTCCTTGGGGAGAGAAGAATCTGCCCAAATTATCCTGAAGAGAGATTATGGTTTCATTGGTTAAACTCATTGGGATAGTGATGTGTCCAGCAAAGCTGATGACTGCAAGTGATGCTTCATTTCAAGTGTACTTCCAAGGGCTCAAAATTCCTGCCAAATTTGGTTAGTTTTCCTAGTTGAAATGTTTGTTGATGACTTGCATGTGTGAATAAGTCTTGTCAGTAACCAATCTTCCTGAGACAATCTCAGTTGCATTGATCTTATTGCCCACTTCTCTTAACAGCCTTTTGGAGGGAGGAGAGAATGTCATGCATGCAGAAGTACGTCGTCATTAGTTAGTTCTTTTTCTTTTTCCCAGCACATGAACCTAAAATGGGCCTGCTGCCTTCTTACTGTAACTTAATTGCATGGATCAGAATTTAATTCACATTAATTTTCTGGCCCTAAATATTTTCAGTCCAGAGCTAATCCAAAAGAACAATTTTGTTTCCCAACAGCCTTATTTCCCCCATTGTTTCTTTCTCTCTGTGCCATGAATGTTTCTTGATCATCTCTATTTCAGCCATGTAGAGGCACATACCTGCGCTATACTTTGGGTGGTAAAATGGTTTCTGGCAGTCAGTGCTTGAAGACTTGGAATAAGATAATTTGTAGCACAGAAAAATGAGGAAGCTCGGGAGCCCATCAGGGACCTGTTTGCAAGAGAGTGTTGTCCTGATTCTTCCTTTTTGTAATGTGGGGAGATCCAGCTGTGTGACAAGCACAAATCACACCAAAGCCTTGGGCAATATAGCTAATTTCCTGGTGTGCTCAGGGTGATCAATGACCTGCACCAGGCAGCCCAGGACATGGCTCTTCTCCCCGTTTGTTCTTTGTAGGGGTGTGGGCTTCAGGGAGCTCTTTCTCTCCTGCTGGAAGTATCAACTGTATGTTCAACAAGTTCGGAAGAAGACATTAGCTTTCAGCCAGCTGTGCTGATCTGTGGGGCACATCTGGGTGTATGTGGCATGGCCACTGAGCAGAGGCTGTTATCTATGGGTCTGTGCTCAGAAAAGAGCTGTAGGAGTGCTACCAACAAGCAGCTGCTGGGAACAGCCAAGTCCATGCATTGCTCTTGGGCGTGCGTCCACTCTCTCTTAAGCAACTGAGTGAGTGCCCAAAAAGACAGATGGACATCATTTCCTAAACATTGTCCTGTCTCTCATCCACAGCTGCTGTGGACTTTCCTTTCAGCATAAAGTCGCTTTGTCTGAATAAGCAACAACAGCATCTGAAGAAGCACTAGATTTTGAGACAACTGGAGCAATCATACTTTGATCTCTGGCAAAGCCCAGGGGTTTGATTATTATCCAGTGGAAGGAGCTGAGATAAATGAGTTTTCAGGAGTAGGGACTCAAAGAGTTCAGGCTGTAGGTGGATTAGAGTGAAGGGTGAGGGGGTGCACCCTCATCCCAGGATAATGATGTCAGTCATCAGTGACCCACAGGGTCCTCTTGGAGCCTGGTGCTTTACAGGGCTCACATGCATTTTCTAGGAGCAGGCAGGAACGTTTCTCTCCATAGACCTCTGCCCCTTCCTTGGAAGCTGATCAAACCTGTTTTATTAAAAACCACTATTTGACTTCTAATGTTTTTATACTGATTAAGAACATTGACTTGGCTGACTGAACAAGGGAGCTGATTGTAGCTCAGCTGCTTCATGCTGGAAAGGCTTTGATCGGACTGAGTGGGAGTTTATGTTTAAGGTACTCTATAAAATGAATTTTGGTGATAAGCTTATAAACTGAATTTGAACCTTGCACAGGCTCCAGAGAGAAGGAATAAACAGCTCAATTTATATTCTCTACAGATACACACCAAGATGTCCCTTTAACCTTCGGTTATTTTACCTAGGGGGTCAAACTGTTTGTTAAACTGTTTGAAATTATTTGTCCAGATTAGCTGTCCATGCTGAAGATTGAGAGCTTTCAGGGTGGCTCCCAAGAGCCCTGAAGCCAACTGTAATGAATGAGTTTGGTGTTTTACTCGGAGGAAAAAAAGCTGAATGAGTTACAGAACTGCCAAATAGCCCCAGCTCATTCACACAAACTTGAAGATAATGTGATCCTCCTGATCCCGACATGGTATCATTAGAATAGCTTATTTCAAGGGCATTCCTGTCTGACATCTTCCCTCGTTTTACTTATCAGCCTCTATAGTTATACACAGTAGTGAATTGCAATTAGAAGACACCAGGACCTGACAGGAATCCCTGGGAAGCGTGTAGGGTTCATCTCCCCTTTCTGCTGCAGCAGGTGACCCATCTTGCAGGGGATCAAGTGGAAGCAAGGCTGGGTGGTCATCCTGTGAAATCCTCCGCTCCGATCCATCTGGCGAGGGTGTACAAGCAATAGGAGTCAGCCTGAAGGATTTGGTAACCGGTCATGTAATTATTCATCACCAGTGGTGCGTGCGGCGCGGATCCCAGCACAGCCATCACGGAGAGTCTGAGGCTGCCACAAACCCCAGGCACAAGGGAATCGCTCATCGCGGCAGCGATGGGGTCTTTTCCCCTTGAGAGATTTTCGTTAGACGGTGAGGTTGTGATCTGTCTGAGCAGATGTCTAAATATTTTATCAGAGGAGTCATCCAGCTGATGCGTAAGTCTCACAGCCATAGGAAAAGAGAGGCTTTTGTTTGTGTTTTCTCAAGGTGGAGGGCTGGAAGTGAGAAACGCAAGGTCTGGCTCTGTGATGGCCTTCTGCATACCTGCAGGCAAATCATTCCAGTCATCTTGCTGCTCCTGCAGTCTCCCCACGTCTGGTCCAAAAGGTAATTGCCAAGACCCGACAGCACCATGAGCTCCCATAGACATTCTTCCTGCCCTGCTTCAAAACAAGTCCACTTCATTTTTTTTTAACTTAGCTTACAGTTTGTGCCCTTGTATGTGTGTGAACCTCTTCACCCCTCTGAGCGGCTTCTAGCCTGATGCCCAACTCCAGCTAAGTGTGGAAGCCTCAGCGATATCAAAGTTACATTAAATTTCCTGAAAACTGGGAGAGCGAATAATTCAAATGTCACCTCTGCTGAGAGAGAAATCTTAGCAGATATCAGAGGATCCCAGTGGGGAAGGGGAAAGAGGGACAGAGGGAAAGGGAAAGACATATGAAACTAGGTTTTGTTGGCTCATTCTGTTGCACACACTCGTTTTATTTCAGGGTTTCTGTTCATTTTCTCGTAACTCCTAGTTATCTAAACCTTACTAGGGATTTGAAGTGTAAGTTGGACTACTTACAACCAATACTTACCAACTTGCAATACAATGCAACCAAGAATTCCTCCCGTTAGCCCCAGGTTGCTCTCAGCAGGATTTCTAGAAAGGACTAGAGATCACTCAAGGTTGACTCTCCACACTGAACATGCCTATGGAACAGGTCTGCTGGGAGCTGGAGCAGGCCCATTCATCAACCAGTTTCACCGTATGCTAAGGGAATGCAATAATATACAGCTAAATTGAAGACAAATTGCAAAGACTAGTTTGTGAAATGAAGACCCATTCCTTGGAGTAAAGGTCTTTTGCTTTGAAACTATCCCCACTGGCTTTGCCTGTAAAGAAATAACTATGGGAAAAAGACATCACAAACAACCAGGTTCTGCAAGCCTTCTGAGGGCAATATTGACTTCTTCACATGCTCCCCTTCCAGACTCTCAGACTCCCCGAACACTCAGTTTCCACCTGAATAGCTTTACTCTCAGCCTGCTCTCTTCATCACACATTATTTTATTCATCTGCCCTGAAATAACAAGGTTTAATTGGCGATCTGGCTCTGATTTACTAATATCTCCTTCTGCATGGAAGGAGACCTCAAATTCTATGCACTCATTCTCAATCAACGTCAGCATTGTATTAACTCAATGTTATTACATTATTGATTTTATTCATCCCCAGAGCTACATCAATTTATCATGGAATTTACACTTCTTTAACAACCAACACAAATCAAGAACATTTGTTAGGCTTGCAATGTAGACTTGAAGGTTTTTGGAATCTGATCCTCATTTTCCTTTACATTTGTTTAGATTTCCAGTTAATCTGAATTCCTATCTTGCCCCTTTGAACTTTCAACCAACTGTAAATACTTTTGATAAATTTCCTTGCTAAAAACTATATTGCAACATAGTTCTGAGAAAAAAAAAACAACAATGAAAACCAACTGCAGCAAAATGCCCAGTGCCTTCTGATGTGTTGATATAAACTGGTTTAGGGAAATAAATGGTCGGGTGCTTTATGTTACACAGTGGCCACATGTAAACAATAAAATCTGTTTGTAACCTCAGTCATGCATTTGGTTCTGCTGTACACTATAACCTTTTGTAGATTGAACTCATGTCTTGAAGGTGTGTAGCAAATTAAAAACATGGCAAAGAGTTTGTCCTTTTCCGTTGCATTTCACAGGCTGACTTATTTGCAACAGATGAAGAAATTCTGGGAAAGTTCATTGTCTGCTTCTGCATTTGTTCAGTCTTCCTCTCTGGCCGGACTCCGTGATGGCTGCAGAGATACTGAAAGGATGATGTCAGAAGAGTGGGAAGTGAAAGCTGATGGGAATTTTAGTCAAATGCTTTGAACTGTTGATTTTTTATTTTTTTTTTTAAATTGGTTAACGTCTACATAGCTGAAATGCTGATTTAGCAGTTGGGAAAAAGGATGTGGGACACCAGAGCAGTCACAGCACTGGCTGGTGTTAACAGAGGTACTTTTTAAAGGGCTAAAGCACCTTTACTGTCTTCCTTCACACCATATGGGATCCCACCGCTGGCTGGGGTGCAAGGTGCAATTGTACATCATCTATTCTGTACAGTAATTTTGTCACTGCGTCTGCACGTTGAGCCTGTTGTTTGCGTCTGTTACCTGTGTACAGTCAAAATATAACTTTAAGAATATACTGTTGGTTAGTAGGAAGAGGATAGAGACCAGTCAGAAACACAAAGACGCACTTTACTGAAAATAGAAGGACTAATTCAGCTGTATGTAACTTAAAGTGCGTAAGTAAGCTAGAAAAGGGAGGATTGCAAAATCTGTGTGTCCATGGCAATGCCGCCCTTCAGTGTTACCTAACAGGGCTGGGATTACATCATCAGAACAAACTTTCATCAGTTCATCACAGTCTGATTATGTGACGCTATTTTGAGCTCAGCATGGAAGTGGTGCTTTTATGCAAATTTGTCCCCTCTGGAGTATTGCAAAAACTGTCGGAAACTCCATCCAACCATAGCTTGCCACAAGGTGCCTTGGCAGAGAAGGCCACACCACCCGAAAAAATCTCAAATGAAAAATTCAGGAGCGAGAGGGTTTGTGTGGACTTTCTCTTTGAAGTCACCAAAGCAGGACTTTCTTGGCCATGTAGTTCAGAAGAGTTTCGGGAACTTAGAGTACTGATAGTTCTCATATCAACATCCTTCTGTTTTGGGTCTCAGCATTCCACATGGTGGTGAAAGATGGATATCTAGATACCTGAGCGCTTGTGAGGTTTGAAACAGAGTCATGCTGGAGGCAAGGAAGAGAAGACCAAGAACTTTTTTTGGTTTTGCCTGGTTAGACAAATGTTTCTGTTGTGTTTTTACCACTCTGATAGCGCAGCCAGCTTGCATCTGTGCCAGAAGCTGTACATGTGGGCTGTTTGCCTAGTGGTAGCTGTGATGGCCAAAAGGTTGTAGCGAGAAGCAGCATCTCTTCTCAGGCTGAGGGATACAGTGGGAACCGTCCTCCAGGTCAGATCTCAGACCACTGAAAGGCCAGGGAAGGCACGAAGCAGAACACCGCTGTGGCAATGGGGGCAGCTGGAGAAAACAGCAATTGTGAAAGGTGTGATCCTCTCCTGCTGTTCTCCCTCTCCCAGCCAAGGGCAGTTTCTGGCCTTTGCCAGCTTCTCACACCAAACCTCAGGAAGCGCTGAGTGCTTTTACGAACCTGTGCTGATATTCTGCAGGCGTTGGGTGAGAGCAGGTGCACGACCACACTGCTTTCAGATTAGCTGCTGGCTTTATTGGAATGGGTCCAGCAGAGGGTCACCATGATGCTCAGAGGTGCTGGAGCACCTCTGCTATGAGGGCAGGCTGAGAAAGTTGGGGTTGTTCAGCCTGGAGAAGAGAAGGTCTTAGGGGAGATCTTATAGCAGCCTTCCAATATCTGAAGTGGGCTAGAGGAGAGATGGGGAGGGACTCTTTATGAGGGAGTATAGAGATAGAACAAGGGATAACAGTTTTAAACTAAAAGAGGGGAAATTTAGATTAGATATTAGGAAAATATTCTTTACTCTGAGGGTGGTGAGGCACTGGAACAGGTTGCCCAGAGAAGCTGTGGCTGCCCCATCCCTGGAGGGGTTCAA
>JAOXNO010000024.1:83313993-83327235 GCA_028565335.1 Limnodromus scolopaceus | reverse complement strand
TCCTTCCTTCCTTCCTTCCTTCCTTCCTTCCTTCCTTCCTTCCTTCCTTCCTTCCTTCCTTCCTTCCTTCTTTTTCTGTCTCTTTCTTTCTCTCTTTCTCTCTTCACAAGCTGTGTTTTAGGAAGGGAACAGAATAGATGAGTGTGTTTTGTGGTAGTGAAGGCCTCTGCTAATGACTGCCGAAGCTCTCCTCCTTTCTGTCAATCACCAGAGGTAATTGTCCATCCTGACATTCGGCAGGCTGTGTGAGGAGCATCTCAAAAAGGAGGCCTTGGGGATAGCAAGAGTTAGAGAGGAGGAGATCTGCAAACCAGCAGGATTATACCCATTAATATTGGAGACTGCCTCTATCTGGAGCAGTGTTGCAGCAGCTGGGCTCCTTAGACCACGTGGTTTTAATGCCCTTGAGATTTTAACGCAAACAGGTTGGAGAATTCAAAGCTTTCCAGAGAAGAGCCTCCAGCCCATGGGCTTTTCTTTGCCCCTTGGTCTTTTGCAACTGGGAGGTGCCCCCGCTCTGATGGTTCCCTTGCAGCTGTGCTGGGGAAGTGGGGTCAGGGATGGGTGGGTTGAAGGACACTTTCAGTGTGGTGGGATCGGGAAGAAGAGCCCTCCTTGCCGGTTCTTTCAGTGAGCAAAGGTTGTATATGCAGATAGGAATCTAAAAGACATGGCATTTTACTAACTTCCTTCATTCCTTCAGGGAAAAGCCCATACAAGGTGCTCCTGAGCTACAGGGACTGTGGGTCCAGGCTCTGCAGAATCCTGTAATGGCTGGGCTACAAATATATGTCCTTGACAAGCTAATGGCTCCTGTCAATGCTGCCTGCATGCTTCCTTCAAGCCAATTCTAATAACAATAAACCCTGCAGAGGTCCCAAGGTGCACAGAGAGGCTTCCTAACATGATACTGGTGGCAGAGACAGCTCAGAGCTGGTGGGAACAGCCTGGGACATCTGTGGTTTAACAGGAGATAAGTCCCAGGAATGGGCTGAGCCTGTGCTGTGTGTCCCGGGCTTGCCAGCCCAGGTGGCAACAACAGCAGGAGGGAACTGACCTTCCTGGAAACCACCTCCAAATGGCCCAGAGCCTGAGTGAAGCAAATACTGGTTCAATCAAGATCTGGAAACCCCCATCAGCACCTGATCAAAAGCAGCTCTTCCCGGGAAAATGAAAAGGGATTTTGTGAAATACTTAGTGTTGTCAGCGTTGTGTACACAGGGGGTTATCTCCCTGCTTTTCTTTGTGAACAGGCCAAGGGACTAGCTGTAGATACACTCATGTTGCCTAACCTCCGATGAGGTGGTCCTTTATGGTGACTCACAGGCATGATATTTAGGGCCCGTGGCCTGAGATGGACCTGTAACAGAAGGCCACTCCAATGAGCTCTGGGTGGTATGTGATTTGACTGCTATGAGGACAAGTCCTACTGTTTAATGTCCCATTGACATTATGAATTGCCCCACGGGGCGATGTGGCCCAGATTTAATCAGTTTAATCTGTTGTTCCAACCTGGGAGCTAGTGTTTTCCAGTGAAGCTGCTTTATTATCTTTGTGCTGCATTAGGCACGATGAAGTGGCTATGAAATGAATTAGTTGTACCCCTCCAGCATGCTGTGACACACTCTGCAAGCCAGATGTTTTGCCAGCAAAAAGGGACCTTAGGATTTTGGAGTCAGTCAGCGCGGCTGTGAAAGTCACGGCTGGCAAATCTCACCAGGTCAATCTGTTGCAATGTAAGTTTTTATATTTTGCTGTGAGGCCGCTGTTCTTGAGACCAAATATGGCTTGGGGAAGTGCTGTACAAATGCAGGCAGCAGGTAATATCCTCTCTCATCTACTTTGGGAATATCAAGGTGTTGAGGAGGTGATGAGTCAGTTTGGAGAATGGGGTCCCACCATCCCCCTTTTTAATGCAACTTTGCTACGGATGTGACCTCAAAGAGCCATGCCTTTAGGGATTTGGACATGAATGACTTCACTGTAAGGTCACAGAGATCGCGGAGATACAAATCCTGAGAAGCGAGGACATAAACAGGGTTGGAGCATCCCACGCCACGAGGCATCCAGAAGACCAGGAAGGGTTGGATATTGACCTGGCCGAGCAGTGTCCGGAGCAGGTGTGACACCTCCTCTGACCCTCCACTAATGCCTGCTTTGGTCTCCTCTCAAAATAAATGATAACCTTTTGTGAAGTGTGGCTTTAGGCAAGCTCACTTCACCAGAGAAGCTCCCAGCTGGTGCATGCTTAGATAAAAAACAACCACCGGACAAAATAAACAGCTCCCAGGGCTCGTTGGCAGCAGCTGCGTAGCTCATGTCTTTGCTCTGTGCATGACAGCACAGTCTAGTGTCAGCATAAATTCAGCCCTGGGCATGTTCAAACCTCTCGTACACTCTTACCTGCCCAGCTGGCTTTTAAAACTGCGTTAGAAGCAAAAGCTGATTATCAGCTTACCTAAACACCAGCCACAAGCAGGAGCAAAACCAGCACCTCGAACTTTCTCTGGAAGAAGCTTCTGGATAGGGACTGCTCAGTGTTCAAAAAATCATCACCTACTTCATCAGGGTACATTTAAACGTGCTTTGTGCAGCTTCCACGTAGGGCCAAGGATTGTTGTCTCTCTCTTTTTTAAAAAGCATAATTATGGTCTTGATGGTCTTTATTTTGTGGCTGAAAACCAAAAAATTTTCTGCAGCGCCTCTGAAATTAGATCCCGTGAACTCTGAATGGCGCAGCTTTTGCCTATTTTCCCCACACAACTTTTCTAACCCCCCTCGTAAGCTATTGTTTCCAGAAATCTACTTTTCAGTATCTGCTGGTATTTTCTGTACCCCCTTCGGGCCAGGCTGCATTGCTGTCACCTCGCTGTCGTTGCTGAGGTCCCCAACCTGCAGTCCCTGTTGGTGCTGACCCACCCCAGCCACCTGCGTTTGGTGCCTCCCACGCGTGAGAATCTCCGTGCAGGGACGGGAAGGAGATGCTTGGCTGGCACCATGGGGGAAGGACCACGCTGCTAAGCCGTGGCAGGGAGTCCATCTTCCTGTGGGCTCCCTGGGTGACTTCAAACTGTGGCTTCCCCTACTCAAGGCCCAGAGCTAAAGCACTTCTCTGTATTTCTCTTACCTTTTTCGGCTTGGAAATTCTTTGGATAGAAAATTTCATCTGGAAAAATTAAGGAGATTTCTTCCTAAATCCGATGGAAAATATTCTGCCAACCACTGGGTTGTACCCAGGGACCAGGATTTCATTCTTAGCTTCTGGTCACTCTAAAGAACTCTTTTTACCTTCCTTCTTTTCACCCAAGAAATGTATCAGTTTTCTTAACTTTTCTTTCTGTCTCTCTGCCTAAAATCAGACAGCCACTTTCTTTGTCACTAACCAGCTCTGTGGTGGTAATACTTTTCCATTTCTTGCCTTTTTTTTTTTTTTTTCCTTCTGGTTCTTTCTGGAAAATGTGTCTTGCCGTGAATGTTTGCTAATGCTGGAAAGGAAGATAGGACAATATACAAACCAGACTCCGTCTTTCTTTCTTTCCTCTGAACATTAGAGGAATGCTCAGTCACTTGTCCTTCAGCCAAACCTGTGAATCTCTTCCAAGGCCTTACCTCTGTTTCTTAGCCCCGAATGAAAATTAGCACCTCTGGTTTGGGGAGGCGAAAAGCAACATGGGGCTGCCTTCTGTCCTGCTGGGATCTGCATGAGGGTGCTCTGCCCGTGGGTAGTCTGATGACATTTGGTGTCGTTCCTGGCCTCAGAGGGGGTAAGGCTGGTTGTACCCAACCCCGGGCCTGGCTTAGCAATTCCCTTGTGTGGTTTTAGGCTTAATCTGGCAATTAATGGCGTTCTCCTTTCGGTGCGTCAGCACGCTTGTCACACAGAGAGCATCACTGGCTTGGAGCGGTCCCAGACCTATCCCAGGGGGGAGCCGAGGCAGGGAGGGTGAAGGAAAGGGACTCTGAGGGTGAGGGAGAGAGGCCAGTCACCTCCGGCGTTTATGAAACTGATGCCCTATAAAATACTGCAATTATATTGTTTTCCGAATCCAGTGGGAACCGTTGTTTTTCGAGCAATAAATATCCTCCTGCAGTGCTGGCAGCTGTAATATGGCAGCTCTGACAACCTGAAAGTGAAACTCATTCCAGTAACATGAAACTGATGCTGGTGACTTTCCATTAGCCAAGCTGAGAGAAATCATAAAAAACAAAAGGTAAATAAATTGGATGTTTAAATTTCTTTCCCTTCCCCCTTTTACTAACCCTTTTCTGAGGGATAAAGCCCAAGGCCTTCACTAGCAATGTTTTTGTTAACATTTTGATAACAGAACCTTGAAAGATATAGGAGGAACCACTAATGACTGATAGACCCAATACAAATAATTTTTGTTAAGATTGATGCTCAATTTTTTTATAGTTCAAACAAACATTTCAAGGCAAGATGATGTAGGCAATCGTTCATTCTTTGAAAACCATCAGTATTTCCTTTTCCCATCTTTCAGCTGTTTTAGTCTGGGATATACGGGATATTCTATTATTGATGTTCCTGTAGCAGAAATTAAAATCAACAACGAACATGTAATAATGACAAAAAACATGCCTAGAATGACAGGACTAAACTGAGGTCCTAATGCAGCAAAACCTTACTCGGCTCTCAGCAGAAGATCCCAGTTAGGTGCTTTTTGGGACAAATGGGAATGAATGTCCAGAGCATTTCACTGCAAGCTACTGTACCTATGCCCCGTGCACTACTGCGCTGTTGTAATTAAACCATTTGGTATGAAAACATGTTTACAGATGGATCTGTCATTGGTTGAATGACAAGATCTGTAAGCTGGGGTTTCACATCTATGGAGAAGTGTCCTTGTGCAAAATATCCCTACTTTGGTGCAACCTTAGACCTTCAGGTAAATCACTAGGGTGCCTGTGTACAAAAGAAGCCCGTTAACCTATGTTAGATCAGATGATAAAAATGCAATATAAATGTAACTGGCTCCCTAAGGCAACTTTGCATGTTGACATGTAGCATTCCTTGGGAAAACCCTTAACGACAGTGCGGGTGATGCGGTCAGAGTTACGATGGAGAGATGTACAGGTCCGCGCTCCTCCCCCACAAGTGCTTTCGACCCCTGTTTGTTAAATCACATGGTTAATATATTAAAGACTTTTAGTTCTTCTGGCTTGACGCAGAGTTGTCATTATGTGTCAGTAAAAGACGGTGGGGTGGAAATAAGCCACCTGTGAAGGGCAAGTATGTCACTGGCGTGCCCCAGTGCCCTGTGTTGCAAACCCAGGTGGACATCACAAGCCAGATCCCAGCCTGGACAAGGCTACCCCACCAAAGGCAAGGGTACACCTAAGGGAATATAACCTTATATTTTCTAGTTAAAAGGGATGTATTTTGCCTTCCAAAATATTTTGCTCAGGCCTTGAGCACTGGATGCTATTGTTACCTGGGCACTTGTGAAATATATCCATAGTTCTCACACTAAATCTTAGTCGATAGTCTGTGCAGTGAAGTAGTTGATCCCAAATTAAACCTTTGGTTTTTGTTCCTCGGTGTCCTACCATTTTGAAGCCAGAATTGACTTCAAGATGTGCTTAAACGAGAATAAAGTTTGTAGCAAAACCTTCCCTGTTGCAAGAACCTTGCATGCATGAGTAATTATTAGCTCATTACCGGAGATGTTAGCATAGACATAATAAAAGATTTATTTTATTTTCCTGCCAGCCCATGTGTATGCCTTAATTGCGTATCGAAGATACTCTTAGAATCTTCTCTTTCATGTAAATATACTCATTGGCTAGTAAATATTAATGCTGCTCTCTGGCTCCAGCTGTGAGAAGATTTTATTGGCGTGTTAGAGGTTTTGATTAGCCTCCAAAAGGTTTCGCAGCATCTACTCTATTTATCTGAAACATACAGAACCGCTGCAAGCTAGGGTTGCTACAAAGAAAATCATGCGCTTTCTCATTGTTTTTAATTTAGTCTGTGCAAGCGTAATTATTTCTGCCTGTTTAATGCTTCAGAGTCACCATCTATGAAATTCCAGAGGCAGGGAAGGAACTGCCTGGTACCTTTTAGTTCCAGTTTTCAGCCAACAGCGCTGAAGTAAAAGAAACATATGTCATATCTTCCCATTATTCTCCCTAATTGTCATGGCAATTTACCGACGAGCTGACATGATAGCCATGGAGGGAAATGGAGCAAAACCTTCTGCATAACTCCGGGCTCCAGGAAATCGTGGAGGCAGATGGAAGGGGGAGCTCGGTGTCTGCTGGGCTGTCCCCTGTGAGATCAGCTGACGAGGTCGGTGGCCTGTCTTGACCTCCCTTCATCCATCTGAAGGAATGAAATCCTCCTCAGCTGTCCCTGCCATATCCCTTTCAGCAGGGTAGGTTGCTGCTGTGGAATTATCTGAGCTGAAGCTGCCTCCCTGGCTGCTGGACTGGTGTCCGTGAGACTGGTGTCCACCCTACGTAGGGACCCTGGTGCTGTGCCTATGCCAACGTGGCTCTCAACAGTGTGAGGCGCATCCCATGGCTCCCAGTTTTTTTGCAATGAGAAGGTTGTCTTGAATTCCCACATCACGAAGAATGGGAAAACTTGTCTTGCACCCTCCCGGCTCCAGAGGGGCTTTCTGAGGGAATGAGCAGCTGTGGTGTGATGACCATCTCCATTCCTTCACCCAAGTCACCGCAGCGAAATTACTGCGCTGGTTGGTGTGAGCTCCAGTCTGTGCTTCTTCAGTGTGAGCTCCAGTCTATGCTTCTTCACACGCCACCCCAGAGGAAAGGGTTTTGCAAAGAGATATGTCTTTGGGCTGGGGCAATGGCTTGCTGGGGCAAGTCTAGTTAACCTTGCAGTGATGATACACCTTTTGCCCCATGATTTGACTTTAAGACCTGAATTAAATTAAATTAAAACCTTAACTTCTGAGCTTGGAAGTCTGGGGCTCTCCTCTGTTGGTGAAATGTCTGGGGCTGTCTGGGGCCATCAGGGGCATTTGCTCCACGAGGAGCTCAACCCAGGTGAGCCAAGGTGCACGCTTAACCTCCGGCTTCTGCTGAGACCATCAGCCGGTGCTCGTGTCCCTGAGAAACTCAGACCATCACACCCCGGCAGATAGGCCACTTGGAGCTAGCAACTCTCATTTACTGGTGACTAGGTCTGGATTTGAGCCAGTTGTCTGATGCTGAATTGCCAGCCCCTAGTGTCTGGTAGTCCCTTTTTACCTGTTGGATGTTAATCTTCACCCCACGGGCTTTTTTTTTTTTTTGAGGGGGGACTTTTCCAAACTCGTTGGCTAAGCTCTGTTAGTAAGTCAGTTCTCACGTGGAGGTCACCAGCATCTCTAACCTCCACGGTTGCTTTACATAAATCTGAAATATAAAACCACAGTAGCTTTGTAAGCTGAAGAGAAATTACCACGTTTTCAGCTGATCTTTTAAGTGGTTCCTAATAAAATTATTAGGCGACTGGAAAATCTTCAATAACGTTTTTAAATACAGTCCAGGTTCACAGTAATAAACTCAGCTTTTAACAACCCTTGTTTATAACAATTCCAACAGCAAGAACTAATTTTCCCTTTGGTAATGAGGCCTATTAGGAGGATTGTTCACACAGAGCTGACCTGGATTCAACAGTCAAGTGCTTTTTTTGTCTGTTTTCAAGGCACACTGTGTTTAGCATGTAAACGCACAGCTTTCCCTCTTGTCCTTGCCTCTACTTGTCTCTTTAAAAATTGTTTGAAGGTTGCTAAATGGAAAGAACAGAAGTAAAATACAGTGATGTTCTATGCAAATAGCAGGTTTCTTCGTTATTCTGATGCAGCTAATTGCAGAACCCTGCTACAATGTGTACTTTTGGAACGGGAACACTTATCTGGTTCCCACTGGGGTTTGTTATGGTGAGAATACACCACTTCAGCTTTTAATATGGGCAAAGGACACAATTATTTTGATATGCTGACAGCATTTATCATTCCATGTGCCTGTTGGCTGTATGCTGCAGAGCTGGAAATTGTTGTCTCCTGAAAGCTGTGGTGAAATTCTAATTGCTTCCCATGGAGCCAGGAGGGCGAGCAGTTCCCAACAAGATTCCTGCACCAGAATTGGTGGTGTCCTCTCCTTGCTGGGCCTCACACAGGCCCAGGGGAGCAGATCAGTACTGGTTTCTGCCAGGTTTTCTGCCTGCGACCTGCTCATGGCTCCTGAGTGAGGCCAACCTGGCTGGGGGCTGCAGGACCAGACTGATGCTCCTGGTCCAGGGTTGCATCTCCTTGACTCCTGGCAGGTCTCTGCACATGTCCTTCATTGAACCCCCAGCATCTTTCAGGGATGAGCTCTGCTTTTAGCTCCTTTCTGCTGAATGGGACATTTCAGCCAGGAGAAGCTAGGTTTGGTCCTATTGCCCTCTTGTGGCTGCCCAAAAGAGGCTACAACACTCAGCAGCTGACATTGGCCCATCCACGCTAACATAAATTTCCTATAACTTAAAAATATAGCCCTAGTCCCGTAGGTGCAGCTGCCTAAGGTAAGGTGTAGCACCAGCCAGGAGACAGTGACATTTTTGAAAGGGAGACAGGGGTGCCATCGCTGTGATAGCAGACCAGCCATAAGGACATCTCTGGCCAAGCCTTCCTTCCCTCCTCCCTCACCCTCATGGTTGACTCCTGTCTATTTGTCAGCTGCATGGGAATGGGAAAAATGGTTTGGCAGCATTCCCCAGGGCTCTCACACCCAAATGTGACCTCTAAAAATGCCCTGGTAGCCCTGGTAGGACACCCTTTCCTTACTGTCTGGCCCAGAGCCCACACATTAACAATAAGACATATAGGGGTGGCACTTCTGTCCCTGTAGGACATGATGTGCACAAGTTGAGGGGACCATCGTTGAAGGGTTTCACCAAAAAACAAGGGTTAGAATCAAAAGAAAGAGAACTGTGAGGAAAGGAAGCAGAAAGAAAAATGACCACTGTAACCCTCCCAAAGCCTTAACACCTTTCCATCCACACATGTGGATGTCCTGGGTTCAACCACAGCTGAGCTGCTTTCTCTTTGCTGCTTCTCCCATCAGGCCAGCAACGTGTGAGGCAGCCTGCACACCTCAACAGTCCTTCTGCTGGTGCTTACACCTACAGCCAGCTTGAAAAGTTACTCAGCAGTGAAAATCAAGGTAGGCTCGCATGCAAGTTAAATCTTCTGATAAAGAGAGGTAATGTTATTTGGTTTTGGGCAAATAGGGCAATAAATGCCAAGGTGTTTAAAGAAACTCTACCTGGTGTATATTGGCCTTGACACAGTATTTTCACTCAGCGTAGCCTGCACTTAATGGGAAGTCTTGGCAAACAGTCAGAGCCAGGACTATAATGTTTGTAAAATAGCTGTTGCTTTTAGTGCGATTTCCCCCCAGAAAGTCACACATGAATAAAAAAGAAAGATTCGGCAAGAGGATAATTGTGTCACATAAAGGCCACCCCTGGGAAACCATCTGAAGTTTTGATATTTTAAAATGAGTACTGGATTCAGTCATCTTTGATAAACCATGTGGATCCTTCTCCTGCTCCAAGGCGCAGATGTGCGTGCACACTGAAGGGCTGCTGAAGGAGAGCAGAACAAACACCATTTGCAATTCAAGTGCCTTTAGACCCCAGATGAGGCTGTCTCGAAACTGCTTGCCTGCTATCCTGTAGCCTTGATTAAGGATGAAAATCATCCCTCCAGTCCCGACGTTTGCCGGTGTCTCCTGAAGACCTGGCTCTGATCTCTCGCTCATGTGAACGACAGCCCTCCTCAGGGCAGCGGGGACACAGACTGTCATCGAACCAGCGAAATGACATCAAATCCAGCTGGACTGGAAAAGGGGCTGCTGGAGTGGGCCATCATGTACTCCTGGTCTCACTTGCTAAAACAAGGCATTCAAATCTTGGGGTTTTGCTTCTAAAATCATCGCCGCAGGGTGCCGAGAAAAACCTCCCTCTGGGACTAGCCACGGTTGTGTTTGTCTGTGTGTGAAACATGGGCTGCAGGGACAGGCGTGATGCATGGGAGTTGCTAGGCTGAGCTTTGCGTGCAGCAGATTCAGTAATTCCAGCTTTTGGGGCAGGTTTTCTTCTTTTTCAGGAGAGAGATGGATCTTCAGAGCCTCCCAAGCTCGTCCTTGGGGTCTGCTCCAGGCTGGGCTCCACTTGTGGGGTCCTATGTGCTGCCAGCAGCACCCTGGAGCCATCTCAGGCTTTCCTGGCTCTTCATCCTCTTCTTTTCAACCAGACATTTCCTTTCAGGGGAAAGTTCCGTAATAGACAAAGTATAAAAAGGATAGAAGCTGCTGTCTGCCAGGCAGGTCAGGGCTTCCCCAGGTATGCCTGGAGCATCAGATGATGGGGCAGTGGGAACAACTGGTGTTTTCCACAGCAGTGGTTCGTGCTTTGTGTGTGATTTAGTAGCATCCTTTTGAATATGAGCTCTGCGTGACACACACAGCATTTAATGAGGATTCATGGGCCACCATGGATCAAAAGATCACTGATGAGGAAACCAAAGCTGGCCATTAATGTTTTATGTGAGCCAGCAGTGGGCTCAGGTGGCCAAAAAGGCCAACAGCATCCTGGCCTGTATCAGGAACAGGGTGGTAGTAGGACTAGGGAAGTGATCGTCCCCCTGTACTTGGCACTGGTGAGGCCCCACCTCCAGTACTCTGTCCAGTTTTGGGCCCCCTACCACAGGAAAGACATTGAGGTGCTGGAGCAGTTTCAGAGAAGGGCAACGGAGCTTGTGAGGGGTCTGGAGCACAAGTCTTGTGAGAAGCAGCTGAGGGAGCTGGGGGTGTTCAGCCTGGAGAAAAGGAGGCTGAGGGGAGACCTTCTCGCTCTCTGCAACTCCCTGAAGGGAGGGTGTAGCCAGGGGGGGATCAGTCTCTTCTCCCAAGACACAGGCTATAGGACAAGAGGAAATCACCTGAAGTTACACCAGGGGAGGTTTAGGGGAGCTCTGAGCCAGCGATGCTCTCCATGTTGCATGTGTTGCACGCTCACGCTTCTCCTGGTCCTGCTGCAGATCCAGCCTGTGCCCCTGCGGCTCCATCCCAAAGAAGTGTGCCTGAAAGGGGCACAGCCCTTCCCAGGGGAGATCCCGGCGTGTTTTCCTTCTTCTGCCTTGCCTGGTTGCTGCTGTGCTGGCAGCCCTCTGATTTTTGTGTTGTAAGAGGGCTGGGGGTTTAAGAGGGAAGGTTAACCTTTGCTACACACTCACTTTGGCTGGGTCGCTTCGGAATATTAATGTGAGTGTTAAGGTCAGAATATTAATATTGTCGGCTGTGCAAGTGTGCTGCTCGTAATTTATGATGAATAGACTGAAACACAGTGCTGTTTCGGTGCCACGGCAGTGCCATTTTCTACTGCAAATATTCCATTTTCCATCAGCATTACATCCACATGGAGTGGGCAGCTTTCCTGACCAGGCACGTGCACTGTCCTTCCCTGCCCATGAAGGGCACACAAGTGCTAAAAATCCCCCTGACTTGTTTGCATTTCATAGCCCCAATATGCTTTCAAATCGAATAACAGAAAAAACAGTTCTTTCTTTTTTCCTTTTTTAGAAGAAAAGAGTGTTTTGGTTAATGTGGGCATGAATAATACCTTTTTTCACAGTCATATTTGCTTCTTCTTTTTAATTTCTCTGAGATGACTAATTGTTTTAAGAGCTGCATTCCCAGAGCAAAACAAACAAACAAACAAACAAACAAACAGCCCCCCTGTGTTTCACTCCCCAAAGCTTAAACCAGCCCAAATAAGAACAAAATATATTTTGCCCTCTGTAACTGTAAGTTTTCTCTTCCATCAGACTTTATGCTTGAAACAGATAAGGTTTTCTTTGCATAAGCAATTATGGAGCTATCTCTTTTTGGACAGATCTGAATTAACCGTCATCCTAAGCCAAGATCAGAGAGAGAGGTAGGGAGGCTTGAATGCAAGTTCAGCAAAGGAGAAATTTCAGTTCAAGGAGCTGTTTATGAATTCAGACCTTCTTTATTAAATTAGAAAGAAAAATTCTCTTGGGATCTAGCAGACTTCAGGGAAAATGTGTGCAAGTCATTTTGTCTGTCTACAAGTTTCCTTTCCCTTTGGCATTGCTATCATAAGGCAAAGCAGGCTAACAAAAATATTATGTTTTATAAGGCTATATCAGCCATAGGTGTCTCCTGTGGTAGCAGGATGTGTATTCATTATTTATGATCCAAAGGGCTGTCTCCCTGAAGGATTTCTCTTTAGTCCATAAAACCTAGCATTTCCTTCCTCGTGGTGTTGGCATGGCCTTCCCAAATTTGTTTTCTGATCTCCGCCATGTTTTCCAGACACCCTGGCTCAGAGAGGTGTTATCGCAACATGATGGGCCTGCAGCAGGTACCAGAATCCTGGGTGGGTTGGCAGGTGATGGAGCAGGTCATGGTCCCAGAGTGGGCAGTGGAGCCACCCACCATAACCCTCGCAAGGCAATAACCCACAGGTGTCATGATGGAAGTTTTGGTGCATGGACAGGAGGTCCCACTCAAGGTTTTTTGGCTCTGGTGTGTTCCTGCCTGTGAAATGATGGCAGGGCAACATGGAAAACTCATGGTGGTGCCTCCAAGCTTTGCCGCACATAACTCACTTTTGCCACCCAAAAATGGGCTCTCCAGTTGTCAGTGGAGGGAGGCAGGTGTCTGTAGAGGAGGATCCAAACCACCAGCTCCAAGCCCTCATTCTGCCGTGATGATGAAACTCCTTTCAAGTCAACCACACTGCTGTTTTGGAATAAAACCTTCAGATTTCTGGGAATTTTAAGCACTAGGAAGCAACAGGATTAAGGGGTTTGTGGTCCAGTTAAATAATCTGCATCTTTGTTTTATCTCATTTCCCTCTGTTGTTTTTTTTTTGACAGGCATTTCCCAAGTGCTTTCAGTGAGGGAGTATACTGATGTTGAACCTCATCAGCCTGCTGCAAGCACATTGGTATTCATGCAGTGACTTCAGAGCCACACTCCTGAGCAGGGTGGGACTAAAACAAGCAGACACTTCTCCCAGGTTTGTTTCTGCAGCAGCCCAACTAGGGACCTCGACAGGATGAGCGGTAATGGTTTTAAGCTGAAAGGGGGGAGATTTAGATTAGATATTGGGAAGAAATTCTTAACTGTGAGGGTGGTGAGGCACTGGAACAGGTTGCCCAGAGAAGCTGTGGCTGCCCCATCCCTGGAGGTGTTCAAGGC
>JAOXNO010000024.1:83265706-83277423 GCA_028565335.1 Limnodromus scolopaceus | reverse complement strand
GGGAGATGCTCCAGGCCCCTCATCATCTTTGTAGCCCTCTGCTGTACCCTCTCCAGCAGTTCCCTGTCCTTCTTGAAGAGCTTGTCAAAACGTGGGTTTGGATGTGTGAGGGAGACAGGCTGGACAAGCCACCTTTCGTAGATAAAACCCCCCTCTCTCCCCTCCACCCCACCATTGCCCTCCCATCCCTCTCCAGCAGCTTTGCAAGGGTCCTCGCTGTTTATTTGCAGAAATACCCAAACGGTGCCACTTGTGCCAAAGCCCTTTGCAGTTCACCCAAATGACAACACTCATGCAGTGTCCGCGGCTGGTAACAAATGTCCCTGGCTGCCAGCGCTCCGGTGGTACTGCCAGCGTCCGTCAACAACGGCTCCGTGTCAAACAACAAAATCCACATCAAATCAGTCCTGAAGACCCAGGAGGCAGCTTTCCCTCCCCTGCAGGTGTGTTCCCGGTGCTCTGTGGTGGCTTTGGCTGAGTGGAGGAAGAAGGCTTTGGGTGACTTTGCAGCTCTTCATGCAGGGATCCGGAGGGAGGGCTGGGAGGGCAGCAGTGCTCAGGGGTAGCGATGTTTTGGCTCCACTTGCTTCTCCTTGGCCATGCTCCCAATGCAGTCCCATTTGCAGGGGGGCTTGAAGGGAGTTGTCATGCTGCTTCTGTGCTGCTTGTCATGTCCTCCCCAGGTTTCTCTTCCTTGCTAAGGATTTTTCCCCGTCTTTCCCTTTTTTAGGGCTTGAAGTGAAGGTAGTTGCAGTTCTGCCCCCAAAAAGCAGGGCCGCCAGCTTCAGCAGGGCAGCAGCAATGTGTTCCTTCCACAGGGTTATTGGGAAGAAATGGGTTATGGTTATCTGGACACCTCAGAAATCATTGTAGCCAAGCAAAAAGAGGCAAATTTATGAAAGAATAAGTCTGTTTTTTGGATGGTTGGATACCTGAGAGGCTCATCCTTCCTTTCTCTCCTGCAGTTTATCCCTTGTGCTTCTATACCCCAATTTTAGCTTCCTCCAAGCCTCCCCCAGCCCCTTTCTGCACATGTCTCCTAAACCTCTCACAGTACACACAGACCTTCCCCATCTTTTCCTTCCCTCTGCCACAGGACCCCTCACTCCTTTGCAGCCCCCCAAATGTCACCGGTGACCCCGAGGTCCTTGGTTGTTGGCAGGAGAGAGGCAGAGGCCAGTGTGGCTGCTGTGGTCCGAGTTGTGTGCGGTGGCCGGGAGACTGGGGGAAGGACTGATGGATGGGCGAAGGACAAGCAGTGGGATCACAGCACGCCTCGCTTCTGTCAGGGAAGAGGATAAATCGATAAACACACAACAAATCAATGCTGTGGGGTGGTGGTTTTTTTTTTGGTAATGTGATCTTTTCCATTAGGATGCTCACCACTGCTCCATTAATAGTTCACATTCAACTGCCAGTGCTGGGTGGTACCCAAGGCCCCAGGAAATGCAAAATTAAAAAAATATGGACTGTAATTGATCCAGCAAGTTGTGTAATCATATGATACAAGTGGGAGATTTTATTTTTGTAAGCCGAGTACCTTATTTTCTGAAGCCTGAGATAGATTCACACACTACAGAAGCATTATATTGCTTATAAAATTATCCAGTCCTTTTTATAATCCAGCATCAGTACAGCCTGTCCCAAATAACTCTTTTTAAGATGCACTCCACGGGCATACTGTGTACATAATTATTTCTCTTTGTTTTTCTCCACTATTTGTTTCATCCAGTGTCTCCCTCTTTCCAGTGATGGATCGTCTGTACCCGCAGACATAAATAAAGCCCGTTAGTCCTTTAAGGACACGCTCCATGTCCCAGCTTTAGCACTCCTGTTGCTGTTTCTCTTTCCTAAATAGAGACATTTCGGTGGATGGTTTTTGAGGGTTTGGGGTACGAGGCTGTGCCTGTGGAGGAAAGGACGGGGATCTATGCATCCCTTCCTCCCCAGTGCAGAAGAGAGGTGGCCAAGGGGCACCCTGCTGGGGCAAGGAAATGCCAGGATGCCTTCGGAAACAGGGATTTGTGCAGGTATTCCCTCTCCAGGAAGAGAGGATGCTTTCTACTCAGAGAGACGATGTCTTTTTCCGAGGATCCAGGGAACGGGTGGCTCTGTGGGCTGAGCTCTGGGACATGCTGCTGGGCAGCCAGCCTGGTCCTGCCCACTGACACCCAGCATCCCGCCTGGAACCAGGGAGAGGAATCTCACTGGGGTGACAGGCACGTGAGCTTTGGGGTCACCTCCTTCCCCTTTCACTGAAGTAATCACCGAGCACCCCAGCAGCTGGGGCTGCATCTCCAAAGTGGGATTTTGTGGGAATCCAAACAAGAATATGGCAACTTCCAGAGCAGGGAAGCTCGGAGCCCTGGGGAAGGCAAAATAAAAAGAAAAGCAGTGGAAATCAATCTCCCCCCACACTTCCTGGCCAACTGACCTTTCCCTGCTGGCTTGCTGTGAGGCCAGCAGCTTTCAGGAGCCTCCTGTGTCTTTCCTCTACAGCTCTACCTACCCCCATGCCCTCCAGAGCCCACCCGTGCTCTCTACCCTCCACAGGACTAGGTCCCTGGTGTCACTGCCAGCCCCTACCACCATCTCTCTGCCTCACCTTTCACTCCAGGTGTTTCCCCAGCTAAGCTGCTCTCAGAAAAGCCCATTTTCCCCGTTCCTGACCCCACCTATAACCACCAGAAGAACAAAACGAGCAACCTTCTCCTCTGCCACCCATCCGCCCCTTTCAGCATAGAGCATAACATGCGCAGTCAAGTGCAGACCAATGCATTGCAAAAACTACATCACCCGCTGCAGACGGTGTCTATCCGCTTACAGCACCAAAATGAAACTTTATTCAGGTGCCACAAAAAAAGGAGAAGGTTGCTGAAAACTGTCCAACTCTGCAGATCCAGGCAAACATCCTTGTTTCATTAGGTTCATGCTTCATGGCTTGACCTGCTCTCATATAGGTGGGAGGCATCTAGAAAAATCAGCTGCTAGCAGCAAGGTAGCATCTTCGGAGATGTTCAGGATCACTGGCTTGCTCCAAGCCCAGCTAGAACTGATGTGGTTTTGTCCCATGGGTTTATAAGTTACTGCTGCCACTAGTTTCGAGGAGAATGTGCACCCATTCCCCAGAGAAAGCAACTCATTCTTCAGTGACCTAGTCCTAAATGTTGCAAGGCAGAGAAGAAGAACCTGGAGAAAAGGTGATATCCCAGGAAGGAGTCTCCTCATTGTCCAGGGCTGTGCTGGCCTGGAAGCAGGGGCAATTTCTAGCTGAAGCAGAAGGTCAAGCTGACTGTTCAGCGTGAGGAAATCAAAGTTAGGCAGCCCCTATTCATATGTGGGAAAAAGGATATGTGCTCTCAGCCTTGTGTGTACAGCCTGAATTAGTGAAGTAAGTACACTGTAAATCATCCTCTTCCTTGCAGCAGTGTTTTTCTCCAAACAATGGAAAGCAGAAACTGGAAACGTGCTGATATGATAAGAGGGTTGGAGGAGAGGCAAGGTCAGATGTACTTTTGTTGCTGTCTTCCTAGCTGTAGACGTACACTCCTCGCTTCTCTAAAAGCCAAGGAAGGACTCAGATACCTTGAAAAGCTGTATTAACTGTGTCAGACCCTTGCCCTTTCTACCTGGATGCATGTGGCATGTAACTAAGGAAACTAAAGATGCTGCAGATGCCTTGGTTTGAAATGTCTCTGCCGAGAGCTGGTCGAAACACAGGACTTCTATTCTGCAAGAAATCCTGACATTTGCAAAAGTTTGGTTCAGCAGGAAAATGAGTCATTTTCCCCCTGAAAAAGAAAATCTGTGGGGAAGGAAGAAAAGGGAAAAAGAATTGCTTGGAAAAATGAAAACATTCCTACTCCTTATTTCTTTTTCCCCCAATGCAGAACAGAGGAACAGCTGCCTCCGTCTCCTAAGGATCCCCCCAGCCAGGAGCTGAGCAGCCTCAAATCCCAGCGAGCCGCTGCTGGCGCTGGAGCTCCCGTGGCTTTGGGCTTCCCGTGGCAGAGCTGATCCCAGCCGGGGCTGGGAGACACCATCCTGGCAGCAGCATCACCTCGAGCCGGCGGGGAACCAACCCTGCCCCAAAGCGACCCGCTTCCGCAGCCCAATTTCAGTTTTCTCTCCCTCTTGGCTTCTGGGGCAAAACTTTGTTTTTCTCTGGAAAATTCCTCACAAGCCTTTCTTGATACATTTGCATGTTACGCAGTTGCTCCCAGGTTTGCTACTTTAGAAAAAAAAAAAAGGTAGCATTTATCCAAAGGGAGGATAAAACCCCCCGTCGATGAAAACCCCCGTTGATGCAAACTGTCACACGGTTGTGTCGAAGCCGTGAGCCTCGCTCCTCGTCTGCCGACACGGGCCACGGTGACAGCACTGGCGTGTGCTGCAAGGGATTGTACCGAGATGCTGGAAAAAACAACCTGTTAAGGATGACTGGGCTGGCTGCTCTGCCCGAAATGGCAACATTTGAACACACAATACGCTCAAAGATGATTAAGCCGGGGAAGTGTAATGATATGTGAAACCAATTTTTATTAATACCAGACTGAAGCGCACAGTCTTGTGTGAGGGAGAGAAATCTCCGTGCTCCTAGTAATGGAGATCAGAGCCTTAATGATCATTACACTACTAAAACTGTACACTAATACCACAGCAGGTCACGGGGGTCAGAGCAAATGCCTCTTTCTTTGTATTACATGCTTTTATGTCTTCATTTACTCCACCAATTCTCTCATTATTTCCTCCTCATCTGCTATTCACGGGCGTAATTTCTTTGGCTGACATTCCCCTCCTCTCTCGCTAAGAGACAATCGATATTACATCATCTGCCTCGCCGCAATGCCTCATACGCCACGAGATATGTTGGAGCGGGTTCCTCCGGGACTTGTTTTCCAGCCCTGCTCCCTCTGAATCAGTAAGGAAAGGAGGATGCTGTGCAAAGCCCCTGGGTGCGGCTGGAGCGCAGCCCGGGCAGCGGGGTGGCCACCGCTTCCCCCTCGCTGCCTGGGCGGCGATGCCTGCCCCTGAGAGATCCACGTGCTGCCGTTTGCTCCTGTAGCCTGCCTTAATAAGCTGTTAATGAGGGAGAATAACCTAACAAATCTATCGAGCCCATCCGTGAATTAAAAAGGTCGATGGAGTTGCTGGGGTTTTACCCCAATGTAGCAAAGCAGAATCCTTTCCTATTTGTCCCCCAGGCAAAAAAAAATAAATAAATCTGGTGGTCATGTATTAGTCCTTGCACCCTCAGTACAAGAGCAGCAAAACCTGCCCGTCCCCGCTCGGTAAATACATATCATTGGAGTGGCATGACTGTTCTCACGGCTCAGTCCTCTTGGCTGCGTCGCCGTAAATCGACGGGTGATTAAAGCCGGCTAATTTCCTACCACCCTGCTTGGTTTTGTGGTGTCTTCTGCTCCTTCACATGCTGCTGTCTTGTAACAGGGTCGTATGAAACAGGGACCTGGTATCATTTGGAAAGCTGGTTCAGGAGGGAGAACCCTACCATGTTTTTCTTATGTTTCGGGGTTTTTTTCTTTTCATTTTGTTTCCTGATTCAATACTGCCTGCCTTCCCTTAGTCTTAACTAGCCAGCATTTCCTACTCCTGGGCTGTCTGCAAAGGAAAGCTATCTAACTCTGAAATTTAATAAAAGCCTCTTAAGTGATTTGGGAGTGCGTAGGAGAGAGAGAGATCTTTAAAAGCAAACATTACTGCTCGAGTGTACATGTAGCTTAATAGGATTTTCTTCTTTGTGAATCTGAGCTCTTAATAAGACAATCTGAGATTAAGGAAGAATGGGAAGATTTTATTTATTTAGGTATCCATCAAAACATGTTTTGGCTGCTTTCAGGGAAAAGTGTGTCAAAAGATATCCCACATCCCAATAACATTAAGTTGGGATTGCAATTTTTTTCAGCCATTTATTGCAGAACACTGTTCCCCCCTCCTCTCCGCCCTTTTGCCTGTAATTTTGCTTTTTCCTTTACCTCCTGGTGTCTCCTACAAATTTCTTTCATCCCTCTCCCTCTTTTTTTTTTTTTTTTTAAATCCTCTAAGACCAGGCTGCTTCTTTCTAGAGGATGACTGAGAGGAGTGTGAAAATGAGTCGCCCAAGTCTTCTTACTCACGGTTTCCTCTGTGTTTGCCCTGCATTACTGGGACAGACCAAAGCTGTACAGATGAAAAGATGCCCACAAGCTACTCTGAGTAAGCTCCTGTTTAGGATACTTTAGTGCATTATAGGGGTTTTTTTTCCTAAAACAGGATGCTCTAAGCCAGCAGCCCCTGTAAAAGATAAGCAATTTAATTATAGCAACGAGATAAAAGCAGAAATGGCTCTCAGACAAAACCTCTGACGATTAGATCAGAAGTGATGTGAAAGGATACCCACCGAGGAAGAAGGAACTCGGCACTGATAACGGGAGGTAACTACTGCATGGATCTCGGAATATCATTTCCTAGGTTTTTTTCCAAAAATAAAAAGCCCGGGAGCTCGTATCAAAGGGACTCATGGCTCTGTGTGGCAGGTGTTTCTTTCCCTTTATAGGCCCTCCCTTGCATCCAAGACTGATCATGTTCTGAGATAGTGTAGATGAAGTGTAAGAGAATAGTGGAAAATGCCATATTTTAAAAGACAATTATCGCAGCATGTCAAAACTAGAGAGAATTGCAAGGAACATCAGAAGGGTCTTGACACAGCAAGATAACCGGGCAACATTATGGAAAATGAAATGGAGTGTAAAAGCTCCAGGAGGCAATGCAGAATAGAAGAAATAATTGACTGTAGACACTCTGAGGAAAGAACATATTGGTATCATCAAGGGAAGCGAAATGAAAGTGGCTGGTCAGTGGTGGTCCAAAAAGTAGTTGGAGAGATGCTAAACTGTAGATAGAAAGTGTCATTGGGTAATGCTGGTATGATGATGTAGGTAAATGGTGCCATCAGTCTTTAGAGGCTGCATATGTACACGTGGTCATCCTACTTTGGAAATGATGTAGCAGCAAACAGAAGAGAATTCAAGAAGGCTGGAGGAAAGGAAGGGGCATGGACAAATTTCCAAAGAGGCTGAAAACATCAAAACCACTCAGCATGGAGTGGAGATAATGACAAGAGAAAAAAAAAGAAGAGGCACAGGAGAGCTCTTACTCAGCTGTCCTCAAGCCTATGTACAGGAATAGGGACACTTGAAGAAGGTAAAACCAAGCTGAAAAACACCCCTCACCCATCACACAGCTCACCTTGGGAATTCATTTGCCTTATGGATGTCCCAGAGTTTTCTTGCTGGGGGGCCATGTGGTCCACGTGCTAAGCTCAGCAAGGAAGCCGCTTGTGCAGGGGTTTTCAGGTGGTTTCAGGGTTTCAGTTGCCACCTCACTTATATGACAACATCCATCCCAGCCCCGCATCACTGCAGCCCCAGGGCGCAGCACTGGTCCCGCTGCATCCCAGACCACGGCGCTGGGAGGGATGTCCCAGGACACTTCTCCTGGAGGAGCCGTTCCCAGGGCAGCCTTTCCCCGCAAGAGCTCAGCCCCACTGCAGGTATTGCAAAGCTTTGAGAGCCTGAAGAAAAGTCAGGCTATGAGTGCTCCGAGTCCTCTTTCAACAGGGATGTTTCGGGAGACAGCCCCCTGCTCTGGACCCTGGTTCTCCCAACGCCTCTGAGGTGACTCAGGTGCAGGTGACACTGCTGATGTCTCGTTGGATGGCAGTCAGCAAGTCTCCTCGCTGAATGAATGCTGCACGCTGATTACCTCTCCAGCAATTGCCGGCATTATCACAGGGGTAGTAATTTTTGCAGCTGATTTTTTGATGAGCTACAGAAGCCCAGGGCACGATCTGCCAGCAGTGACAAGCCAGGCCATGACCTCCTGAGAGCCGAGTGGCTGCAGGAGTGTGACAAGGTGGAGACACCCAGTTCTCTGGTGTTTGGTGAAGCGCCAGCACCGGGGGCTTCTTCCTAGTGCCCAAATGAATTTGGTGCCTCTTTTCCTCAAGTTGTGCACCCGTGTTAGCAAAGGGACTTTCACTTCTTAAAAAGTAGAAAAGAAAAAAGTAATGTCTGTGTCCTAAACCCTACTTTGTGAAAAAAGGAATGGAGAGAGGGGATGCTTCTCTGTCAGCACGGGGCTTAGGAGAAGGAAGTTGTGTTTATCCCTCTGCTATAAACTTCCAGCAATCCCCAAGACACATGCCGGTTCCTACTGGGATTTGCTTGTAGACCACAAATCGCATTTTAAGGTGCGACCCTAAATCTCTTTAAGTGTGCCCATGCCACCAAGCGGGGTTTTCTATTTTGTGCTGGACCCCTCGTCTCCAAGTTGCCAACATGGTCCGTTTGCATGGCAGCTTCGCACTAGAGCAGACAAAGTAGTGTCCATGGGGAGGAAAAACCCAGGCAAGGAAGGCAGGATCTTCCTTGCTCCCACCTCCCAATCTGTGTTGGGATCCACTCTCCCACCACAGAAGAGATGGGGCCTGCTCCTGTCCCCAGGGACACCCCAGCAGACCTGGAGCACGGTGTGTTCTGTTGAAGTTTGAGAAACGATGGGGCAGTTCTTGTGATGTGGCCCTGAGACCCCAACAACATGACCCACCCAGCGTGCACCCCACCGCAGCAGCTGGGCGATGCAGTGCATGCTCTGCCACAGCCACCACAGGCACTGAGGGCTCCATCACCACTCCTGGGGTCCCACCTGCATCATGGAGGTGACACTGGAGCTTACAGAGCTGTATCGCTGCACAGGGCGCTATGGGGAGAAGCAGAGTGAGATGTCAGATGCTGAAACATGGCTTCTGTGTGAGGACCAAGATCAAAGAGAGGTGGGCAGCATGCAGAGGCCAGGTGTCACCCCAGACACGTGTCCCAGAGCAGGCACCATACTGGGTCAAGGTGATGCTGAGGGAGAAAGGGGGAGGACAAAATCTCTGCCACCTGCTTCTTAGCAGACCTGCCACCCCGCTGATTTCTAACCACAGTTTACTATCTGCCTCTCTCTTGAGGAGCAGATAATCCTCCCTGCCTCCTCCATCACAGATATTCTGCTCCCTGGCACAATTAATTCACTGGTCTCCATTTCACAGGCATCAAGATGCACTTAAGCAGTTGCCTTAACTTTGAGCAGTTGAAACCATTCACAAAAGTGAGGAGCACTCAAGTGAAGAAGAGCTTACCTATAACTTGCAGCAATTGCTCACATTTCAACTCTGGACTGTGTAGCTTTCTGAGCCAAAAAAGATTTAGACGCTCTATATGCAGGATTGTTGCATTCTCCTAAAGCAATGAATGATTCATTCCAGTCGTGACTGAAAAGCTTAGGGCTTGCCTACAGTTGGAAATTTACCAAAATAGTTATTCTGGAAGAAGTCTTGGGGTAGAGGCTCTTCTTCTGGAGTCGAAATGCCCACACAGGGTTTGATAACAACGTCGTTATTCTGGAAGAGCTGCTATGCTGCATTTGCAAGTGTTGACTTCCTCGAGTCAGAGGCTGCCGAGCGGGTTATCCTGGCTGTGGGATTTAAAACGAGGAGGTAAGAAAGGGTTTGTTTCGGTGTCTGCGCATAAGAGTAGATCCGATCTGCAACTGTGTTTTTGAGAGACCCATAAAACTAAACGGGTGGAAACAACACAGCAGATTATTAGCAGCAAGGTCCTCCACTGAACCGGAGGCGTAACAGCGCAATGGAACTTATTTTATGACCTAATTTCTAGTTTAAGTTTTCCATCAGAGATTGCCTGGGACATAAGGACACATTGCTATATTTTAGTCATATTTCTTCCTGCTTTCATGCTACAGTTGCCAGCAGAGAGAAAGATTTGGTTTGGACCTTGCTACCTCTCAACACCCCCATTTCACCACATGGCCCCCCCAAACTGATGCAGTGCAGGGCTAGAATATCATTGGGCCAACGCGCTGCTTCTCTGGGAACAAGAAATCTCTCAAGTCCCTCAGATGCTTTATTTCCCAGCTTTTTCCCACAGTGCTAGCTGAGGGACCGAGTCCAAAACCAGCAAGGCTTGTCTTCTGTGCAAATGTGTTTGTGCTGACGGGCCATCCAGAGGCCTGCTGCCCAGTGGTCTTCATGGGCACCAGGTTTCTCATGCTGGGACCTTCCTCAGGCTAGGTGAGGACCACACAACATGAAACGTTGCTCCAGAAAAAATAGCTGGAGCATCCAGCAACATCCCCATAGCTGAGGGTACTGCCCCTAGCCCCCTGCCTCTCCACTATGTGGAGACCTGGTGTTACACACGCCAAAACATGAGGCATTAAATTCAGTGGGAAGTAATTTTGGCCAAATTCTGTGTGTTTGAGGCATGTGTGTGTGTACAGGAGTACTTCGTGGTTTTGTTAATGCCTGACAATGCAGATGCTGGGCAGTCTTTGCTGCTAAAAGGGCTTTTGCCCCTGAGATGGCTCTTGCCCTGTGGAAGAAAATCATCCATCACAACAGAGAAGGTGAAGCTCAGCATTCCTGATATTCCCACGTTAAAAATGAACAGTAACTAATAAGACAAAATAAAGCTTTTAGATCCTCAAGATAAATAAATAAAAAGTGCCAGAAGGCACAATTCCTGCCTTTCTCAGCCCCTTCCAGTTACCAGCCAGCTGCTGGCAATGCCATGGCCAGATCCAGTCTCCAAGTGCCCTCCCCTCCCTTTTGGTGGACACACCAGAGCAGACGCTGACTGGAGAGAATGGAGAATGAGAATGAAATAAGCCACTTTACTACCTGTGCAACAGCCTTTATTGTCTGGTTCTTAAAACATCCCCGTGGCATAATATATGCCATAAAGGCAGTTTAGGCTCTTAATGGACAAACAAACATAAACGGCAATGCACAGGCAGGACTTAAGACCATTGACAAACAGTTCATTTTCAGGCATTGTAAACTGGCAGGAGCACACTAAAATCTATGCATATTGCTGGAGAAAGTATAACTGGGAAGGGAGCCTAGAACATCTCACATGTTTCTGCCCCAAGACAAATGTATTCTGGGCAAAGATTACCAAAAAGTAATGACTAAAAATTACATCCAGGCTTGGGAGAGCTGTTTTCCATCCTCCAGGGTGGCCAATGGGGACAGGAAATCTCCATGAGTGGAGAAAGGGGTGCAATGAAGGAGTGACACTCCTAAAGGCTGAATACTGCTCTGCCTACATTTTGTGCTCCAAAGAGTATTACACAGGAGGCATAAGGAGCAGCAAAAACCTCCAAGTTTGCCCAACCTTGTTGTTCCAAGCTGCATGGGGGGTCTCCATGGGGCAGAGAGTGAGGCTGGGAGCGGGGCTGGCTCCATCCTCCTCTGAGCAGCATCGGCCACAGCACTGCAGCATGTGGGGAGGACAGTAAGGTCTGCACAGAACCTGCTGTGACATTTGAACACCAATAGCAGCTGGTGGGCTCCGTACCTGCAACCCAGACGCTAAAGAGGAACCAAAAATCCTGTATTTTCCAAAGCCTTCCGGTGGCGCCGCATCCTGTCCTGGGTTGAGAGACACAGGACTAACTTTTCTTCTAATGCTCGGGAAAATTGCACTTTTAGAAGACTCTAGTGTCTGAATTTGTGAAAATATTGACTTTAGAGCCAGCCAGGCTCTGTGGGATTCAAGGTCTTAGTGTTTTCGAGCCTTGCCAGGTGCAGGGACCAGGAGGAGCAAGGCCTGGGCATTTGACCCAGGCTGGCCAACAGGATTATTTCATAC
>JAOXNO010000024.1:83244134-83265350 GCA_028565335.1 Limnodromus scolopaceus | reverse complement strand
CCTGCTGAGAGAATGGGCTGGGTATAATTCTTGTATATCTTATATCAGTATCGGGATTAGTACTGGTTCTTTAGTATTACTGTTAATTATTTAGTCTTAGTCTATTAAATCTATTTATATTTCAACCTTTGTGTTTCTTTGTGTTCCCTGATTCTCCTTTCCAGGTGGGGAAGGGTCATCGGGTGACAGAATAATTGTCTAAATGACAATATATTGTTATGGATTTTCTCAAGCCATAACACATCCCCAGGCACCATGCGTGATAGGGTGCTTCAGAGCGGCTCAAAGTAGCCCTGATGCTCCACAGCCCTTTCTGTTCATTTTAATTAAATGCTGCGGTTAGATTTGGTCATGGGACTCTTTAACAGCCAAACTGCAGAGATCACTTTTTCTCCTCCTGCTCTGTTGTTGGGTCTCCTGAGTCGCTGCTGCACGTCATGAGGACAACAGGCCTCCCTCAGCAGATGAAAGCGAGGAAGGTCTTACTTTCCAGATACGCTTCAGCTGATTGGGTTTATCTGTAAGCCAGATATGAGCACGGCAAGAGAGGATCCAAGAGAGAAAATGAGATGCATTTCACCAGTAAATTGTAAAAATGGAGATTTAACTTTTTATGCATGCATTCATTCCAGGAGCCTGAATTATTGGAGCTAGTATTTTCCTAATCACCACTATTCTCTGTGTACCCTTCTTCAGAGCATTCCATTCCCTGGAAAACCAATGCTGGCTCATGAATAGGCAATTACTTGTTTCCTCCTTCCCGCCTGGAGGAGGAAAAGGAGGAAGGTGCCCCAAGGATGCCTTTCCACTTCTGGAAAATGGTAGCTTGCAAATGCAAATGATGCATTTTTTTTTTTTTTAATTTTATTTTGTTTTATCCTTCAGGAGACTCTAAGTAGAAAAGACTTTAAAAAACAACCTAGTACAGGCTTGCCTGCAGAGTCAGGAGTGAGACATGTGGAGGCTGATTCAAGGGGTTTCAGCAGCAGTCAGGGATTTATCAGGTCTCAGAAGAAGACTATTTGACCCGAAGGATGTCCCTGGCGGAACGTTGAAAGAGACCACCTCATGGCTTACTAGAAGGGCGGGATGGAGGATTAACAGGTGATGGATGAGGATGCTCTGAAGGGCTGGAAGATACAAATAGATTTCTCTCCAGTTAATAACCTGTGCAAAGCACCCGGATCCTGCCTGAGGAAGTGTGTGGGAGAGATGGCGGGGTGCAGCGGTGGCCAAAGAAGGGTTTAAAACCACCTGTGCCAGGAAGGATTTATTGACGTGGCAAGAAAAACGCCTGTAGGCCCTTGAGCTGATCCGGTGGTCAGCAGGGTAGCCCACGGCATCGGCATCAAAAGGCTGGTCTGTCAGCACAGCGAGAGGGCATGTAGGCAAAGCATTAATGGGGAATGTATGGTGGCCCCGTGCTGTGCTTGCGAGCCCTATGGCTCACAAGGGCACGGTGCCGGAGGCTTACCCTGCTTTTGGGGGAGAGGAGCATCTCTGCTCCTCACCAGCAGCAAGGCTGCGTGGGGGTTAGCTGTTTCCAACCTGCTGCAAAGCATCTTGCCCTGGGAGTTATGATTTCCCTGCAACGGGTGCTTTTATTTGTGTTTTCTGTGCAGTCAGCTAGCCAATGTGTGGGAACAATATTTTCTTTTTATTTGTAGGAGCTGGTATACCTGGAGGTTTGACTCCAACTTGCTCTGGTATTGCAATAACAAGATATTAAAGCTGTTATGTTTGTTATGTTAACAAGCTGTGGTGTTTATTTTAGTTTAAGGCTTACATTTTCTATAGTTCAGCATGGAGCTCACTGTACTTTATGAAAAATTTTAAAAAAGCAGTCAGCTCTCAGTTCTCTGTTTATGTGTTTCTCTTTTGATCCTTTATTAAAGTGCTATTAAAAAATAGGAAGTTACATAAAGGAACCTGTATCTCCTCATTGTAAGTGTGCTGAATGGGATTACCAACTCAATGAACCTTTGAAATACATTTAGTGACCCGTTTACCTTCCTGAAATTGATGTATGCTTTATATCCAAGCTTAATTTAATTTCCATATTAACACTATTATCTGTAAATACAAAGGGCATGAAGTCTCCCTTTAAGAGAGAGAAATAGATCGAATTGCATGAAATGGTAGCAGATGTTATTTTTCTCCAAGAAATTCATTTAAATGAACTGCATAAAAACCTGCAGAAAGAATTGGGGAACTGAGCCTATGCTGCTTCTAGAAAAATCAGTTTGTGACAGTTGTGTTCTGGAAAGATGGTCTATTATAAAATAATTGAAAACTCCAGTTTCGGTAGTGGGGGCCCATTTTTAAATACGATTGATTTGCCGGTGATGTACCCAACAGGCTGAAGAACAGTTGAACGCAAAGTCATTTCCCAACCTGCAGAGTCCTGCCCCAATCTCAGAGGCTGTTTGCTGTCAGATGACTTTCAAGAATTTTTAACATTGCAAGGGGAAAATATGACTGCCCCAAGCACTCAGCCATAGCTTTATCAGCAGGTTGAAGGCTGCATTTCCATAGCAGAATTTCTTTCTCCTCGAACAACTAATGTATCTTTCGATGCCATCCGCGCAGATACATCCTGCGGTGGCTTTGCCGAAATGTCACTTCTGCTCAGGTGAATATTCATCAGCCTTCAATTTTCCTATGCCTGTCTGGTCTCAAACCACAACGATTGCTTTTTTTTGCCTGAAAAAGGGTTTTCACAATGATGTGTACAACCTGGAAGAGCGGTGGCTCTTTCTGCAGTCAGCTCTTTCCTTTCCCATCCCACGACTGCCAAGCATCTCAAATACGGCTGCACCTCCAAGATCAATTAGTGCAATAAGAAATAAGAAAGAAAGATCTGGTCTGCAGGTTACAAAAGAGGGGAGAAAGGGCAACAAGACAAAGCAATGCAGATGTATGTTGATTGTTTTGCCTTTCCCATCATTGCTCCTACAATTTAATCTGATGTTAAAGGAAAAAGGTAGGAGAGCTGTGTGAAGAAAAGAAAATGGAGGAGTGGTTCTGTCTGTTCCCAAGAGACCTGATAACCCATCTAGAGAGCAACAGAGAAGAGATTCCATCATCCTCCTCCCTGCTACTGGACTGCTTCCAGTCTGTGCCCCGGCTCTCGCTGCCTCGCACATCTCTGTTGATTCACTTTAAAAATCTCATCACCCTAACCAGAAGCAGGGTACACTCCAGGAATATCCTCTCTGTCACTGCTAAAACAGACTGATGAGAAATTCACCCCTTCTTGCCTAAGATGGCTTTCCCATCCCCTTATCATTATGGGCAGATCCAGCCCGTAAGCTGAGCGGTGTCAGCTAAGCGGTTTCTTCTTCACATCAGCACTTGTCAGGGAAATAGAAACTGCAGATTTCCTGGTGCTTGCCACGAGAGACACTCCTCCAGTAACCCGTCCAGGTGCCCTAGACGAGTCTCAGCACGGTAACTAGGAGCCAGCCCACAGCAACCGCCCTCCCTACGGGCTGGAGACAGTGGTGAAGAACTCGGTCCCACAGGGGCAGGAGGTACCAAAGCACCCCCAGACCCCAGCATTTCCAAAAAACAACAAAGCAGAGCTAAATAATGTATTCCCTGCAATGAAAAGCATATGCAGTGGGAGTGATCCTCAATTCAACAGAGCTGTTGGCCTCAGTGAAGCTTCTCAGATCTGGCCCTTCAATTTATTTTTTTTTTAATGTACGCTTCTAGGCTTACTTTAGCACTATAAATCACTCCATAAAAGCCTATAAGGAGAATTATACTTTTTCAGTAAATCAGGCCAAGAGTAGTTTGGTGGATGTGCCCGGCTGTAGGCATGTGTTTGACAGGGCTGAGATGATCCCCAGTTTGGAGGCTACCAAAGGGCACATGTGGCCTGCAGGGGAGGAGGCATCACGTCCGTGCAGCCTTGGTGCAGAGCTAAGGATGGCCGTTTCCATTCCCTGTGTCCATCCATGCTGCCCTGGCCCAATGCAGCCCCACCAGGACCTACCTGCCACCCTCCTGAGACCCTGTGCCTAACCTGCAAGTGGCAGAGGAACTTTGAAAGCTTGCCCAAGGAAGGAAATGCCAATTTTGTGACAGCTGTCTCAGTCACTGCTGCAGAGCTGGTGCATGTTCCCCTGGCTTAGTGACTGAGTTAAAGCACGACTGGAGAAATTCACAGAAGAAAAACATCCTCTGAGGACTATTAAACACAAAAACATTAAGTCCCCTCCTGACAGCGCTCCCTGGGCACCTCCTGTCTGCTCCTCTCAAGAGACCAGAAAGCATCAATGGTCCTTTCCCATCCTGAGACCCGTCTCTGCACACACGTGGGTGTCTCCAGCTCACCCTGCTTCCCAGCACCGAGACTTATCGGCAAAGTCCTCCAGCAAATCTGAAGGGGAGGGAGACGCATGGGGCAAGGGATAGCTGCCCGAGGCTGTGCCCTTTGCTGCAGCCTGAGACATCTCCAAATTCCGTTGAGGGGAGGTGGTGGGTGGCCAAAACCTCAGCAGTGGGGTTTTAGCAGAGTTAGTGGGGAGTGAGGGAGAATGGCTGAGGAGGTCTTGGAGTTGGTGCTGAAGTGAAAGAGTTGTTCTCCTTCTCCACCAGCTGTGGAAAGGGCTGCCTGGTACCTCCAGTGCCCTGGGGTTAAGCAAGACACCAGGGATTCCATTTTTGTCCCTTGGCAGTGATCTTCCCTGGAGATCTGTGCTTCCTCAGCTTTCTATGGCTCTTGGACAGGCTGGGGAAAATTGCTCCCAAGGCCAAGGTAGCATGGGAGGTGAGGAGCAATTTCCACCTCTGGAGGGAAGAGCATGGGAGAAGCAACCCAACAGGAGCATCACAGGAAGGCACTGCCTCCACGGTCACCACCAATGGATTTTCTTATATTTCCCATTCCTACCTCTGAGATCTGAAAAATCATCAAGAGCTTGCTATGGGGGGCAGAGCCGCCAAACACCTGCCAGTCAAACACCCAGTAAATGCATCTCCCACTCTTCTTCTCTCAGCTGCTCAGGAACAGAGGAGCACAGGGAGCACCACTTAGGTCCCATTAAGGGCACAGCTGGCAGGGAGTATCTTGTCAACCCTGATAGTAGTGAAAGTGCAATGGATCAGCTCATGACACTTCAGGCTTTCAGAGCATGTAAAGTACTGTCTGGCTCAGGTGGTTGCGTAGTGGCAGCAGTTGCATACAAGGGGACAAGAGGTCAGGGATGCAGTTCCTCTTTTTATAGAGTGATGTACTTCAACGACTCTGTCCAGAAACGTGTAGGGCAGCATGAAACTGTGCATTATCATTTATTTTCCCAACATGTTTTGAATATAGTCCATGAAAGCAGCTTTGGAATTTAGCAGAGGTTTAAAAGCATTTTATTACATGTGAAAATAAAGATACATCCTTAGCACCTGGTCTCATATTCAGAGGAGATAGAGTCAACCTTGACTTTCCCTCCAGCAGCACCTCCCTCCCTAATGGCACGTTCTCTTTGTTCACATTTTAAAACCTGAAGGGCTTAGCTGCAGTCAGAGCCCAGCCGAAGGAGCCGTTCAGCAATGGAGCATTTCAATCATAAGAAGAAAGCAATAAACAGGCTCAAGGATTTGGATAGAGAGAAAGAGACCGGGAAAAAAAAACAAACAAAAACCCCAACGTTTTAGTATAATTGAAAATAGGTTTGTTGTTTCTTCTCCTTGAAACTGGATTATCACATTTCAGAAATAATATTTTCAGATCCACTTCTCATGATATTTTTCAGTCTCCTGGATAGGAAATATGCCTGAACTTCAAGGTAAAGACTTGGAGGCAATATGTATCTCATGTTACAGGAGAAATAAGTTAATTTGTCTTGTTCTCTGCTCCTGAAGCTCAGATGTGTTAAATGGGAGAGAAAGCAGCATTCCCAGCTAAAACTGGATGCCTCGTATCTGATTTTCAAAAGCTTCTCAGTCCCTCGAAGGATCAGCTCAAAAGACCTCCTCCAGCAAAGCCTGGCTGTAAAAATGTGAGTGGTCCCATTAACTTCAGCAGAACTCCCACTGGCTTCATCAGTGACTTCTGTGATTTGTTGAATTAAGGCCTTCACATGCTTAATGTGCTACAGGATTCGATGCCACTACATGTTCCTGAGAATTAGGAATTTCTCCCTTTTCTAGTGGAGACATGGGGAATCAGTATCTGGCCAGACCTGTTATGGTGGAACACAATGTTCTTAAAGTCAGTGGTGATACACAGACTCGTCAGACTTTTCTGACTGCGGGTTGTTCTGCACATGCGCAACAACGAATTAACTTTTAGCTCCAAAAACACAGTGTTCTTACATAAAAAATAAACAAAAAGAGATCTCAGGGTTTCAGGGAGTTTGTCTAAGCCTGCAGGGCTGGTGGGGTACAAGACAGTGGTGGTCACACCCTGTGGCTCTGCTGCATGTCCCCTGGGGTGGTGTGACCAGAGCTGGCTTGGTGCTGGAGGGAGAGGGCAGCATGGAGAGTATGGCAACCTAATCCTTCTCTGCTTGGAAGTACAGGAAGTATTGCTTGGAAATACTTGCCACCAGCCCTGCAGACCTCTTCTACCACGGGCAGAGCTGGGTAGGTCGAGCGGAGGAGGTATTGCCCACGCGGCAATACCCACTGCCAGCCCACATCCCTTGGAGCAGGAGCAGGGAGCCCTGCTATATGGGGTCATCTCCAGCCCCTCTCCCAGCCTGACTCTTCCTCCTCCCTCTGCCAACAGGCCCAGACTGCCAGTCCCTAGGAGGAGATGGCGCTGATGCCATCAAAAGTTGGGGGAGATGGGAAAAGCAGTGCGTTTCTCCACTCCCAGCTCCCTGAGAACCTCAAATTCCTTTCAGCATCTCTCTACTACAACGGTCCCCCTGTTTGGAAGGCCTTGCAAACATGTGCTTTTCCCTTCCCTGCAATCACTCTGACCCTCTCTTTGCCACATGCATCACCACACAGAGCTGCTGACTCTCCCCCAGGTTCCCCATCCCCTTTCCCAGTACTCCCAGTCTCCCCTGTTTCATTTTAACACTAGCATCAAACCACATTTTTCTTACTCGTTGAAAAGTTACGGTTGGTTTGGGCAAAATATGTTTATTTGCCCTGCTTGAGAAGAAATGCTCTGCAAATATTTTGCTTGCAACCAAACCAATTCTGCGTTGAGTTTAGGGCTTGTAATAAAAATCTGACAGTTCTCAGTGTGGTCCTCAGTCAAAGGCAATTTCTGCTCCTGACTGGAACGTGAAAATTCAGGATAGCCTCCATGTGAACCTATAAACCACCACAGGCTTAGAGAGGAGCTTGACGGACCGTTCAATCCACCTGGCTGCTGAGATAGAGAAATGTATAATTTTACAACATTTCCAGGCAAGACGAGGTTCGTCTGTTTTGCCTATGAACCTCTTACCCAGCTTCAGCAGTCACACAAAGTCCCAAACTGGTGAAAGCTGTTGCTGAGGGAATGGCCCTGTGCCAGTTTGTACCATCTGAGATGAGCTCGGTCCAGTATATATAATAGCAATTATAGTGCAGGGTGCGCTGTACATCTGACAAACTGAGCTGCGGCATAATCAATAAACTTAATTACCTATCACAGCCTGCCCACGTAGTACACAATTTTAATTCAATTATAACTCCCCAAAAATGATACATAGCAGAGCAGATATATTTATCACTGAGGTCTAAATCAGCTGTGCGTGTCAAGGCTGACACTTAAAAATGAAGACGTTTATAGTTTCTGGAGCCCAAAGAAACCCACATAAAAAAGCACATTCTTTTCTCCTCAAAATAACTAAAAATGATCTGTCACTGATGGAGGATTCTCTGCCCAGAAAATGAGTCCAAAACCACAGCACGTAGCACATTGCCTCCCCAGAGCCCTGAACATAAAAATCGACCCTCCCACATACACACAGCGGTGGGGGAAATTGCAGAATCATCTCCAGTGAAGCAGCCAACAGACTCCCCCTGTCTCCAGCTCCCCAGCCTCCAGGACACAGCGAGTGGGGAAGATGCCTCCTAACCCAACGGGGCCAGAAACGGTCCCTGGGCTGCCTAGCACAATATTAAAAAACAGAAACCTTGATCACAGCTGTCCCAAGTGCAAAAACTCTCCACGTGTGTCCTCACCTGAGAGTCTCTTGTTTTCATCTTTAGGGACTCGTTCATCTGTGCATCTGCCCCTGCAGGTAAGCAGGTTTCAACAGCTGCCCCAGTTTTTAATGTTCGTGTAGCCTTTACTGTGAGATGTGATTTAGTTGGTCCCTTCTCTTTTCTCTCCCTGCCTTTGTCTCACCAGCATCAGGAACAGCTTTTCCCATCTCCTGCATGACTTGGGATGTGGGATGGGGGGGTGGGTTAAGTGCTCTTGCTCTAAATATGTCTTTCCTATGACAAATACACCGGATGTTACACCCTGAGGAATTAAAAATTACTGGCTAGCAAGGAACATAAAGCTAATAGAAGAAAAATGAATCAGGAACAACAGCCAGGGGATTCGACGCACAACTTAAAAGCCAACGGGGTGTCCTGGTCACCGAGGCAAGTCCTTAGCTATTGTAGGCACCATGTCCCATAATCACATTCACAAATGTATTCATGGCCTGTTCATACCCTTTTGTTCTTGTGCAAGTGCTGTCCTTCAGCCTAACAGCTGTTTTCCTTCCCTGGTGTCTACCCCCAATATGTTTATAGGCAGCAATCAGATCCTTTGTTTTGCTAGCTTTAACAAGGCGAGCTCCTCCTCCCTCCTCTGAGTGAGGCTGCCTGTTCCCTGTAGCACGTCCCTGGGTCTGTTCCAGTTGATTTTGTCTTTTGTGGATGTGGGATGCAAGGTTGGCATGGATGGACCGAGGTCTTACTGGTGCCTTCTACACCAGCATGAATCTTTCCCTTTCTCTTGTGAAAAATACCTGGACTCTGAATTGCTTTGACTGTTTTTTTTTGCAACAGCACTAGGTGGTTGCAATCACTGTTAAATCAGGTTTGACAGACATCAGCCCATGCCATGTTTCCAGGCTCTTTCCATCCCAAGCCCTGCTTACATCCTTCCAGAGGCTGCTTGTCTGAGATAGAGCCTTGTAAGGATGGGCCCAGTCCCAAATTAAAAAAATCACCTTTCTTCTTTCTTCACCCTTAGGCAAAGCCTATTTTAAAATCCATTTGGGGTCTCTGGTCTGGAATTGGATCTCTTTTGCCAGTTCCAGTTGTGTCTGTCTAATGCCAGTGACTGTGATGCTGGATGTGCAGGAGCCTGCAGGCATCCTGGAAGGAGCCGTGGCCACCCCACAGCAGTGAGAATCCAGCAGGACCTCTCCAATTGGAATAGACTTTTGCTCCTAGCGTCTTAAACCAAAGCCATTCTTACCACAGAATCATAGAATGATTAGAGTTGGAAAGGACCTTAAAGATCATCAAGTTCCAACCCCCCTGCCATGGGCACAGACACCTCCCACTAGACCTCTTCATCCAGGTCCTACTCCCACAGGCTTGCTGAGACTCATGCAGCCCTGTTCCTCCACCTGTCTCTGCGGAGAAGTGCCTTTCCTACATGGGATAGCTGTATGTTGTTTTTTCCTGCTCCCACTCCCGAGGTGGCTGTGGGAACGGGGGAATCCCAGCAGCCGTTTCAGCTGGAAGCCTCCGGGTAGGGCTTCTGAGAAACTCAGGCCAATGTGCCAGGAGCTGGGACAACCAAAGGTCCCCTGAATAAATGAAGCCAAGAAAGGCTCATTCCCTACAGCCTCTGTCTCTCCAGGACAGAGGTGCCAAACACCTGCCCTGTTGGCTCACTGTGCCGGGCTGCTTTATGTGCCTTTATAAATTGGCCTTATCTTCATCAAGGAAAAAGACTGTACTCCTGCTATGTGTCAGCTGTGGCTGCGGCTATCAAGACAGTTGGTAGAATTAAAACAAGCCACTAGGGCAAGATATAATTTTCTCTTTCCCCATTCTGTTAATTTTGACACATAAACAGGCAGGAAAGCCACAGATTGTCTTGGCTTCGCTAGGGTTCTGCCTCAGCAGTACGAGGCACAGTGGCCGATGTAAGCAAACAGCACACCTTTCCCTCCCTTGCGAACCCTCTGCTTCTGCAGAATCTGAACTGTCATTAAAAGAAAAAAAAAAATAAGGAAAAAAAAAAAAAGAAAAAAAGAGTTTCCAGCCCTTTTGATTACAAATTAACCCCCAAATGTGAGCAGAGCGTGACTGATGCTGTGCAGGCTTCCTGCCGCTCCTGGCAGCCTGAAACAATGGCTCAGAGACGTGCGAAATCTGCTGCCCTCGTTAATGCACCAGCGGCGCTGGCGCGGATGCTCGGCGATAACCCCGAGCCCGACAGCATTATAATTTCAGGGGGTGGGGTGAGGGTGTCAAAGAGGAGCCGGAGGCCTGTGGCACAGGGGGAATCCTCGCAGAGGAGGGAAGGCAAAGGGACGAAAGAGAGCAGGGGTAGGTGTCTGAGGGATGGGCATTGCCACCTCTTCTCTCGCCCGGCTCCCCTAGGGGCCGTCCATCTGGAGGGGCTGTCCTGTCTGGTTACACGTGGTCACTGAAGGGGACCTAGTGCTAACAATCAGTTATTACGTGGTTGCCCTGTTATTTTGCCTGCCCCTGCTCCCCCATTCCTCTCACACCAGCAGGACATAGCTCCACCTCCAAGGTTAGGACAAAGATTGATATTTATGGAATACCCTTTATCCAAAGATCTTCTGAAAGTGCACCTGGTGGCTCAGATTCAGGGTCCTCCCCATCCTTTGTTACCCAGGACCAATATGCTGGGTGCAGACTGGGATCTGGAGATAGTCATGGTCCTTTTTAGACACTCTAGGAGATAGAAGAAGTAAGACAGAGCAGAGGGGGAAACCCAGAGAAGGTTTCTACGTTGCCATTTCTTTCATTTATTCATCTTTCACCTGTGGGAGGTAGCAAGGAAGGAGATGTAATCTCGGGGAAGATCTCATTGGTGACAGAAGAAGTGTGTGTGGGAAAATCCTTCCCTGTACCACACACTGCCCCAAGAGAGAGGTACAAGGAAAGGAAATGAAAGGGGCAAGAAGCACCTTGAGGGGTCTGTAGGAATTGGGGGAAAGTTAGAAAAAGAGATGTGATTACTGCTGTGTTTGGAAAGATTTTGGGCTTGGACAACATCAGGAAGACTGTTAAACAGAATGAGAGAAACCAGCAGAAAGAGGGTAAGAGAAAGGCGCAGATCAGGGTGAAGGTCTAGGAAAACCATTTTGTCAGAAGGATTTTATATGGAAGGTTATATGGCAGAGAGGCTGGAGAATGTAAAAGACAGTGTTGTGGAGCCTGGGATGGCCAGTCTGAGATACTCCAGAGCCAGAGGTGTCTGGAAGTGTCTCTCCGTTGATTTTGTACAGGAGGATTCAAAATCTGAGCAACTGCAGAAAAATAAATATGCTGGATGTGTGATGGGGTAGGGAAGAGTCAGATCTACCCATGGGCTAACAGGCTGGTAGCAGATGAAACGGCTGGGAGACATTAACCAGGCTTAAAAGAATTGATGTGAAGAGACTTCTGCAAATAAAACTAACCTGGCACTTCTGCTCTCAGATGCAATGATATATTTACGGTGATTACGGTGGATGAGCAATGAATGTTCAGTTTTTATATTTTGTCTCCTGACATCTATTCTGATTTGCAAATGATAGACCAGCGCTCTACTGATTACAGGATTATATGACTAACTTCCAGCAGAAAAAGAGAAATCTGTCTTTTTTTTCTGCTTGAGATGGAAGCAAAGTCATCAGCACTGAAGACTTGGCATCAGGGCTCTAGTTTATTTTCAGCTGAATATTGAGGATTCTGGGCAAACTCAGCACAGTCCATCACATTCAGATCTTTTCATGTGAGGCTTTGCAAGACTCATGGCACTGACGGAATAGAGGAGAATGAGGGAATTATTAATGCCAACAGTATTATGTAGTGCTTCGTACCTACCTTCTGGGAGTAGTAGGAAACATTGCTGACATGCAGTACAGTTTTATTTATTTTTTTCACTACTCAATCTGTTTCTCGCTGAGATGTGAGGCAGGATGATCTGGGGGGCGAAGCGGGGAGGGATCTGCCTGTGTGCAGATATTCTGCAGAAGATGTGCCCCATTGTGTTGTCCTGTGTGAGTCCTCATCCCAGGCGGGACTAGCATCTGCTGCTTCGTTTGATGTGTCTGTATCCTGTCGCAGAAGGATGTGCATCAGCTGGAAATCCTCTGGAGGTCCTAAGGACAGCTCTACCCCTGCCTCTGATCCTGCATGGCCCTTACCCAGTCACCTGGCTTTCCTTTTCCTTTTCCCTAAAGTTACTCTTAATAACATTTTGAACATCAGGGCTGTGCTGTGGGGCTAAACTGGAATATACTGGGAATATATGCTATGATCGTATGACAAAAAACAACTCCTGCTTGCGCTGTGGGGTCTGTGTTCCCCAGTTAGGGTTGGAGGCAGGACCACAGCATTGGGCTTTTAGCCAGAAAAAGGGGTCTGTCTGGGTAACACAGACAGTCCCAAGAGCATGAGGTGAATGGACTGGGCACCAGTGGGAATGTAAGGCAGGGGCTGGGGGTCAGAGCAGAAGGGGGAGCTGTCAGCCTTCCCAGTCCTTCTGGATAAATCAGCGCCAAATATTCATTGCCTTCAGGAGCCCAGTGTGGTGATCAGGGTTTGTGCAGTTCCTGGAGAACTAAATGTTCCAGGTAAGTGCTATTATTAGGTGTCCTGCAAGCAGAGGAGCAGAACAAGCAAGCAGCCAGCTTTGTAACCTACGGATACTGAATTTGAAAAGTCAGGAAGGACAGAAATGAGAGGGACTGGGAAAAGGAGATGCTTTTCCTGCACACACAGAAGCTGCCCTGACAAAGACGTGCATATAGAATGGGCAGAGACACAGAGTAACAGCCAGGTTTGAGCTTCGGCTTAAGTGGTTTGACTTTTGAATCTGCAGAGAGCAGCCGTGCAGAAAGAGAAATGCTGTGGGATGCCACAAAGCTGGCTCTTTTCCACCTGGGGAAAAAGTCACACCTAGGAAATCAGAAAAGGTGGATGGGTGGCCATGAACAGGGAGTCATTCTTCACTGTTTCTCGTAACATAGGACTGACGCTTGCCCTAAAACAAGCAGGCAGTGGATCTAACACTCACTGTGCCTGTCTGTTTTATCACCCAGCGCATTGCTAACTCACTGAAAAGCCTTTAATAGCCATCACATTTAATATGGGATGATCCAGGTACAATCTACTGTGGAAGGGGATGAAGTGCAGCTCATCAGTGCAGCCTGGAAACCTTTGTCCGTGGAGGGAACCCTCTGTGTGTGCCCTGTTTTGTATTCATAACAGACATTTTGCAGGATGAGCCCTGGTGTTCACCCCTGGAGCGTGTCAGGGTGAGAATGGGTGCGGGTGGCGAGGCAGAGCAAGCCATTCTGCTGGGCTTTTGGGGACCACTACTCCCACGTGCTTCAAAGCGGCTCCTCTGATGCTCTATGCTCACATCAGGTGTCGGCAGAGCTGGACCTAACCCAGGGCCACCTCCTCCCATGCTGTCCATCCATCCTCAGTCTGCATGTGTCACTGCTGAGAATCTGGCAGGAAGATTTGGGGTGAGACTGAGGGAGGTTACTTCCCTGCCTGGAAGAGAGCTTGGGAAAAAATAAGACAGAGTAAAGGATCCAGATATCCTCTGCCCAATGTCTGCCCTGCAGTGGCAAGCTCAGTTCCAAGTGTGGTCCTGAGTTTGGACCAGTTTGGTCTTAAGTGGTCTCTAAATATCCTCTGCCCTTGTCTCCTGAGCTGACTGGTGGGGAACACAGCTCCCGTGTAAGCCACTGGTTAAACCAGAGGTACGATTTGTCCCCAGAGGAGCCCAGCCTGAGGAGCGTTCCCCAAATGGGGATAGCCCCAAAGGACCAGGAGAAATTAAAGAAAGGATCCCCTTCCCCTGGCGAGCCTTATACAGCTGCTGCTGCCTGCTCAGCTGCTGCCGGGGCTGCAGGCAGCAATGCCCGTGGGAGCTGGGGAGAGGGAGGGGATGCTGTCCCCGTCCCCAGCTCTGGGGATGGCTAGCATGGCCCAGGAGCATGGAGTCCAGCGTGCCGTGCCGCTGTGGCTTGTATGTCAAAACAGGGCAAGGAGGCAGAGGTGCAAGGCTCCCCTGCGGCTTACGAGCTCACTGGCCAGCCTGGGAGCCCAGCCTCAACACCTCCTCAAGCCTGAGGAGGGGGGTACCCCGAAAAGCTGCTGTAGGAGCACCCAACAAAGCAAAAATACCCTGTCTGTAACCCCAAAGTGCAATGTCCCCCCGGTCCCCAGGCTCGGGGCTGTACACACACAGAGCCAAGCAGAGATCCCTGTCTTCTTCCTGCTCTCGGGAAGCTTCCCTGGGGACTGACTAAGCCTAATGGCAGAGAGCAATAATTACTACTACTTAATCAGGACTGTTTTAGGATAAGTTCTATTTAATGAGGACCCATTTTGCAAGTAGCAGGTAATTAAAGGACGCTTAAACGGGGAAAACAAGGTGTGAGATTCTGCACGTGGCTTTCTGGAGGGACAGCGCAAAACCAAGGCAAAGGCATATATTTTGCCTCAGTGTTTCCCTCAGTACCTGGAAGGATGAAAAATGCACAAGCCACGCCGCTGCCCCTTCCCCACGGGGTGTGTGTGTGTGTGTGTGTACACGTATGTGTGCGCAGCCGCCGCAGAGAGCTGCACCCGGGCTCCGCAGGAGACCTCACGCCTCACTTGGCACCGAGCGAGCGGCGAAAGGCAGCCCAGTGACCAGAAAAACCTGCAGCCCACCCTTTGCATACCCCAGGGAATCACAGAGGGATGAAATAACTGTGAACCGAGGGATTATCTCACTACACAGGACAAATAGAGGAAAAAAGAAAAGCCATTTCCAGTTTCATTATCCTTAATATTCCACTTACCCTTGTGCTTTCCTATGCTTCCCTGCCTTTTTCTTTGTATTTTCTCCCCAGTATAGGGTGTGCAATGCTCTGACTTTGGGGGAGGAAGGCAATCTGGCTTTTCGACAGGCCTCCAAGCCTTGTGTGCACAGCACGGCATCTCTGAAGAAAAAATCCCCTTCCTTGCTGACACCAACAGCGGTAGCTACTGACAGAGGAAGGGGAAAACTTCAGGGAAGGCAGTGGTTTAAATGATGCGTAAATGAAAATGACACATTCAGATTTCACTCACCCTTGGAGCCCCCTCCTCCTCTCCTGGCACTGTCCTCCTGAGCTTTCCATATCTCCAGAGGCAGCCCTTTGAAACCACAAAAATAGATGTGTGGGAATGGGGAATGGCTCAAGTAATTTCAGTTCCTCTCAGCTCACACTCCTCAGCAATCCCAGAGGCTTCCACCCCCTCAGCAGCAAATACCTCTGGAGGGCAGATCATACCAGCTATCTTAGGCATTTGTAGCTGAGGGAAATGACCAAGATGACCAAGACCTCTGGAAGTGAACTGTTTCTCTCTATCAAGGCGATAAGGGAACGAGAATGACCAGTTTAGATTAGACACCCAGAGAAATTTTCATCTCGCCGAACTTTAAAAGCCTTTATCATAACTATAACAGTCTGGAGTCTCTTTACAGTTGATGGAGAAAAAGCCGCTTCTACATGTGATTTGCTGGATCTCTTTTAGACATATTTTTTTAGGATGAGATGTGCTTACGCATCAGAAGTGCCTGTTTCTCCTCGTTGCCTATAAAGGAGTCAGTATGACTAGCTCAGCTGTTGACGTGTGCACTGTAGGAATCTAAATTTGGGCAGATGAATCCCATTTCCAACTTTCAGACTGCTGAAGTTAGGTAACATGAATTCCACTGTGGGCATGTGCTAAATATTTGAATAGATGCTATTTTTTAATTCGCCCTCTCCTTGCAAGACGACCACATCAGTAGGGTTATCTGTGGGAAGAGGAAGCAGCGTGTGTCATTAAAACCAGAAGACATCCAAATTCTGTACTTTATTCTGGCACAGATTACCATGCGAGCTACAGCATATTCCTTAATCCCTCTGCTTTTTTGAGATTTACCACTGTTTCATTTTCAAATGTTCTTTCACAATTTCATTCCTGAACATGTAGACAACACTTTTTAGCACTTCACTGTTCTGTTTTTCCCTCACAACATTTTTATGTGAACATTTAATTTTGTGTCCAGATTCATTACATTTTGAGTGTTTTGGCTTTTTTTTTTCCCCATCCTCTGGGAACTGCTATGCATTTCTTTCATAAATCTGAAGTCTCAAGCCTGAAGAATTACACTAGTCTTTAATATCAGAGCAGTGCTCCTCCACATTTGCTAGTTGTGAGAAGAGTATTTCATATTTTCTCTCCCTTCTAATTTTCTTATTTTCATTGAGTCTTCAGTTCTTTGCTGATGGGTAGGGCAGTATGTTCTGTTCCAGAAGAAGACTTGGGAACAAATGCCTGCCAGAGAAAAGGCTTTTATAATCTATTGTGTGTGTGCCATTGTGCTACTGGGTAGTTTGACACCTATTTCTGCTTGGCTCATTTTCTTCTAGGAAAGTTTATTTCACTTTGAAGACTTGGGAGAGAACCATGGAGGGCAAATACGGCTTTCAAAGATACAAACACTCACTCTTTGTCCCATAAGGGAAAAAATGTGACAAGGATTTTGTTGTTAGTGGTAAACGTTGATTAAAAAAATCAAAGGGTGAGGCTTAAAATCCATCAGAAAAGGTGCTGTGTTTGTCATCATTCTGCTTAAGAGCCTATAAATTTTAAATGGGGGTGGAAACATCTCTGCAAACACCAGCAGGATGTTCTCCTCCTCCGGACAAAGGAGCACAGAAGCACTAACAGCTCCCTGAGGAGCTCATGCCTCGCAGAGCAGCCCAAGGAGCGGCGGTGGCTACGGGGAGGGAGAGCATTGGGGTGTCCTGTCGAGGTGACCGCCGGATGGCTTGGAGAGCATCTAAAGGTCTCGCCACAGCCTTTGAAATGAACAGGAGTATTTTTTCTAAAGAATGCACACGAAAGAGCCACAAACATGGAGAAAGTGTAGAACGCGCACCCACAAAGACTAAATTTAAAAGATGTGCTTAGCAGGGAACACATGCATAGCATATGGATGCAGCTGACGGAAGAGCTGTTGGACTCCATTCAAGATACCACTCACATAGCAGATGAACCGTCATAAATTTAAGCTACACATGTCACATCCTTACTGCTAAGGTTCCCTTTAGTCATGTGTGAATGCAGTTTTAGTCGTCGGATCCTGGCTGGCGAGCTAACTTAGTCGCTCTCAGAGCGCAGAAGCGTGGTGGGCAGGACAGACGACGTGGAGAGATCCTCAGCTGTTCGTTACTTCTCGTGAGTTATTAGCCCGTGGGCTTTTTGCAGCCCCTACCTTGGCATTTGTTAGTCCCGGCACTTGTCGCCTCATGGATGTTTCATGCCATCCGTCGCTGCTCGCTGACTGACGGGCCAACTCCTTTAACATTTGCTTGGATACATTTTCTCGTATTAAGATAAACTCCTTGAGCTGATTAAAAGCCTTCCAAGATTATATCATTGCCAAGCCTTCTACGCACACGCACATGCGCACAAAGACAATCATTCTGAACAGGAAGACAAATAATAAAACCGATTCTGGATCTCTCCAATTAGGACGCTAGTAGCAAAATCTCTGTCCTCCGGCCAATTTTCTATATTACTGAGCCAATACACCTTTCTGATAGATATATAAGAATGCCAGGTTGTTATTCTTCGGCGATTACTTTCTGCAGTCAAAGTCTTTCAATCCAAAATCTCATACACTGACAAAACTGGTAGAACAGGAAAACATTTACGGAGCAAAAAAATCAGACCTTCTTCCACTTCCATGCAGCACTGGAGCTGTAAGAGATTCCTCGCAGCTGCTTGCAAGGAATTAAAGTTTTAGATTTGCACTGTCCTTTTGGAAACTAATTTTATAAGCAGCTGCCGACAGTCCATTAATTTGAATCCAAGATGCCCTCTGAGTTAGACTAGTGCTAAAGAAAGCATTCGTTTCCATTTCAAAATGTGCTTTATCACATTCCTGCTGCCCGTCTGCATATCTGTTTGACTCAAGGCAATAGCAGCATGGTATTTAAGCACCAATTACATTTTGGTAATCCACACAATATTTTAACTGGGAGAGGAAGACCGAATGACCTTAAACCTTGTTAGGAGAAGAAAAAGACCCAGACTTAAACATTCACTGGAAGGGTTTTTAGGGAAGTCTTGCATATTTCTCGGTAGTGAAGCTTTTTAACATTATGCCTAACACTCAGATTTTGTGGATGTACAAAACTGGAATGAAATTTTCTGGATTTTCAGGTTTCTTTTTCTCTAATGGGTCTAAATTAAATTAAAATACAAACACATTCTCTCTTTCTTTAAAGTCAGATTTAAGCAGAACACTGATATTTGTCACCAATGAATCTATATTATGGCAGCAGCCGGTGATACCACTCTGTGACGCCAGTTTCTTTCAGATTTGGGGCTATATGGTAGAAACACAGATGCAGAGGCAGTCATATGATTTGGGGCTGTATGGTAGAAACACAGATGCAGAGGCATCTGTGATATGATTTAGAGGATAACCTGCTGTTTGATGACACTGTAGCTGGTGCAGGATTTGGAGGTTTCTTTGGTGGCAGATTTTGTGCTGATGTTACTGTTACTGACTTGTGGCAAAGAGGTAATGAAGAGAAATGGCATGAATGTGGAAGTAAGCTGGAATGGAAAGCATAGGAAAGAAAAATTATTACTGAGCCAACTAAGAACAGCAGCATTTTGATTTTTTTAAAGACATTATGCAGAGGTGAATATTAGTGTCTCTGTGAATTTGGAGATTTTCCCCAAATTTAAAATGCACCACAGGAAGAAGACGCATCTTTAGGACAGAAAAGTAGACTGATGGGCAGAACTGTCTGGAACCATTCTGCAAGAAATGGCATGACCAGTGTCATCATTTATTCATCTAAATAGAAATGGTAAAGCTAAGAAATGAAAGGCCCTAAATACAGAGGAGAGAACTTTTCACTAAGCCGCGGAATGCACTGGAAGAGCAGTGGGTTGTGGTTAGAGATAACTCTGAAAGGTGATCTGAGAAGTTAATATTTTAAATTAATTTCAAGGATCTAAAATTGCTGAAATGAAAGGCAATGAGAGAGGAAGTGTCGATGGCAAAAAAAATTGATCTTCTGGACAAGTATTATAAGGATGAAAAGGCCAAAATATAGGGGTGATGTTGGAGGACTAAGTCAAAGTCCACACATCTGTGATACCGGAGAAAGATGGGAAGAAGGCACAGTTTCACGTAGAGGAAAAAAAAGCATCAGTTCAGCCATCCTGAGTTTAAGATTACAGCTATGCGATAAAGTCAATCAGAAAGAAAATTAAAGGTGTGGTTTTCATCGGAGTCTGGATTTGCAAAGCTCACCTGAAATTTCTCAGCCCAAAGTGGGTAAAGGGGAGCAAGAGTTGAGAAGGTCAGGCCCTTGCTGGACTCTTGTAAACCACCAGAAGTACAAGGGGACCACGACAAAGTGAAGGAAAGCTGAGAATTGGTAAAGAACCCTGTCACAAAACCCTCAAAGTGAACAGGGCTTCAAAAGCAAAATGGCAGCAAAGTTTGAAAAGCAAAGGGGTAGAAGATGTAGTAACATGCTACGGCATTGCATTGGTCCACATCTAGCTAGTCACAAAGCTTATTCTTGCATCATGTGTATAGAAACTCTGCATCTCAATAATTTTTACCTTAAATTAAATTGACCAAGATGTGGCTATATAAGTTTCATAATGTCTCCATATGCCTGGAACATTTGACTTCCGAGCCCTTAAAAAGAAGAAAACATCCTGTATTAAATTTCCTAGGCAGCCAAAATGCTCTGCATTTTTTCCCTGTAGTTTAAATTTAAAATTATGTTTCTAAATTTACATATTCAAAAACTTAATCTGAAACCTGTTTGGAATTTTGATGTCTCTTTTTATCACATTTCATTTAATTGCAGCTACTTCTCGAATTGAGGCATCACCCCTGAAGCTACTGGATGTCAAAGGACAAAAAAAAATAAATTGCTTGAAAGAAAACTGAAGCCACATTTCTATTCTACATTTGAGCTGCTGACATTTTCTAGATAACACCAAGAGATGTCAGAATACTGGCTGTTAAAGCAGTCTATGTTTGGAGCCTATTAAGTTGAATTCTAAGAGTGAAGGGAAATGTGAAGACTTCTGGAAGGACTGACATATACCATTACTTACTTTATTTCAATTTTATAGGAGGAAAAAAAGGAGGTTTTTTCCTACTTTTTTGCCCAAGAGTTCCTCTTAAAACGCGGCAGGTCACTGACATCCTGCAATTTCACTCTAATTCCTCTGCATATTCGAAGGCTCCACAATACAGCTCCTGCCCTTCTGATGAGGAAGGGCTGAGAGGAACTCCCACCAGAACTTTTTACTCTCTCCTTACTGTCAGAGGCCACTGCCGACCCATCCTCCTGTTTGGCACCAACAATTCTGCTTCTTTAATGCTCTCACATTATATTGCTCAAGAGGTCTGGATTGCCTCTTCTTGTTGAAAAAGCTGTAGCTCCAACCAGGTCTTTAGAGTTACACCACGGACAAGGCATCTGGAAGCAGGAGGGGGACTCTGATTGTCTTGCTCAGATCACTTGTATGTCATGTAAAGTGACTAGAACGATCTTGGTCTTGCTTCCTAAGCACGCTCTTGTCTTCTCACAGAAGAGTCCTATACTTAGGGAGGAAATTGTTTTCCTGACAGTTGAATTCTCCCTGGAGCTCCTCAGCATGCACAGGCAGTCTGGCAGGACATCGCTCCGGAGACCACATTCCCCCTCTGCTCTGCCCTGGTGAGGCCCCATCTGGAGCACTGGGACCAGTTCTGGGCTCCGCAGTTCAAGAAGGACAGGGAACTGCTGGAGAAGGTACAGTAAAGGGCTACAAAGATGATGAGGGGCCTGGAGCCTCATCTCTCTGATGAGGAAAGGCTGAGGGACTTGGGTCTTTTTAGTCTGGAGAAGACTGAGGGGGGGGGGATCTGATCAACACCTATAAATATGTAAAGGGTGGGTGTCAGGAGGATGGGGCCAGTCTTTTTTTACAGTGGTGCCCAGGGACAGGACAAGAGGAAATGGGCACAAACTTGAACATAAGAAGTTCCACCTAAACATGAGGAGG
>JAOXNO010000024.1:83205351-83239158 GCA_028565335.1 Limnodromus scolopaceus | reverse complement strand
GCTTTGAGCAACCTGGTCTGGTGGGAGGTGTCCCTGCCCAGGGCAGGGGGGTTGGAACTCAGTGATCTTTAAGGTCCTTTCCAACTCCAACCATCCTATGATTCTATGATTCTGGCAGTTTGGACAGAGAGCTACACCAGGTAAGCATACCTGTTAGCTTACAGGAAGGTAAAACCTCTCTAAAAACACTCTAAGTCTCATTGAAAGCCAAAAATAGGACTTACTCTCTAGAGATTCAAACACGCAACCAAATCACCCGCTGCTTAACACGTTACCATCCATCAGCCGAGCAGCAAAACCGCAGGCACAGTTGCATTGCACCACCCTGGCCCCACCAGCGATCGCCGCCTGGAAATGGTGTGGACTCTAAATTAGAAATGGTGAGCCTAAACTCTATCTTGCATATATTTTCCATTTAGGTTCCTCACCTAATTATTGAAATTATTGAAATACTTTGTTGATTTGGGGAAATGCCTCATTGAGCACAGCCCAGATTGTCAAAGATACTGCTTTTTAATCAGAGCGGGGCACCTAAATCCTTTGAAAACCTTAGGTTTTAGATCCTTCAATACTTGCATAGCTCTAAAAGTCTGGGCCTCAAATTGGGTTCTGCAGAAAGATACTTATGTAATGTGAAATCCTGTTGTATTAAACAACAAATACAGGCCTAAATTGACCTGACAGTGACCTTTTTAATAATAGAAAATCATCAAAATAAACAAAAACACAATGCAAATTATTTGGTTACAGTAGATTTGATCAAATAAAACAGACAATCTAATTAACCAGTGATTAGATTAAGTAGAAGTCTCTGTATTGAGTGATGGATAATTAACTGGAATTGTATTTACTTATTTTGATTGTACTGCAGAACAAGGCGCATCTTTGCCTTTCTTTCCTTTCACTGCAGTCTTTTAATTAAACAAAATTATTCCGAATGTTTTACGCAGCATCTAGGCCTCTAAGTAAACGCAGTAAGTTAGAAAGGGAGCCCTATACTGAGATTTAGTTGTTGATCAATACTGTTTGGATAAATCTCATCCAGCAGAACAGTTACGAGGCTGGCTTTTCAGAGCTGCTTGGCATTTATAGCTCCAGCTGAGTGGGATGTGAGCTGCAGGTGCTCGGCCCTTTCAGAGAGCCATGCCCTCATTGTTCAAACATAATTTATGCTCAAGAACAAACAAACAAATACATTCAAGGCAACTCCTAATTTCTGCACCTGAGTCGATCGGGATGTATTTTTATTGAGGCAAATGCACATCAGGGAATGGTGCGCAGCTGATCGACATCTTAGACAGAAATGGATCTTGCACTTTGAAATCCTTATCAGAAATGGTTGTGGTGACTTTTAAGTGTAGGCTATGTAAGAGACAGTCTTTTAAAGTTATTTAATTCCTTCCTTTTAAGAACAGTAATCTGGAAGATTGGTTCAGCTCCCCATCACTACCAGGAAAACCTTATTCTACTGAAGAAATCCTTTTAATAGCACGGTCTGTCAAATGTTAGATGTCATTTTAATTTTTTAAGTGTTTTGTTAATTGCGTATTTGCCAGAGGCTCTGTGATACCCTATAAAAACTGTCATAGCAGGCAATCACTGGGCTCACCGTACACATGGGCTGCACATTCGCATGCTCCTCTGTTCAGAATGCGCAACAGTTAATTTGATGAAATATCTGCTGGCAAAATTTCTCCTCTAGCTGTGCGACTACTGTCTGTCTGTCTGTCTAGACACTCTTACTGCTCTCATTATCATGGTATCTCTGTGCATCCAGACCCATGGATATCTGAGGAGGAGTTAATAAGCATTAGCTCTTGCGAGGTCTCTTCAGAGGATGCTTCTGCCAAACTGCAGGGGACAGCAGACGAAAACAGCATGATTCCTGAAAGCGATGAGCTGCCTGAGGAGGAAAGCTAGCAGGACAGCGTGGAAGCTCTGGCATCTATTTAGCAGTGCCTTGCAGCCTGCCTCTGGCCAGGTGGCAGGGCATTGGCATGTTGGCTTGTAGGCAGGCGTTTTTCTCGCTTGTGTGCAGAGACGAGCAAAGCTAGAGCTACTGCAAGCTCTGTGCTAGCAAGGATGCCAAGGAACACCATGTGGAGGCGGGTGAATTCTGGATGAGAGAGTGGGTAAACAGAAAGGCTGAAGTGCCAGGGGTAGCCTCGGGGGCATTCCCTCAGGGAACAAACAGCAACTGAGCTAGAAAGTAAAGCCACACTACAGCAATCAGCTTCTTGAGCTGATCTAAGGTATCAGCTAGACGTTTAAGAGAAAGATCTGGTTGACCAGGTGATGTACATGCCTGTAGCTGCTGTATTTTAAGGCTGTATTTTTTGGTCCTGAAATGCCATTCCATGAATTTATCCATTTTACCTGTAAAACCCAGAATCTCTTTTATAGTGCAGAATTTATTTTTGCTGTGCTGAGCACAAACCAGGAACAGATAAAACTGTACCTTCGCAGCACTGTTGATGCTCAGAGCTTGGGCCTTGACCCCTTGATGTTATTAAGAAAACTTGTATTGTCCTTCTCATGAACAAGCTTTTAACTAAGTTGGCTGGTCCTCCGTCCCCATTTACATCCAAGCAACCACTCTGACCAAAAAAGGGCTGTCACCCAGAGGAAAATGTGGCCTCTGGCTTGTACAGATGTAGTACGGCCATTTCAGTGGCCATTCAGCCAGTTCTCAGTCTCCCTCTCCTCACACGGAGTTATGGTCCCTCTAACCTTTCTCACTGAAGTCTGTTCACTGTAACAGAAAAATGGACGGGACTACATGAGAAAGTCTGTATGTGAGCCCTCTGATATTTCTAGCATAAAATATTTAACAAGTATTGTCGTGGAGAAAGCTGGGTGTCAGGAAGGCCTGGGTAGCTCCTAAAGAACATGGACAGAATTGCATCATCACAGCATGCTATTGCCCATGGACAGAAATCTCAGCTGAATTCCTCCCTCTTTCCCTTCACAAGGCTGCCAAGACAAAAAATTACATACAAGCCACAGGACTCAAGGGTGTTTTCCAGTGTCCAGCAGCCTAGATGTACCCTGACTCCATCTCACGACAAAACCCAGGCACATATCTTGTCCTCCTCCTCTACTCATTTCTCCTCTCGTCTTCCTTTCTGGAAGGCCAGATGTGTAGGTGTAGGCAAGAAGATCTTCGCTACCAGCAAGGAAGAAGGAGTTGCAGAAGATAAAGGAAAGCTCCTCCAGTTTTGGTGAAAGTGTCTAAGGGGGAGAATAAGTAGATATGGAATACCAGCTCTCCTGAGAATTGTCAGATAAGAGGAGAAGAAGAAGTAGAGCCTAATTTGTCAGCTCGGTGGTGATCTATGCATGCAGACACCAGCCTAGGAATTGTGGGGGAGCTCTAATGAATCTCTCTGAGTTGTGTCTATGGTGCTGATTACCACTGTTTCCGCAGAAGCCACTTGTATTTGTGATTTGGAGATGTTTTCAGCAGGCAATGAAGTATTAGTCGCTATTTAAAAAATACCACATAATTACAGAAGATAGCATGTTCCCGTTCCAATTAGACGTGAATGACTGTAATACCTGAAGGAGCCTTGTGCAGCATCTGTAGGTAAAAACCGCTCTTTGTAAAGGAATCTACACATAGAAAGATGCATAATGGGCCTGTGAATGGTAAAGTTTAGATGTAAACGACTGAAGTAAAAGAATCACTATCCCATGGAGAAATCTGAGTGGAGTTTGAGATGTTTTTCTCTAAAAAGATGCAAAATACATTGCAAGAAAATCATGCTCCCCTTTACTGCTTGTATATCAATATGGCAAGAACACTTTCTACCTGAGAAAAGTTTGTCCTCAGCTCTTAATCTTCAATTCACAAAAACATTTAGACATGGCGATGCTTCATCTTCAACTAAAGCCTGTCTTCATACATTAACTGTGCTCTACCTCTGAGGTCAACTAGCACGAATGGCCCATACTGGACTCTTAAAACTCCTACACAGCATCGCTGTTGCAAACTGTTTACTGGGAAAGGGATTGTTCCCAGTAAACATCTAAATTAGCTCATTGCCCTAAACTGCTAGGTTATGTGGGGGAAATGCAGGGGCCTCTGTTCCACGCGTACACAGTCTTTTGGCATGTGTAGAGCAGATGGGCAGACTCTGATGATCTGCATGTTGAAGGTGGTTGCTGAAAGTGGCGGTGCAGTGACTAAAACCACGCTTCTGTAGATTCAGCCCTTAACAATTTATGCAAAGCTCCCATTTCACTCCCATCCTAGAATCAGTAGCATCTCATCAGCTTGAACCTATGCTGTGGCAATACATTAGGTACGTACAGAATGTCCACGAGCCAGCGAATTAACTTTACATCAACTAAAAAACCCCACTGATTTGTGAATGGAACGACATCGGGACCCTAAGGAAAAATAGAACCGTTTTTGCAGCTTCGGCTTGTTCCTGCATTTGGTGGGGTGCTGATAGGCCTAGAAGGGCCGAGTTCAGGGCTTTGATGAAGCAAATGTGACCCTGCTCTCTTGACAGAACTGCACCTGCCCATTGGAGGCCTGATTCTGACCCGAGATCTTTGTACACCATGTTTATGTTGCTTTCTTTGCATGACTGTACAGTGCTAAAAGGTCTTTGAACGAACCTATTTTACAGAAGGGAACAGAAATATATATATGGGGTATGACTGCAGGCTTTGCAAACAACAGAAATACCTGAAAAACCCTCTGTTCTGCTATTGATCCAAAGGAGTGCTGGAAACATTACTATGGCAACAACTCTTACCCAGTGGAAGAAGCATGCCATTATCTGTGCATAGGAACAAAACAAGAGGAGGCGTTTTTCAGAACTGTTGCCCACCTCCCCTTGACCACTACAGATGTGCTGACCTTCTGGCACGAGCTCCTGCTGCAAGAGCTTTCAACGGGATACGACCTACAGAATTATTTATTGGCCCGTGCACAGAGAATAAAGGAATTCTATTGACCAACGGAGTCCTGTCGCAGCAAACGGCACTGCACGGAACTCCTGTTTTCTAAGAGTATCAAACATCTCCCTCACATTGCTAACAACCTGGGTTATCGGTGTGAATAAAAGAGACAAGGCTGCTCTGGCTCACTGTAAATGTTGTCTATGTCATTTGGCTGTACACCACCTGAACCTTCTGCAAGCACGGTTATTAACTCGGAAAACTACCAAGCATCAAATCTGGCCATGTTCTTACTGAGAACGAGTTCAGGCTGAAGTACAAATCTGTTGGCATTGCGGTAATGGTGTTGTTTGGTCTATTAATTAGCAACTAGACTAATAAAGTCAGCAAGAAAGTATTTTGCATTATATGGCTAAATTGAAAGTCCACATCCCATATCGCCTGAAGGCAGAATCGAAAGCTAATCATATTCCAGGTGTTTGTAACACTTAAGAAGCTCTGTCTGCTGCTAGGAGCTGCATCTCTCATCCCCACCTTCACATATGGATAATTCTAAGGAGCACTGTGACTCTGCCCACCGCTCTTCACCTGGGGGAAGGGTGTGATCCTGGCTACAAGTCCAGGCAGACTGTTCTTCCTGTAAACGGCTGAGGAAAACGATCGTGTGGGAGCTGGTGCCAAGCGAGGAGAGAAAAGGAGCAGCGTGGAAGAAAGCTTCCAAATACACACTCCCACTGCAGAAACGCTTTATGGCTGTCCTGAGGCTGGGGAGAAGAACAAGCAGCTGCAAGCTCTTTCCAAGCTGTTTGTTTGCCAGTCTTCTCTCCGGGCAGCCTGTGGTACAGCCAGCTGTGAGAGCGACACAAAGTAGGTGGAAACAGCTCTGCCCACTTGGGAGCTCACTGCTGCTCCACGGAGCCACTTAACAGCATGAGCCAAGTTGATATTGCCCACTTCCATTAATATTGTTATTGCCTTTAAAAAAAAAAAAACCCACAGAAAAATAAGAAAGGTCAGAAAAAATGAGAGCGAGCTTGGGCAGAAGGCAAACTGTAGAAAGAGATGAAGACTAACACCAAGCATGTGAAGCACAAGGAAGGAATGCAAAGGCCATTGCTACGAATAATGTTGAGAAAATACACAAAATGCCATCCAGCCTTTTATTAGGTCCCAGCATAAAAAGCTGAGTTCCTGCTTATTCTGTAGAGATGGTAAAGATCCATTTCTTCTAAAGAAGTATGTAGTCCTGCTGTTCCTGGAAATTATTCATCTTTCCTTCATGGAAAATGTCTCCTGCATCCCATCTGCCAGAGCAGCACAGAATATACATGCATCTGTGTGTATATACAGGGATATGTTACACGTGCATACACACAGGTTGGAAAGCATGTTGAAAATAATCTCAAAAGAAAAACTAGAATATACCCTTGGATTTAACCTCTTTGGTCAATCTTTTCCCCTTCCCTAGAGACAACTGGTTTTATTCAATATTGACTTTTTTCCTAGTTCTAGATGACTTTGGGTCCTGAAGATATAGAAATAGGAGCAGTTATTAAGGATATAATTATTATTTTGACAACATAAACTTTGACAGCTTCATGAACTTTATTGAATAAATGATGGTTCATTACCCATCAAATAGTATTTTCCCACATCTCCAGCCTTCTCTGCCTTCAACATCTGAGAGCCTCCCGAGTATTTTATAAAAGTAAAATTCCAGCCTTTAGGGAAGTAGCTTGATCGGTTCCAGGCATTTTCTTCCATATTTGCTGTTGCACATGTGAGAGCAGGTGTCCTGGGAAGAAATTATTACGGAAAGGCTAAGTCAAAGATATAAAATACATGGGTAGTCTCAAGCGCAGGGAAAGCTCTGTTCATTTTCAACTCCCACGGAAGTGAATTTCACACATCCCAGGGTCCAGCTTGGGAGTCACAAGCAGCTCCCTGTTGGCTGTGTTTCTTTATTCTGGGGGAAATGCGATGGCTGACGGAAGCCACGCTCGCCGAGGAGGAAGTTCTCGCCCAGATAGCTTGGGACATCTGCAGAGGCTTTCCGAACATCAAAGCGGTGACTAAAACACGCGAAATCTGGGAGCATCACTTGCAGATGCTCGGTTTGGAGGGGGGGGGGGGAATCTCACTGCAAGCAGGCTCTTGATATTCTCTTAAACTGCTGGCTCGGGATCCCACTTGCAACCACAACCGTTGTCTAATGTACACAATTATCAGGTTTTTGCTCTGAATTGGGGGTGCATTTCTTCGGTTTGCACCCCTTTTACAGGGCTCTGGCAGATCATAGAATGATATGGGGCTGGAAGGGACCTCTGGAGATCATCTAGTCCAACCCCCTGCCAAAGCAGGTCCACCCAGAGCAGGTTGCACAGGAACGTGTTCAGGCAGGTTTGGAATGTCTCCAGCGATGGAGACTCCACCACCTCTCTGGGCAGCCTTTTCCAGGGCTCTGCCACCCTCAAAGGAGAGAAGTTCCTCCTCATGTTTAGGTGGAACTTCTTATGTTCAAGTTTGTGCCCGTTTCCTCTTGTCCTATCCCTGGGCACCACTGAAAAAAAGACTGGCCCCATCCTCTTGACACTCATCCTTTAAGTATTTATAGGCATTGATCAGATCCCCCCTCCAACCAATGGTGGGGGGTGGGGATGTCGAAGGGTACTGTGGAAAACCTGGGGTAATATTTTAAGAAACAGGAGCCAGCCACCAAGATTTGACTCTAAATCTGCCTTTTTTCTGGACTTTGGAGAAGCACAACCTTCCGTCGCACACGTGAATGTTATTATCCAGGCCCACCTTTAGCAGGTAGCCGCGAAGGCTGGTCCCCCGTTTTGTTACCAACCATCTCACCCCCACCGAGACGGCGAGGCCCGGAGGCCGGAGCCCCACCGCGGCCGGGCCCGGAGCTCGACCGGGGGCCAGCCCCTTTGTGACGCCCCCCGGGTTGTTTTAGGGAGTGCGTTGCCGGGCGGCGGGGCGGGCAGGGAGCGCGGTGCTATGGCGGGGGTCTTGGCCTTGCTCCTGGCGCTGCTCCAGGCCTCGCTGGCGGCGGAGGCCGCCATCCTCAGCGACGCGTTGGTGCCGGGTGAGGGCGGACCCTGGGCGGTGTGGGCGCCTTGGGTGGGCGGGCGGGGGGCGCCGGGCGGACCCACCCCCTCCGGCCCCAGCCCCAACCACGGCAGGGAACCGCCTCCCCTCAGGCCGGGAGGCCGCGGGGCAGGCGCCTTCCCTCAGGCCGCAGCCTCCCCTGAGGCCGGCCGCCTTTTCGCCTCCCCGTGGCGGCTTCTCCCGCGGCTGCGGTGATGCCCGCTCCCTCCCGGCCTCTCCGGGGGGTGCGGGGAGAGCAGGTGCCGTACGGCAAAGGCGACATTTGCGGGGCCGCCCGGCGTCGTGCTCTCCGAGCAAGGCTTAATCACCGCCGGGGAGGTGAGGGGGGGCGGAGGTCGGGATCGCTCCCCGGTGTCATAGGCAGGCGGTGGGACGGTGTCGGGAGCGTCTGCAGGGCTGTGTTAAAGCCATGCGGCATCACGAGGGAGTGGGGTGAGGAAAGCTCCAGGTCTGCTCACCACCCTGGTAGCCCAACGTGTGGGGTAGGGAGGGCCAGCGACATGCAAACCCCCTCCCGGCTGTCATCGAACGGCAGAGGTTCCCAACCAGTGTTGGCAAGTGCAAAGTGCATGGAAAAAGGTTCCCGTCCCCTGCCGTGTCACCCTGTCCCCTCTGCCCTGGGGAGGGCAGGACCCTCCAAGTGCCAAAGGTACAATATTTGGCAAGGATGAGATGCCCAAGTCAGGAGTCAACGAGTTCCCCAAGGGTTCCCCACCAGGACCCCTCGCGTGCTCCCTGCTGACATTTTTAGCAGGACTTCTGTGGGCTTTTGAAGCGTTTATCACAATAATTCTATGTGTACACCGTGACGTGGCTTGTAATTGAAATGGTGCATAACGGCTAAGATTTTCTGTCCTACATAGGTTTTACAAGGCTTCCAAATGTAGAGAGGAATACAGACTGCCTTTGCTGTGCTGGTACTAATTGCAGCCCCCTGACAGGAATGTAAATGCAGTTCCTTAGCACATTCTTATCTCAGCATGTGTGGGATTTACATATATAACTCCTATTAATGCTAATGGCAGCTATATACATAATTCTTTTTGCATAGGGCTGACACTATATTTTTATCTGAACCCGATGCAACTGGAACCAGCTTATATAAGGAAAAAGATCTGTAGTTTCTTACTGGAAGCTTTCTTAACATTTTGGTTCGTTTTAAATGTATGGAGGAAATGCAAGTGAAGGAAGCAATGCGAAACAGTGTATTGTGATATTGGCATGGAAGGTTCATAACATTCATACAAAAAGTGTTACATCATCCAGAGGATTATCAATGAATCTGATCCTGTTTCCCTTAAAGTTTCTTTTTGTTGCTTTAAAAAAAGCCAAACCATTACATCAGAAATCAGGATTGGTGATTTCCAATTAACTTGTTAATTTAGAACCAATCAGCTTTTCAAGTTTAGATGTGTTTAAAGGCTTATTTGGAGCATTGCTACTTAGAAAATACCAAATCTTTTTTATTTGAGCTATAGTCAAAACCAGCCCAAACCACAACATCGGTTCATTGTTATGAATCTCTGACAAAAGAGTCCCGTTGTGCATTGTGGTGCTCCTGAAGCCAGAAGCAACCTGAAAGGCTATCATGGTTGATGGCTTTCACCTATAATTAGGAGGTTTGCTTTCACTGGTTAGCAAAGTCCCTCAACCTTCTATTACTAATGTCTGAAGTTTTGTGTCTCTTCTTGTTTCTAAGGCTTTTTCTTCCTCTCTTTTTTTTTTTTTCCTAATTTGTGTCTGGGTGGGAAATGGCAGCTTCTCCTTTCAGATATGCTGACACCCTGCTGTGGCTACACTCGGCTTGTTACCTCAAAATTGAATTACAGTAATACCTACTTTCACGGTAGAGGTTTGGAGCTTGCTGCAAGCTGATATCAATTGTCAGAAATCTATTGAGTTGAGAATTTACATCATCTGAAGCTGTCCTAGCCCTCAGCCCTCCCTCCTGTTCATTTTTGCATGTTTACGTTTATTCTGCGCAAGCAAAAAAGCGCAACTCATGTTGTACCAAGTTGAAAGCAGGTATTTGTAAACAGGGCTGTATTTAGACTGCAGAGAGGTTCCTTAAGTTCTCCTCCTCCTCTCTGTTGTGCTGTGGTGGTTGTCCTTAGACAAGACTGTTGAATGACTGTCCCCTTAAATTTAAAAGAAGCTAAGGGAAACATGATCGGATGTCCGTGGTGGGGACCGTCTTCTGAAGCAGTTGTTATCTTTGAAGGCTCATTAGAGAGAGTTTGGAGATACACTAGCCATTGTAAAGGTTGTCTCTGTTTTCATAGGGTTTTAGTCTGCTCATTTTTTTCCTTATGTTTTGGCTAAGGTTGGATTTTTTATCATTCAGCTGCGTAGTTAAGTTATTGTTTAAGGATTGTTGTGCATACACTGGAAGACTGTTCTGACGAGCACAGCTTATATGCTGAAGTAAATGTCAAAACCATAGAGACAGTTAGAGATAACAGAAGAATAAGATTTTGATGGCTCATTTATAATGTTGGGAAAAAGAGTTCTGTGTCAGTGTATCATTGTGGAGAATGCACCGTGCTGCTGTGGTGTAAATCCTTTACAATGGAGGAGTGAAGGTTTTATATTTGCATATCACTGACTGCAAGAGAAATGGATCTGTTCCTTTCAACCCGAGAAATTGAAAGTTTTGGATAGTGTGTGAAAAATGTGAATGTTGCTCAGAGATTTAGTAGCAAGAAGTGATATATAAACTTGGGTTGCTGCACAGAAATAACATTTTGTAAACATAAATCTTGAATATAAAAAACTGAGAGACAGCGAAAGAAAACTTTACATTGGTAAGTATTCGTTATCAGAAAAAAATAATCTGAGTAGGCGGGACTGGCAGTGTAGACTTGTAAAAACCGTCATAGTGACTTTCTCTTTGCATTTGGAAGAATTGAAAAGACCTATTGCTTATTTAATGAATAATCTCCAAAGGAGCTTCACTAAGTTAGTTTCTCTGTGGAACAGTTACTGTATCTCAGTAGCCTTATAAACAAGGATTCAAATTGCACGCTATTAGGAATAAAATATATAATCCAGATTTGAATCCCAGATGGAGATGAGAACCTTTTGCTTTTGTACATTACATTCTGTGAAACCCATTCTGTAACCTCAAAGTACCATTAAGAAATGGAAGAAACCCAATCACAGTGATTAAAACCCCAGTACCTAATTAAAAAACTGTACCTGGTTGACTCATATTTGTGCTGGCTGTCTAAACTTGACCTTGAAGTGTGGTGGGGAAAAAAAAATCATGTGGGAAGGCACACATTAGCCAGAAAGAACAAGGAAATGAGTGAACTGAATATTGCTTAATGAAAATTTTTCTTAACTCTTTTCAGGGAAGACCTATCATTTGCATAGAACCTAGACACTGCACTTCCCAGAGTGTTCAGTAGGCTAATTTAACAGCATAGGCTGCTTTATAAGAAAAATATGTTTTTTCCTTTTAAAGAATCATCTTCAGGTTTAAACATGAAAGCTTTTCACACTGGATTTTATGATAAATTTTTCATAAATGTCTTGGTTTTATGGTCTAATTAGTGAAAGAAAAAATATTGGCAAATTTCATATCTCAGTTTAAAATTAGTAAAGATTTCAAGGAGTGAGTTTCCGGTTAGTTGGGCATTCCCAGCTCTGTCATTGTATTAGAGATGTAACTTTAGACTTTATCTTCAGGTTCGAATGCGTCCCTGCCAGTAGAATATGGAGAATGCACAGTTACATGTGGTAAGTAGCAAAGCAGATGAATAAAACATATTGTCATTTGTTTTTTGGGGAAAAAAAAAAAAGTGCTAACTGTAGCAATTTAGCAGTTGTAATTTGCTTGCCCTCGTTCACCTCTCATTGATTTCAATTGCCAATAACTATAATTAACAAAAACAATCAGGCTGATTGTCATTAGGAGTTTAGGTCAGATCTGTTGTTTTATTAATTTCACAGCCTGCAAGCTCCTATTTTAAACCAGTTCCCTACATTTATTGGCACATGAGCTGCCTTCCCCAAAGTAACAATTTTCGCTATTTGTGAACATCTGTGAGATGTTCAGAAGATGAAAGATCTTCTGATGCTTCTCACAGATGTCTTCCCACATACAATATTGCCAAAAAATTGCTTGCCTGCAGTAGCCTGTTCTGTATTCCACATTTATACAATTTATAAATTGTGTGATGGAGAGGAGAGGTATCATTCTGGAGTAGGAAGGGAGAGAGGAAAAATGAGACAAGCCTTAAGAAGACATCTCTGCGTTTAGGGTGGTGATAGAAACTGCTGTGAGGTGGTAATTATATTGCTAAGGAAGCAGTCTTGAATCAGAAATGCTATTAATTTTTTTCTGAACAAATTCAGCTTCTCATAAGACCACAGAAAAAAGAGAGATGACTTTTGCCCCCATCAATCTCATGTTTTCTAGAGTATGACTTTTCATTTTTTCCAGTCACTTTTTCATATTTCCAGTGATGGAACTTCCTTGATCCCCTCCTATTTCCAATCCTAGGACATTATGGTTTTAGAGGAGATTTTTTTTTTTGCTTCTACATACTTTAATATTTCTCTTTCTTCATAATTTCAAATCTGCTTATATCTTCTATATATTGATCCTGTATATGTATCCCCATACTCTTATAGCCTTACTTGCTCTGATGCACGTATCTTTTGGATACTGAGAAACTGTTCCGTAAGTCCCATGCCTCTAGCAGATGTCTCAAATGTTCCTTATTTTTAGGGCATTTCACTAAATTTTGTCTCAGTTTTATCTTTGCTCCCTCGGAGTTAATGTGGTGGTGGGTTAAGCTTGGCTGACCACCAGGTGCCCACCAGGGCTATGTGGGGAAAGTGATTTCCATCCCAGCCAGACCCGATATAAAATGTTTAACCCCATTAATACTGAAAATTATGTAGTCTTACTGAAGAATCAGGAAAAGGAAGCTCTAACAAAAAAGAAAAAGGCATCATCTCATATCTGGAGTTCAGATCGTGTTTGTAGCCTTCATTCTAGTCTGGGCTGTTCAATATATGGCATGTTTGTCTGGTGAAAGGCTGAAAAGTGGCTTCTTGATTCTTTGAGTAAAACTGTAAGTTCTTTATCTCCTTCATGTTCCTTCTTATTCCCTAGATTCGTCTATCTAGCCCTTTATATTTCTTGCTTTCTGAGTTGACTCCGTTTTCTCTAGTTTTTCCCAGTAACACTGCAGCTCCATTGCTCCCCTAGTCCAGGCTTATAGAGGTGTTAAAGCATAATTAAAGCATGTGTTAATGATGTCTAGTCATACCTGCCTCAAATTTGCCTCAGTCTCTTAGTGGTCTAGTTGTTTTGGCCACTCTTATCTCTGAATTTCTCTCATAACTGCTGTTTTTGCATTGCAAAGTATTCAGTTCTCTGTGGGTCATCCCTCTTCACCCCTCTACCTCCACCAGTCTGTTAATTTACATTTCTCTAGGGTGAATTTCAGTTGGGTAATTTATATTTACTGCATTGTGACCGGCTTTCTGTTAGGTTAACTTGTATGACTTGTTGGAAGTTAAGACTTCATTTGTTAGAGCATCTCAGTAGATTAATTTCATCAGCATTGGCAGCTACTAAGAGGTGGGGAAAGGAAACATGGGAATGAAAATGAAAAGCTGTCCAAAAGGAAGAGGCAGAGGAGTACCAAAAGAACTTGCAGATCTAATTAAAAGCGCTTCTTTCCATCAACCTTTTGAGTATGATATGCTTCCCAAGTTTTAATATTCCTGTAGGTGAGACATGATGAGATTGTTCCTGATGAATGTGACTAGAGATAGCCCAGCACCCAGATTTTAGAGAGCCAGCCTTTCTGGCTTTTCATAGGTTTTCTGTCTTTTTTTTGTTAGCTAAAAAAAACCCTACGTGGCACTGAAGAAAGAGGAATGCCTTTAATAAAATTGTCAGTTCACTGCCATTTACACCTCTGTCTCCGCATCCATGAGATGAGACATTCTCTGGAGTGGAGAACGATCCTCGTTTTGTGTCATTTTCAGTAAGTGGTGTTGTCTCCCTCTGTCACTTGAAGTACTGTTTCACAAGTTACATGACATCTCTGAAACATTCTGAAATCCATTGGTTTATATAATACACATTTAAGGAAGGCAGATGCATCAGAAATGCCATATTCAAACCAATTTCCTATTTCTTATGATACTGCAAGGGGTGGAGGGGTTTGCTCTCCTCTTTCCATGCCTATTAGGAAACAAAATGCTTCTGGAAAAATGGCAAAACCTTCAGTGTTTACTGGGCCTAAACATATTATTCCTGCCTCCCCCACAAGCTATGTCATTCCAATGAACTGTGTACACACTGTTTGGCAAAAACAATTACAGCACTTGTTATGAATCTGTCTGTAATTGTTAAAATGGGGATGTTCCCATTGAAATCCTGATAGTTAGAGTGAACTTTTTTTTTTCATTTTTTTTCTTTTGGCTTCCTTGAACATCGTGTAGGAATTTTTGTTAACTTTACACATTTGTGAGAGGCTGTCTCCTGTTCTTTGTCTTTGGGAGGAGTTGCAGGTGGAGACCTGGTGGTCAGCACTTGATTTCACCTCTTCCTCATGAGAAGCCCTGCGTTACTGACCACCAGGCTCTGTGCTTGAGAGGCTTCATTTTGGGGGCTGTTACTGGAATTCTTGGATCGCCCATTGTTGGTCGCTGTTTAGTTACTTCAGACTCCTCGATCCCAGTGCTAGGAAGTTTTTGGTGCCTTCGGTTTCTGTTGACCTTGGTGGGAGTTGAAGACAGTCAGTCACAGGACTGGAGACAAACTGAGCTGGCAGTCTGTACAAGATCCTCTGTGCCATCTGATTGGAGCATTTTAAGGTCAGGAGCCTAAATGCTTTTATATTCAAAGTGAATTAACTGTTTTGCAGAACATATACTAGTTTCACTTCAAATTCTTTTTCTTTAAGAAAAGTTCTGAATTTGTTTTGAATTCTTTTTTCTGGTGCATGATGATTCTAAGAATCTGGCTTCCTACGGTGCAGAGTCTGACAGAAGTAGATGTTGACATGGGATAGCTTCAGCAGGCATTCTGAGAAGATCTGCTTTGCCCGGTATTTGGTAGATACATCATATTAACATCCAGGATAGAGAAAGGAAAAACAGAGCATGAAGCAAATGAAGAAATGCGGAGTGAAAGATTTTAATTATTTATTTTTTTTATCTCCCAAAGGGATTGGCATTCGAGAAGTTTTGTTAACTGATGGATGCCCTGAGCCTGAAACAAAATGTATCGTCGGTGTGGAGGCATGCCAGGGGCCAATAGACTGTGGCTGTAAGTGGAACACTGTGATACAGTGATCTAGAGCAAATAAGTGGATTCATAAGGAAACATCCGTGTTCTTTCTGAGTGTGGTGGAACTGGAATGAAGTGATTGCGTTCCACCCTCCAATCCCCATGTTAAGCAATCCATTAAAGTTTCAGATCTCATTTCGGTACTGATGCGTGCTTGGTTTCAAGTCCCTGTAAAATACTGTTTTTCTGCTATGTGCTTTGTTCCAGACATTAGACCAAGCAAAAAGTATTTGAAGTAATTTTAAGGGAAAGGATAATTTCCGAGTAACATTCTGTGGTTTGAAGAATTACGAACTTTATGATCTATACAGAGATGTTTCATATAGTTGATGATGTACCTATTAAAAATTCATCCTATAGGGGGAACACCAATTTCTGAGGACCTTGCCTGCATGAAGATAATTTGTATTTATATGCCTCCAGAAAACCGATTTAAGTATGTTTGGAAGATGTTAATTCCAAACAAGGTGAGTAATTGAACCCCACTTTGTGCAAAAAAAATTGCATACTGCATGTATTTACCACATGCTCCATCTGAATTGCACAGATTTTTGGGCACATTATTTCCTTTGCTGTCATAATGCAAATAAGCCCTGATTTCTCACTGGCGAGTTGGTAATACAAGGATCTGCATGGCTTTCCTGCTTTATGCAGCTTCAATTTCCTGTTTATGAGCGTGGTGGAGGTAACTCCTCCATGAGTTTATGAGTGTGAGGGTAACAATAATTTTAGGGAGTAATGTTGACTGTTATTTCAGAAAAACTGGGCATAGCAACTGGGAAGTGAATACATGTCAGCAAATCACAACCATGTTGCCCTTCCCTGTTGTTCAAGTAGAAGGTGCTGAAGAGATTAGAGATAGGGCTACAAAGATGATGAGGGGCCTGGAGCATCTCTCTGATGAGGAAAGGCTGAGGGACTTGGGTCTGTTTAGTCTGGAGAAGAGAAGACTGAGAGGGGATCTGATCAACGCCTATAAATACTTAAAGGGTGGGTGTCAGGAGGATGGGACCAGTCTTTTTTCAGTGATGCCCAGTGACAGGACAAGAGGGAACGGGCACTCATCCAGAAGTTCCATTTAAACATGAGGAGGAACTTTTTTCCTGTGAGGGTGGCAGAGCCCTGGAACAGGCTGCCCAGGGAGGTGGTGGAATCTCGGTCTCTGGAGACATTCCAAACCCACCTGGACATGTTCCTGTGCAACCTGCTCTAGAAGGACCTGCTTTGGCAGGGAGTTGGACCAGATGATCTCCAGAGGTCCCTTCCAACCCCATATCATTCTGTGATTCTGTGAGATGGGAGAAATTTTCCCAGGGACCAAGAGGTCCTGACAGGTTGAAAGCTGTTGGAGCAGAATAAGCACTTTTCTCCGCATCTGACACAATGCAACTCATCTTTGAAGATCTGTTTGAAAAAATACACGCTTTTTTTTTCTTTTTTTTTTTTCTTCTTTTGTATGTGGCTAGAAAGCACACATTCTTCCCAATGATTCAGCTGTTCTGAAAGTTTGCAGAGGTACCCATTCGGGTACTTTCGAGTGTGAAACTCAAGAACAGGGAAATGCAGTTGCTGCTATAAAATACAGAGTCTACACAGAAGCTGGTAAGCTCATAGAAAAGTCTTCTAGTGGTATGGCCTGGTGTTTTTTATGTAGTACTCAATCTTTATAAGATTGCATGTCACCAGTAGTATATCGGCAGGAGCTTGTGTGCTGTGGTAATGACTGTCACGAAATGCAAGCCCGTAAAAAAGACGTATAAAAGGAAATGACAGAATGCGAATGAAGAGGTTCCTTGTGGCAAGAATGAGTATTTTCTTTATCCTTTGTAAAAATTCCAGTTAAAATAAGGAGGTTTGCCTATTACCTGCTTACTTTTTTAGTGCACCCATGTTGGTTAACATAGACTTTCTGTCTCACTGGTGATGTAGCACCAGTAGCACAGGTTCTGCAGTTAAATCTCCTTCCCACTTCAATACTGAAACAGGAAAACAGCCTTTTGGAGTTTTTCTTTTAGTGGCCATCTGGAATTTGCTTAGACACAATGGATTTAGCAAAGTTTAATGTTAAAAAGAATACATCATAAGCTAGTTCCCCAGTACTCTCTCGTCTTCTCTGCTAATGGGATTTTTACTGACTTCGTCAGGAGTCAGGCCACATAGGAACTCCATCTTTTCTAATCAGAGAAAGGGTGAAAGTGCCTTGCTTATAGGCATTTAAAGTTTTTAATGAAATAATGTAGATTCAGGTCTTCTTCAAAATTATGGCAGACTAGAAATGAAGAAATCCTTGGAGATACCCCTCTGCATGTTTCTCCCCTCCATGTTGTTTACCGAAGTAAAGCTGTCTGGCTTGGGAATCCTGCTTTTTTCCCCCTCTCTTCAGTAAAATAAGCCATTTCCTGTATCTCTATTGAGGTTCTTTCTGCCATTGAACTGTAACATGGAATTTGTTTATTCATTTTCTAAATCCATCTGGCAGTCACAAAACACCCAAAGCTTTTCTTTCTTTTTTTTTTTTTTTTTCTTTTCCCCTTCTCCCACTATTCAGTCTCTACATTCCTTTTTGTACAGAGGAAGCTTCCTTTTTGAGACCTGAATTAGCAGAGCACATAATCTGTTTTAGGTTTAAGCATGCAAATGGTCCCATTGACTTGAGTCGGTGAGTCATCAATAGGAGGACTCACACACTTGCATTTAAGCTGTGACTGAGTCGTCTCGGTGAAAAGTGGTCAGATGAAACCCGCCCAACGGACATATCCACTGACAACTTCTTACAAGGAATGAGACTTACTGGTTCAGAAAGTATTTGTGAAATCAGAAGAGGACAGGCTCTAAGACTTATTAAGTAGCTTAAAAGGAGTGGGTGGTTGTGCTTAGTGGCGGATCAGCATCCTTTGGCTTTGTACAGAAGTGTTTCTGGGTTTTGCTTCCCCAGGAGTGCCATTATTTGGACTTTAGAAATTATTAACTGTTAGTTATCAGCTGACGTTTTGATTGAGACCGTACCACGACTTTCATCATACAGATCTAGTTTTGCTCTCTGGATGGTCTGTGAGCTTGGCCCCAAAGCCACCCTTTGAAAATGCATAATGTGACACTTACTTTCCACTTCAGATTTTGAGGCGCATGAGGTGGGAGAAAGACAAGACATGTTGCAAAAGGGCAGGTAAAACCTTGCAGGAATTGATGAATTTGCCACATGGCAAAACTTCGTATGAGTTAATTTCAAAGCTATGCACGGAGAAATTGCATGTGTCCTTTACCAGTGATTGCTGTGCTCCTCAGTGACCTTTTGATGAACAGTGGTAATGACCTTTTTGTACTACTGAGTGGTCTTCAGTAATTTGGCTTTTCCTTTTGTTTTTGGAACTGTTCAGACCGATGGGTTCTCTTTGTTTGTTTATAGCAAGTGAAAAATAACAGGGGAAAAAAAAAGTATTTTATCTTCATCAAAAATTATTGGGATCTCTGCAAGGAAAATCCCATCTTTTAATAACTGGCATTTCTGTACGTCCTTCGTACCAACTCGCTACCCTGAGGCACTGAAGGGTGTTGTTTCACACTCCCGCCCATTGGGTTGTTTGGTGTTTTGTGAAGACTTTGGAGCTGGAGGGCGGTTTATTCATATTTACTAATAATAGTCCTGTGAGGAGGGAGGGCTCTGCAAGGGAGGAAGGCGAGAGCAGAGAAGGATCCTCTTTAGGATGCTATGTGAAGGTGTCAGCCTGCTGAGATTGCTGCTGTGCTCCCAGCCCCACGCTTCTCATGAGTGAGGCAGCGAGTTTGGGGTGTGTGTCTGCTGGCACTTCTGTGGAGAAGGTGGAAGCAGTAGCATTTTGGTGTCTCAGAGGCCATTCTGACCTCCTGTCTCTATTCAGTTCATTTCCTGCTGTTGACTTCAGTGCCAGAGCTTCCATGAGAGAGAAGAGTCACATCTTTGTAACTGGCTGCTGTACAAGTGTGTCATCAGTGTGGCCAGGTTGTCCTTGCATTTGCAGAGAAATGAAATGGGGAATCCCAGTACCCAAGATTAACAGCCTGCATCTCCTCTACGTGTATGTAATCCTGCTTGCCTGTTAGCAAATATCCATCCATTTTTAATACATAGAAAAAGGCTTATAGATAATCTAGAAGGGAAACAGAAAAACTATGGATCACCATTGTACTGACAGGAAAAAAAAAACCTAAACCAGTCTACAGAGGCAGAATCTCATTCCCCTCTGCCAAACTTATACATACTTTCTGGATCTGAAAACCGGTGGAAAGAACTCCTGTTGGCTGCTGGACCACATAAACAATTGGTTGAGTGTCTGTTGGTAGATGGAGCACTGCCGTACAGTCAGTATCATGGCCTAGGAGGAACTCCAGCTCAATGAAAAACCCAGGGGAAGAGGAGGATGAAGAGGAACTTCTGCTGGCAGAAGTGGTGGGTTTCCTTTGGACAGAAATGGTGCTAAAAAAGCAGGTGTTCCACTTTCCTGATGTGTATGATTTACAGTATTGTGAATCTCTCTCTTATTGAAGAAATGACTAAATAGACTGCAGAGACAGAATTTGTGTTGCTGATATTTTCTGGAGGGAAATGCCAGCAGTGGCAGCAGATGCTTCAGAATGTATTTGGATTTCAGTAAATTAAAGGGGAGAGGACTTCCATGAAGGCAGAGGACAGTCCGGAGATGCACCGTGCTGCATAGAAATCAAAGCAGCTTTGTTAAACTGTAGTATACAATGCAAATACAGTTGATGGGCCACACCACAGCAGAGAAATGTGCTCTCTGTTTTAGAGCTACCCTGCTCTGATGCTTGGTGTGAGCGGGGTATGTGACGTATCTTTTTCCACCCAAAAAAGAAAGCAATAAATTTCTAAGGTCCTTGAGCCAGGTCCTGCACTGTGGCACAGATTAAGTATATTGTTTTGGTGGCAGAAAGAAGATAAAAAAGTTTTCAGGCTTCTTAGCAGCTGGTAATGGCCATACAGATGACACTTTTGGTTTCCTTTAATCCAGCCTGTTGTCTCCCCATTGGCATAGCAGATAGGATCTGGGGTGGAGGGAGTGTATGGTGCTTGGACCATGTGAGCCCTTGGAAAGACTTCCATGAGCTATGACCAGTACTTTCTGGGGTTTCTGCCACAGGGCTGGCCTCACATCAGCAGGCAGTTGTGGAAGTCAAAAAATAAATCTGAGCATTCCTTCTTTTCCTTCTTTCCTGCCTTGTTCTGACTTGCAAAAATAAGTGGATCTTCATAATTTAAATCCAACAGTGCCTGCAATTCCTTTTTCAGTTGAGTATAAATAATCCACAGGTAAAGTGTGAATGCCAAGCTTTTGATAGGTTGAAGGCAGTCTGCTTGAAACTGTCAGATATGTTATCAATGTCTTTTTTGTTTGTAGAGCCCTAGAAAATTTCTAGTAGAGTGCACACAATTTTAGGAATTGTTTTACTATGTAATTGTGGAATATATCGATAAATGCTTTTTTTCACCATTCTTTACAGTGAAGTAGTCCACAGACCCACAGTGGGCTGTAGACTTCAAGCTGAAAATGATTGAACTACACTTTCCATGTTTCAAACAAGAATTGTTCATCTTACTTTTCCTAAGCTAAGTGGACTTTTTAAAAAAGTTGATGTAAATGCATCTTTGTCTCCTTAACTGTAAGCTGAAGATGGTTTTAAGACATATTCTGACTGTGGTAAAATTCTCACTGTCTAATTGGGAGTGTTGCCTGGACTTTTAGGAGTGCAGTCGGGGGCTTAAAAAGGCACCTGACGTGAATCGGTCTTTGCCCATTGTAAACCAGCTTATTGGGAAGCTGCTTTTCTGTCTGCTTCCTGCTTGCAATTTAAACCCATGTGTTTGCTTGGAATGCATCCCCTCTGTATTATCAGGTTGTCTGTTGGGCAGTTCTGGTTCTTGACTGTTGGGAGAATTCCTTGCCTAGGAAGAAAACTTGGGTAGATTTGCTGTGGATAACATGCAACTTGCTTTTTTCTCTTCAGCAAGCTCCTGTTACAGCCTGTCAACAGAGGCATTCTTAGAGCTCTAAATTCACACCTTGCCAAGGGGAAAATATATTTCATTAATGAAATTGCAAAATCACAGATAATTTTCATTAACCTCCATGACCCACAACTGCATGCAATTCTAAAAAGACACCATCCAGTCAGTGAATTAGTCAAAAAAAGGTAGCTCTACATTGTATGAAACCCCCAGTATTCGCACTTACTATGTATGATATTCTCAGCCAGTTCACCATTCTTATCTGCACTGTATCTTGCAGAAAGATCAGGAGAATCCTATAGATGGGCTGTGGTTTAAGAATATCAGAATTCTGTGATGCAGAAGAATGAAACTCAAATGATGTGATGGAAGAGTTGCTTAGATACTACAGTGATGACAGTGGCATGGGACCTTATATAGAAGTAGAAATGAAATAGAAATAGAAATAGAAATGGTTTTCCTGCAGTCATTCTGCTACACAGAATTCCTGCCCGTGTAAACATGAATTTTGCATACCAGTCAGCAATGAGATAGTACCTTATAGTTTTAGAAACTATATGATGGAAAATGAAAGAGAAAATAAGGTTGGCTTGTGTAAAATTGCCAAAGCTGGAGGGATCTGGGAAGATGCCTGGTGGTTCCTTGATTTGGTTGAATGTAGCTGAATGAATAAGGTCAATTAAATTTCACAACAAGGTGACTGGGTTTGGTTTCCAGGCTTTTCTTTATCCAGTGTCAAAAAACAGATGGGGGAAGTTGGTTGGCCATTTTCAGCATTTTCCACTCTTCCTGGTGGGTTTGTTACAGTCACCTCCTAACTAGTATGTCTGGTCTTAGAGAAACAGCCTAAGTAATGGCAGATTTTCCTTAGGTGAAGGGTTGAATGGATGGCAGCATTACAAAATGCATTTTTACTTTATATCCTTGCTACATTTTTCACTTCTCAGCTTCATGCAGCTGCTCCTCGCTATGTATTTCTGGGCCATGCAGAACAACTCCTTTCCGTGCTCAGTGGTTATTGGCTTTAAATAAAGGCTTTGCAGACCTAGATAGAGACAGGGAACAGAAAAGCAGCACTTAAGTCCTTGAATTTGGTCTTTTGTTAGCGTACTCTCTCTTGGCTTCATTATTATCATTATTATTGCAGCAATTACCATTGTTAGAGTTCTGTAGCACAGTGGTACCTTGGTGCCTCAGCCCTGGGTGACAGAGAAGTCAGCCTGCCTCGAGTGGCAGACAGCCTGTGGTAATACTTCTCTCTTTATCATTCACATATCTTAGGTGGACACATCTTGAAATCTTACATTAAAGTGTTTCTTAAAGCAAAAATATTGTTATATTAGTCATTCCTATCATGTACCAAACAGATACTTTTCCCACTGTATTTTTTTGCCTTGTCTTTAGGAATTGAATTGCAGTTCTTTGTGTTTCATGGCTGTTAAGTGACACGTATCCCACTCCACGTACCTTCATCTATAGTTCTTTGCATCTTCCTTGGTTAGATATGCCTTTGCAAAGAAGGTATTAAAAGCTACTCTTCTAACTTTTGCTGATACAGTGAAGGTCTGAAGGTTGTGAAAGATGCCAGTAATTAATCAGGCCCTGCTCCTTTTTAGTCCTGTCTGTCAGATTAAATGCCTGATTCATTTGAAAATTTGAACATAATGATGACAATGTATTTCTTTTCTTCAGAAGTACAAACAGAACAATCAAAGCAAACCGAGCAATCAAGTACAACAACAGGGCCAGAGAAATCAATGAAAAAAACAACAGATTACATTTTGGTTATTAGCCTAGTAGCTGGAATCATCCTGCTTCCTTGTGTGATCGTTCCCGTGATCTTCATGATTCGTTACCGGTAGGTGGACAGCATACAATGGGATTTAATTTTATTTGATAAAAATATGGTGTTACTGATGACAAACATGGCCTGGGTGAACTATGTAAGTTTCTCTGTAACTTAAGATTTGTGTTGCCAGTAGAGAAAACAGGAACAAGCTTCTGGAGACTGGAAAGAAGTACTTTACAAAGCAGTTACAGTGATTGTGGATGGGAAGGGAATGCTTCAAAGCTATTGATGTAAACCTACTTAAAGGTATCTTTTTGTTTAATTCCTTTTTCCATTTCAGGGATGCTGTAAAATCTTTTTTGAAATCAAAATTTGGGCAAGACAACCAAGACAAGAAGCCAGACGACAAAACCCCACCACCTAATGTGGAGTAAATACTCCCCCTCCCAGGGTTCGCATTGGCTTTTTGAGGCACTGGAGTCTCCCCCTGCAGCCCCAGTCCTCTCACCATTTGCATTAGCCATAATACAAGCAGTGGCAGAGCCCTCACACACAGAGGGTGAAGGACTTGCCTAATGAACAGAATTAGAAAAAAATAATTGTATCACATAGAAATATGATACAAAGAAGATTAAAGTATGTTAGAAATACTGGTTTTAAGAAGTACTTTTTACAATTCATTCGCTGTCTTGATGTGTGAGCCGATGTAGGCAGGACACAGGAACAACCACAAAACCATGGATTAAGGGCAAAGAACAAATTTAATCTCAATACCTCATGGTTCGGGGAACCTCTGAAGCGGCACCTGGGCAGAGGCAGGCAAGCAGGGGAGGCAGGCACCTCGGAGCAAGAGTCCTTATTAGCAAGAGAGTCCTTGTTAGCAAGGGAGTGAGAGAGCTCCCACTTGCTGTTTGGGCCTGTATTTCAAGGATTCTGGCGGGCAGAGTTTTCTGCTCTGCTTTGATCTCTTCAACAGCAGGGCAAGAATCTCAGGCGTGTTCAATAAGGTGCCCCTGAGTCTATCCCAGGCCTGTGTTATCTAAGTGCAGGTGTTCTACTTGTTGAGCACACAAAACTAAGCAACAATTAGTGTGATATATGTGTTTTCCAGCATCCCACATGTGAGTCACTTGAGTGTATTTACAGTCCTCCTCACCAATCTTCCGTTACTTTCCCACCTTGGATTACTGGACTTTAAGTGAAAAGGATAAAAATGCATCTGTTTTCAGGTTGACATTATTCCCCAGGTAGTTTAATAGTATGAGCACCTCTGAATTGGAGAACTGAAGCCAGATTTTTGTGGAGATGTTGAAAATGATATATTTAATGTGTCTAACTTTAGTGAAGATGTTAATCTAGACTAGATGAAACTAGGCATAGAGTCTAGGAAGTGACCATTTTTTGTAAAGGCCTCCTTATCTCCTTGATGATCTTCAAGCACAGCACTTACTATTTAATCACTATAATCCACCTCAAATGAGGGCACTTCTTGACACATGGAAAGACGTGTAATACTAGGGAAGATCATTAAAAGTTGCTTCATAACTTTAATTACATTTTTGCCTGCACATTTGCACATGTAACCATTTCTGCCATCAAGGGGACCAAAAGATGTGAAGAGTAACCCCATAGGGTCAGACCAAGGATTCATCTACCTATGTAATCCAACCAATGGAGCAAAACAAGGATGTCTAGGGAAGAGTACAAAACAAAGTCAAGGCTGTATGATGTTTTCCACGTGTATTCCTCCAGCTCCAGGGCATTTGTGGGTTTTCTAAACCAGATGTGATTTCTCAGCAGTTAGCAATTGTGAACGGGTTTCTTTTCCATGGGTTTGCTCAATGTCCCTTTGTACCTGGTAAGGTTCTGTCCCATAAAACGTGCCACGGCAAGGAGATTCACAGCCCAAACACATCTTCTGTCCAGCTTGAACCCACTACCTGCTGGCTTCATTTGTCACAGAGTCAGAGGGATATGGGGTTGGAAGGAACCTCTGGAGATCATCCAGTCCAACCCCCCCTGCCACAGCAGGGTCACCCAGAGCAGGTTGCACAGGAACGTGTCCAGGCGGGTTCTGAATATATCCAGAGACTCCACCACCTCTCTGGGCAGCCTTTTCCAGGGCTCTGCCACTCTCAAAGTCAAGAAGTTCCTTCTTATGTTTAGATGGAACTTTCTGTGTTCAAGTTTGTGCCCATTCCCTCTTGTCCTGGTCCCTGGGGCACCACAGAAACAAGACTGGCCCCATCCTCTTGACACCCACCCTTTAAGTATTTATAGGCGTTGATCAGATCCCCCCTCAGTCTTCTCTTCTCCAGACTAAAATGACCCAAGTCCCTCAGCCTTTCCTCATAAGAGAGATGTCTTGAAAAGGCTGCCCATCCACACTGTCCTCTCCTTGAAAGAGACTGTCTTTTAGACTTTAATGTATTCCCTGTCTGTTCTCTTTCTGGGCAGAAAAGTGCAAAATTACTTAGTATTTCTTCATCCTGAAACTGTACCGTGCCTCTGACCATCCTTGCTGACCTTTTCCAACCCTCCTCCATCACACGACTGTCAAGCTTATGAAGGTGCTTTCTGTTTGTGTAAATAAACATTGTTTGATGCAAAGAAAAAACCTGAGCTGATGACATGTTGAAAAATGGACTGTGGACTGATTAAAATGTTTAATAGATTTTATGATTAAGATTTTCTCTTGAGTATAGTAGAAGCTCTGAAAAGAGGCCAAATATTGAGCACTCCAGGGTAGAGAATGCTTCTCAGTAAAGAACATTGCGAAAAAATGGCAAAAAAATAGATTGGAGGTAGTAACTCATCCTCTCAAAGAATTCCTGTTCTCTTCAAATCCTCTATTTGCTGCAGATGTTCTAACTGCACCATCTGCACATCCTTAAAAAAGCATTATCATATTTTTCAGAGATACATCATTTTGTTTGCTGTTTAGTGAAAAGATCATTTACATTTTTGCAAATAAAACATCATATTCAAAAATGACATGCACTTAATTCTATAAAAAGATCTCTCTTTTTAAAAAAAGGAAACGATATTTTTGGTAGCACTTACCATTAGCTATGTCATTTTATATCTTTTGGTGGAGAAACCTAAAAGTCTTGCAACATTAAGAAGAAAATGTGGCGGGAAGGAAGAAGGAGACAATAACAATTCTGCAGTTTGCAAAACTGGCTTAAACCTTCAAGGTGAGGTTTTCGTCCCGTGCAGTCAAAGCCTGAATTCTGCTGGGTCTGGGATTAGGTCTGGAATTCTGGCCTTAAAAATAGACCAAACCCCGTTGTTCTTACTCAGGAAAATGCTTCCACTGAAAGTATTTTAAATATGGAGCTCTGTAATTGTCTTTTGAACTCTTGCTTTCGTGTTGCAATTAGGGTGTCGCAGAACTGAGAGAGGGAACCAGAATATTCTTTTCCATAATTATACAAAGGTGTACTATTACACAGCCGGTTTGTATTTGAACCGCCAGTCTTATTTGGGTTGTTATTTTGAAGGTGTTAAATATCCTTGGTCTGCTGGCAAATCCAGCCAAAAGTAATAGATACGTAAGAAGAGTAGTTCAGAAAATGAAATTCAGGAACAGCTGAACTAATCGCTACCGGGGAATGGGGAGGTCCTTAGGGCAGATCAAGAAGGTTTTGCTCTTTATTGGCTTGGATTTTGTAAAATATTATTTTCTTCTGCTTTTTTGGTTCTCTCATAACTCCTTAAAGCTACGTACAAAATAGAAAAAAATATCACTAGAAAGTTTGATGCCAAAACTGTAGAACAAAATGTGGAAGAGTGCCTTGGTGCTCAACTGATAGGGTAAACTGGCTGTTCTGTTGATGAAGCTGCAATCGGAATCTCCAAGAAGTGAGGAAATTCCTGAAGTTAAGATTACTCTGTCCAAGCAGCCATCACACAACCACTATGTTATCATTCTCTCACCCTAAATATAAACTTGAATGAATTGCTGTTTGTACTAGATGCCGTATAAAACACACGGGAAGTGCAAAATTATTATCTTAGCACTGTCCATAGCAACCTTCCCTGAGTTTTGATTCCATAATCTGAATAATACACTTATTAGTTTGGTAGTAGGGTGGACAGCCGTGGCAGATAAAGGGCATCCAGAAACCAGTGTTTTAACTTCAGTATTTTTAAAAAGATAAAGGGTATGTTGCAATCTGCTTGAAGACTTATGGCAAGAAGTGTTCATCATCTAGGATACACCCTGAAGGTGTTCAAGGCCAGGCTGGATGGGGCTTGGAGGAACCTGGTCTAGTGGGAGGTGTCCCTGCCCATGGCAGGGGGGTTGGAACTCGATGATCTTTAAGGTCCCTTCCAACTCTAACCGTTCTCTGATTCTGTACTTGATGTAACTCCTTTTACCTGCAGTGCCTGAGAAATGTAAGGAACGTTTTCACTGTGACTTTCTGGTAGTGGGTTAGTTAAGACAACCTGCAAGAGTTTCTCCTTTCTCACAGATTCAGGTACAAGATCCCGTACTTCTCATGCTTGCTGACTGCGGTGGAAACATTCTCTTTACTGATCATCCCAAGGTACGAAAGTTTCTTATTCTCACACCTTAGGCATGTGCCCAGCTGCTGTTTAAGCCAGTGGTATTTAAGCTCTTGAAGTGAGAGTCCAATGCATTTCTAAGGGGAGGAGCACAGAAGAACTAGAAGCAGAAAGGACAAAGGTCACATGAAAAGATCTTCATGGTCTCGCGAGTGCGTGATGCCTACAAGAGCTTTTGGCTGATGCAGTTTCCTTAGTCCGCTCTAGGAAGCGTGACCTGTACAGAGATACCAGTGCTCAGGGAGCTCATAGCTTTGCTCTCATTCAGACCCCTCCTACACCACACCTTGGAGGGCCACCACGCTCAGTTCCTCTGCCAGGAGACCTTTTCACCTAACTTGGTAGGTGGCTTCTAGTATCTCCTCCCACTACTCCAGCTGCTGGATCCAGCATACAGGGGGCCAGAGTGAAGGTGCAAATCTCATCATGCTTAAATTTAAGCTTGCACTTACACTCTTCCCTGAACTAAGATGTCCTCATACATGTGGTTAAGCAATTTGCTGAATCGAGGCCAAAACAACTGTGTCATCCCTCGCTTTCATTTGCTTTGCATTGTCTAATATTGCAGCATAATCTTGTGGGTTTTGTTTTAATTTAATAGTATTTTAAACATTTCCCCACTATTCTTTCATCTTCCCTTTCTTATTCTTCTTAAAGAAAAATCTTTTTGGAATGCATATCTTGTCTGTATATGATCCACCATCTGTCTCAGGAAATTTAGGATGCATTTATATAGTTATTTAGGTCTTGATGTATGTGCAGTTTCACTTATGTATGGTCTAATAGTATATACCAGAGAAATTATTTTTTTTTTCTTTGACAGCTTTACTGGCTCTTTTTGGAAGTGAAATTTTTATGGTGAATTGCAGAGATTTTCATTATTTTTTTATAACTTCATTTAGTCAAACACACTTAACAAAATAATAACTACTTAGGTTTTTTCTTTCTTTGCTGCTATGCGTACAGAAGAGAGACTGCCACAAAAATATGGGTCATTTTTTCACCTAATGCTCTGTAACACAAAATAAAGAAATGCAAGTTGAAACCCGATTCAGTGCTCCATGATTGGTGGCAAAATTTCAGCATTGTGCAGTTATTACAGGGAGAAAATAAGCAAATAATTTGATTTACGATTTTGTGAATCAGAAAGCCATAGCTAAATATTAAGTCAAATGTGCAGCATTTTATATGGGTTTTGGAAATAGAGCTCTGCAGTTTCCAGTTATTTATCTGTAAAGTGTAGGCATGGATTTTTCAGCGGCTGAGAATTCAGCTTCTACTTCATCATGAGAATCTTGTTATATTAGGCCAATATTGTTCACTTATGATTTATTAAGTATTTTACCTAGCTGTATAGAAAAACTTTTGACTTAGAACTGGGTCAGAGCGCTCACACTGGAAAATTCATTATGGTGAATTTTCAGGGCAATGCTGCTTTAACAGGAAATTGTGTTTGTGGGCTGTGAAAAGATAACTGGAGAGAAAGCTTGCATGTCTGAAGCAATTAAACCCCAAATCCAGCATGGCTGGATACGGATAATTGGTTATTTAAAATTACTTAACCTACATGTGTTTTGCACTCTGTCCTCATGTTCTTATAATCAGAAAGTTACTGGGCAAAATGGGAAGACTCGAGCTGATTAAATCTGCATTTTGGACTGTAAGCCCTTTTGCAAAGAGATGGTTTTGTAGCATAAGTGCCTACGAAGTTTTATAACGTGATGACCTGATCGTTACTGGGGGTATCGCATGTTACCACAACATAAGAATTAAATAATTCTATGAAATTTTCGTGCTGATGAAGCAGTTAATATTTTGGGATAACATTATGTTGTATTACACCTAGAATAATGGCAAATTGTTAATTAAGATCCCTTGATATTTGCAGTGATCCAATTTTCTGCTACTTATAACTGCCAAATCTTAGGCTTTAAGGCAGAAATTTTCCATGATGAATATGCGATCCTCAGGCTACAGTCTTTCTTTCTGGTTATGCAGAAAGTGCAGTCAAATGTTTTATTTTTTTCTGGGGACCCACTCGATGGACAAATAGTCTGCTGATCCCATCCCAACAATTCCTCTGGCATTCCTGGTTTCTGCTCCCACCCCAGTTTCCCCTCTCCCAGCCGACTCTACCACCAGCAGCTCTTCCCTAATGTGGTTAAGACTAAGACTTAACAGGAAAGGAATGACACTGTGACTTGGAGGTGATGGAGGGGAAGTAGGAAAGAGCAAGAAGATTAAGACAGGCTGGGTGAGAGGAGGCTGGGAGCGGGGAAACTGGGAAGGCAGCAGAGACTGGGAGTGCTAGAGAACTGGTCATGGAAGGAAGGGTGAGAAGAAAAAAAGAAAGTAAGCAGCATCCTGAGATTAGTGGGACAAAGAGGCAGTGCTTAGAAACCTGGTGGGAGTAGGGAGAAGGAGCAGGTACTATGAAAGATGTGAGAGATGCCTGTGAGCAGAATCTTCGCCGAGGGGAAGAACTGGCTGGGTAGAAAGCCAGAGGAATTGTGAGGAATGTGGGGAAGGAGACTGGTGGTGTGAGACCCTGGGAGGCAGAGAGAGAGATCAAACAGGGAGCTGAGGATGCTGAACATGAATATGGAGAGCAGAAAGGCAGGATTACCAAGGGGTAGTGTTTTTAAACTACAATAAGGTAGATTTAGACTACATATAAGGAAGAAATCTTTTACAATGAAGGGGGTGAAACACTCCCCAGGTTGCCCAGAGAGGTGGTAGATGCCCCACCCCTGGAAACATTCAAGATCAGGTTGGACAGGGCTCTGAGCAACCTGATCAAGTTGAAGATGTCCCTGCTCATTGCAGGGGAGTTGGACTAGATGACCTTTAAAGGTCCCTTCAAACCCAAACTATTCTATGAAGACATTGAAACTGGGGAAAAAAAACTGTGTCTGAGTGCTGGGCTGAGGGAGGCTGGGGGAGTGGAGCGATGAAGAACAAGGCTGGACTGAGTGGATAAGCGTACAGAAACTGGGGTGGGAAAGCTGAAGAGTGGAGACTGAAAGTCACTGGCAAATTTGAGTGTTAAGAAATGTCAGTGTGTATGTGGGCTGGTCCAGCCTCTGTCTCTGGTGGGCATTTGAAGAGGACACTTGAAGAGTGACACAGAGCAGGGTGCAACCTTGTTCCTGCCACACGCTCACACAGAAGGGGCAGAAGAGCTGGGGGGCAGAGGACCAGCTGAAGCTGTCAGGATTGATGGGGCTGGTTAAGCAAACCTGGGGAACATACCCACGCAGATTAGCCAGAAGGCATTTTAAAGGCAAAAGAGAGGATGTAAGCCTTCCTCCCGCCTCCCTGGTTAAGTTTCGACATAGACTAATGTAGGGTTAGGACTTCATCCAAACAACTGAAAAGGAGGAGGAGGAGGCCACTGAGGAATTCAATGGGGCAGGATGCTGAGAGACAAACCTTATAAACTGGTAGATTAGTGTATGTATTTACTTCGTCGTAAATGGTGCAGAAAAGGCAGTCAGGTTTTCTACCTATTTTTCACTTTTAAAGCCTGCAGACTTTTATCTTTGTAGATAAATGGATAAAGGAAAATTCCTTGTCTCATAAAAAGTTCATCAGGTGAATGATGTAGTTCTTTCAAAATGTCATCAGTCTTCCCGGTCCAAGTGTTATTCACAGCAGGTTCTCAGCCAGTGGAAGTCAAAATGCCAGCTCCCTTTGCATAGCATAGAGTCAAGTCATGTATAATTGAATCTCTTATTTTTATTGTTGAAGCACTGATTTTATCCAGGCTGCCCATGTGCTGCTGCACCTGCTAGTCTCAGGGGAAGACACTTGTGATTTTCTAAGAAAGCTTTAAAGACCTTAAAGTTGGTATGTTCACAGAACACACATCCGGAGGGACCCAGTGGATCATCTTGTCTGATCTTGTGTCTGTAAGAGGCTCTTCCCACTCTGTCTATTACTCTTGTGCCGAGGCTGGTAACTCCACTGAGGTCTGTGTTTAAACAATACCTGGGAGAGAAGCACCCAGCCTTGCTCTGGGGACACTGAAAGACTGGAAGTCCAGCACTTCCCTTGGCAATTTGTTCCAGAGATTTATTGCCTTCTGCGCTAAACAAGAATTGCCCCTCATTCAAAATACCAACACATCTGGCTTCGTCTTCCAGCCACTGGTTTTTGGTTCTGCTAAAATCAGCAATCTATTAGTGCTTCATATTTTTTCTTCATGGAAAAATGTGTCTTCACCAACACACACTAATCAATCACTTTTCAGTCTTCTTTTGTGACTAAGCTTCTTAAAGGTCTTCTCAAACACTTTTCTCTCTCATGTTTGGGTACTTTTCCTGACTCTTTTTGACAGCTTCTAATTTTTCAGCATTATCTGTTCAGCCAAGAGCCACATATACCCTATGACATTGACGTCTGTGTTCAGCTGCTTGCTATCTCTCCATCCTCAATCCTTGGCAGAGCTGCATCTTTATAAAACATGGTTTCTCATTCAGTAGATACAAACTACGTTACTTCCTGAACCAACTTCTCGTTGGTAAGTCACACAGGGATAAGAGTTGTTCCTGTATGTTTCTGACTGTTCCATATGCTTCTCCCAACTTCATTTACTGCTTCATCCACCTTCATGTCTTCCACCCATTTCATCTTCACCAGGAGTGCCTGATGGGGCACAGCTACTGTTCAGAGAGGGATTCAAGATTCCTTGGCCTGGATGTGCAAAGGTGCTAGTAGGAACACAACCCTGAATCCCGTTCAGTTTGAAGGGACTGCCTATGTCTGCATTTTACATTAAAGTGGTATATGATAAAAAAAGAGCAGAAGCTCAGACTGCTGTTTCACCACTCATAGCTTCTTAGCAGTCAGACTGCATAAGGGCAGGTCCCCGCTTCTCCTTATGCTGTACCCCAGGAACCTTTCATGTTTCTACATGCCAGTACAACTTGAGTAGAGAGGGTGGGATGCAGAGAGAAATCCTGCATGTTAATTCCTAGCCTGGTACTTGAGGTGCTTTCCTGGGAGATGTAGGTCTGCGTTTCCTTCAGCTGAGAAAATGGATCTGGAGTGGGGTCCTCAGTCGCTGCACGATTGAGCAGAACAGGAGGTTGCTTTATAAAGAGCACAGTCCATTAAATTGCACTCAAAAGTGCTTTTGGGTGCTTTGTCATTGCCTCTTCTCTTTGCTGGAGACCTCTCTTACTCCCTTGCCTCCTGACTCATACAAAGTACGGCACGATGCATGCATCTGGGGAAGCTCTCCTCTGCCTCTGCCTAGGGCTAGAGCTGGTTCAAACTGGATAGATTCTTCATATTGTATTTTGTTCTGAAGAATGTGAAATCTATGTTTCAACATTTTAAATAATGAAAAATCCAACTTTTTCTACAAAGTTGGAAGTCCGTCTCTCTATCTCTCTTCCTTCAGGGAAACTAAAATGAATAATGGTCCATGACTGTGGTCCCCCCCAATCTTTCTTTGTTTTTCCTTCTCTTTTTGTTCAGGCTTTTTTAACTGGAGAGGGGACAGTGTGGCAAACGAAAGCCCAGAGGCCTCTAAAGTTTCAAAACTTAAAATGGCAGATTTAGTGTCTCATTTTCATAAATTTTCTTGCTCATGGTTTCCATAAAGCATGTCGTGGTAGGGCTGTATTCAGTCATCACTTACAGCAGGTCCACACCACCAGCTTTGGTGGGTTTTATTCCTAACTTTAAACATTTGCAATAAAACTTCTTTGCAAATCCTGGAAAGGACTTACCATACCCTTCAGTGGTGTCCTAAAATTTCAACTTGTGTTTAGCAAGATTGGTTCATCAAGCAGAGACACGTAAGACCTTAGCAGAGAAAAAATTCTCACTCTCTCTCTCTCTGGCAGACTGAGTCACAGTGTTGCTTGAAATGCGAATTGTGTTGCTGGACTTTTCTAATGTGAATGAAAACACATTAAATCTGAAGCAAAATCGAAGGATCAGAACACAGTGTAGAATCCTTCTTTTCAAGTGTCACTTGTAAATGTGAGTATAATTCATCTAACCTTGCTGGCTACAGAGCAGATTTCCTTCCTTCCTTCCTTCCTTCCTTCCTTCCTTCCTTCCTTCCTTCCTTCCTTCCTTCCTTCC
>JAOXNO010000024.1:83193897-83205243 GCA_028565335.1 Limnodromus scolopaceus | reverse complement strand
CTTCCTTCCTTCCTTCCTTCCTTCCTTCCTTCCTTCCTTCCTTCCTTCCTTCCTTCCTTCCTTCCTTCCTTCTTTCCCTCTCTCTCTCCCTCCCCTTCTCTTGTTCTTTCTTTTTCCACTTCCTTTCTTTGTCTTTCTTTCTCTCTCTCCCTCTCTCTCCCCTACCCTTTTCCCATCTTCCTTTCTTTTCCTTTCTTCCCCCTTTCCTCCTTTCCTCCCTGTCTGCACTCCTCTGTCCCTCCCTCCTTCCCTCCCTTGTTCCTTTCAAAAACTATTGACTTTGGGTAAAAGGAGGCAGTTTTTTAAATTAAAACTGGCATAGGGAAAAGTACAATGTTCCGCCACCTCTCGGCCTCAGTTCTGAGGATTTCAGGGTTGTCAAAAAATAGTTTTTGTAAGCACAGAATTAGCTCAGAAGTTTGGGTCAACTCTTATAGATATCAGTAAAAAGTCAGGTCATGATGACTAAAACTTCTCCATAACAATAATCTCAAAGTAATAATCAAAGCCTAACTCTTTGCTTTGAAAGCTGTGGCTGAGCTCCTGGGCTGTGTTTTGGGACCTGGCTGCTGGCGGAGGGAGGGCGCAGGACACAGCCAGTGGGAACCAGGCAGCATCTTCTACAACCCCTGGGGTCTGTGAGACCTCCTGGCTCCTGTTTGCCCTCGGGCCAGTGAGGGACTTCACTCAAAGTACAAAAGAAGGAGCTTGTATCAGAGTCATGATTAATGCAAGGGGAAGCACTTGAGGAAAACAAGCCCTTTGAGCTTGAGGCCATTGAACCCACAGAGATCGTGGGGGCAGAACCTTGTTGTTAATAAGTTTTGAGTCCAAATTAGACCCTGACAACAGTGAAGCTACTGGAAGGTTGTGCTGAGCCTCGATGGCTGGGACGACCCTGATTGCAGAGAAGGGAGTAGGATAGGAGCAATGCCAGCCTATGGCTGGACACATTTTGGTGCCTCTGCCAACCCCGTATCAACTACTACCTGGCCAGCTGAGGGGCTGTAATCCACACAGGTGGCTTTAAAACCCCTTTTGTCTGGTGAACAAGCAGCATTGGGACTAACTCACACCCAGTTGCCCCCATACAGCTGGGCTTTGAAGGCCATGGTTACATACCAGGCATCTTCCCTCCTCAAGCTCTTCACCCCATGCTGAGGATGAGCCTGAGGAAGATACGGGTTTCCTTGCACCACTGTTTGGGGTCTTGGGTGGTCACCTCCTCATCACCAGGAGTTCCTGGTGCCAGTCCAGGGACATGACTGGCAGTGTCTGTGGACTTACTGGTCTCTGCCAGAGAAACAGCACCTTTCTCGGGATTGCAGTGAGATACCACAATGCCCTGCTCACTAAGAGCTGGGGACAGGTATCACCTGCGTGCTAGGTGTGCCTTCTGCTGTGGCTTTCTATTTCTGATGGGTAGGTGTGCTCCTAGGGCTTTGGACATGGACAGCCACAGGGGACTAATGCCTTCTGGCTGGAGGGAGCCTGGCCGGCCTCATGTCACCACCCCACACGTCTCACTGCCCCACTAGATGTGTTTCCCCAGATAAACCTCCCTGCACAGGAGCTTCCCACAGGATTGGAAATGTCCTATTGCTCAGGTCATCATCTTGCGTCTCAGATGATCTCTTCCCACAGGAGAGCATGCTGAGAGCTTCAGGTGGCCATCAGCCCAGGTGAACTGGTGGGTGCAAAGGACTGCGGGGTGAGTTCATGAAGTTTTCCTCCTGCCTTTCATAGTGAGCTCACGGGAATTAATGCACTGTAGATGGTGGCAGCTGTGTCAGAGCAGCACCAAAGAGCTACGTGATTTAAATTCCGGTAGGATAAACACTTGTCAGATAGCTCACTCTAATCAATAAGTGTCATCTAATAACAACAGAACCTGCCATCAGACATGAACTTCATCCATGAGACGTTCTCCTTGGATTTACAAAAAATCTTGTGGGACTAGCAGTTGGGCTCGTTCCATTTCTTGTGAACTACAGCTCTGAAATTCTTGGCTTACCTCTCTCTGCATTTCAAGACAATTAATGTATTATTTTTTTTTAATTTCGGAGTGGGTCAGTCCGCATATACATAGCAACAAAAATAATGCCAACAGAGTCACATGGCAGGAAATACAATGTTAACTTGATCCTGGCTGTGCTTTTTATGCTTAACAAGAGAAAATCAGGAAATAAGGAGAGTGTTGGATTTAATTTTGAATTTCCTGGCCCCTTGCTGTTTGTTGTCTTGAAGATAACACCATCTAAACATACAGGGTCTTAAAAATTTAATTTCCTTTTTCTATTTCCTAGTTCCTATTGCTCAAGCTTTTAGGCTTCTATTGTGGCTCCTCTTGAGGTAGAGACTTTTTATAATTCTGAGTGTGTTTTCTGATTCACACTGCATTTACATTCCTCTTGTTCCTTTCCACTTGTCTTCCAAGCGAAACCTCTCCGTTCCCACACACAGAATCAGCCTGTGGTGCTAGAGGGAAGGCACAGAAAGGAGAATTTGTTGATACTGCCAGACCTTTTGTATTTTCCTTTTCACTCTTCTCTCCGTGTCACCAAAGATGACTGTTACCCAACAGGGCATGTCAGCAGACCTTACGTAGGGCGTGTTTGATCTCAGTGTCCAATATGCTCTGCAAGAGCAAGAAATCCTCTTTCTAAAGGCCAAAAATAAACCCTATCTTGTCGTTACGCCTTGAGACCAACCATACCCTGGGCCGCATCAAAAGAAGCTTTGATACACCAACCTTGATATGCCACCTTGAGAGGCCAACTGTATCCTGGGCCTCATCAAAAGAAGTGGGGCTAGCAGGTCAAGGAAGATGATTCTGCCCCTCTGATCCACTCTGGTGAGACCCCACCTGGAGTACTGTGTCCAGCTCTGGGGTTCTCAGCACAGGAAAGACATGGGCCTATTGGAGCACATCCAGAGGAGGCCACAAAAATGATCAGAGGGCTGGAGCACCTCTGCTGTGAGGACAGGCTGAGAGAGTTGGGGTTGTTCAGCCTGGAGAAGAGAAGTCTCCAGTGAGACCTTATTGTGGCCTTTCAGTACTTCAAGGGGGCCTATAAGAAAGATGAGAACAAACTTTTTAGCAGAGTCTGTTGTGATAGGACAATGGGTAATGGCTTTAAAGTAAAAGATTTAAACTAGATATAAGGAAGAATTTTTTTATGCTGAGGGTGGTGAGGCACTAGCACAGGTTGCCCAGAAAGGTGGTAGATGCCCCATCCCTGGAAACATTCAAGGTCAGGTTGGATGGGGCTCTGAGCAACCTGATCTAGTTGAAGATGTCCCTGCTTATTGCTGGGGAGTTGGACTAGATGACCTTTAAAGGCCCCTTCCAACCCAGACTGTCTGTGGTTCTATGATACCAATAGGCACAAGCACAGATGTCCTGTGATGTGACTGAGCTCACCTGTGTCATTTCCAGATGCTGCCACCTCAGCAGAGGAGGGACTTTGGCCACAATTGTGTCCTTGCTGCCCTTGCTATCCAAGGGCTGGCAGTCGCCCATGCGCCAGGGGCCTCACTTCCCATCTCGCAGTGGATTCTCCACAAAGAATTCTCAGCAAATTCAGAGGGATTCTGGCAAGAGACATGGTCACCCCATCCAGTGGTCTTTGAAGGCTTGTAGTTTACCCTTGCTAGGTTAAAATGCAAGGTCCACAGATAGAAAAGTGTCGGCTGTCCTCACGCATTTGTCTCATAATCTGTGCTTTTGTGTTTTGCCTTCTTTAGTGATTTAAACCTGCACGATGTTTCCCATCATTAGGTTTGGGGTTTTTTTATATGAGCCGTTGTTTTTATTGGTGCTAAAATGGCATCACCTATTCTTTTAGCATGGCCTGGCAAGCACCACTCTGCAGAGAAGGAAATAAAGCCACGTTTTCATAACAGAGGATCTTTTGCTAATTCTAGCCAGGCACACTACTTCCCACTTAAAAAATCTAAAACAAATTAAAGTAAATAGCTTGGTACATGTGGAGATTATTTTCTAATAATGGGTAGGTATTCTTGTTTATTATTTATGTGCATATAATTCCGGTAGCAATTAACATCTTAATGAAATCTTTATATAGAATAATTTTTTAAATGAAAACACAATTGTGAGTACGATTTGCTGCTCCTAGCAAACCAAGCATAATTAGATCCAGTTTAATAACGTGCAAAACTATTAACATATGAAGAATGTACTCTGAAAACATTCCTGTGATGACACAGGATCATCAGAAGAAGCTGACCTTACTTTTCCCAAGGTCCTGCAAGACAGATGAGGCTGCGATGCTGTTGCAGTTACATCACGCTGATCCCGTTGGTGAGACACTCGGGCATTTATTTGCAGAAAGCCTGTGCACTGTGAACCTTTATTTGCTTTTTCTCGCCAGAGGATTTTACCCCTTGAGCAAGGGATGAAACCTCTTTCAAGTTCATATTTCGGGAAACTCAAAACTGAAGGAGAAATTAAGGTCTTGTTTGGTTTGGGGATTTTGCCATATTATATCCACTGGTGACAGCCGCTGATGGGGCTTTGTCAGCGTTGTCCCCAAGTGCATGTGGGCAAAGCTGCTATTTGCACTGGGGGAGATTAGCCAGCCCCCAAACAGGAGTAAATTGCACAAATGCAAATGGCAGCTTTGCCCATGGCCAGGGCAGGGGAGGGGGTTGAACTGCATGATCTTTAATGTCCCTTCCAACCCAAACCATCCTGTGATTCTGTGGCTTGCATAAGGGATTCTGTGGCTTGCCAGTGTCAGTATGTTGGTTCTGCAAGGGGAGCATTTCTCCAGGGTGACTAAATGCTCGTGGCTAGCAGGGATTTGGATGTGACATACTACAGCTAAAGCAGAGCAGTGGAGAGGACAGGCAAGCCATGAAATACGCTTTGGGGTGGCTTGATGCAAAAATGTGGCCAGTGACTCACAGCCCACCAGCTTCCCTCCCAGAGTACAAAGAAGCCTCTGCAAAACTTCTGATAAGCCTGCGTCCAAGATCTGAGCCTATAGCAAAGCTTTCATGACTTCTGTCCAGATTTTTGTTTGATTTTTTTTTTTTTAATTTTTAATGCAATAATCATCTTGTTCTGCTCACACTCACACCAGGCAGACCAGGAAAGGACTGAGGTGGGAGTCCTGTCTGGGTGCCTCAAGAGCTTAGAGGCCATTAGAGGCACTTTTTAGCAGGCTTTGGCCAAGGTTAAATCCAGATGGGCTTCCTCTTGCTGAGATCCATTTTGCCAGGGCCTCACAATTATTTATACATCAGGAATCCCATTTTCCAGTGCGGCTGTGTACAGTCGTTTTTACACACCTAATTGAGCCCGGAAACGCGTGTTTAGTGTTCTAGCGATGACAGAACCACCCAATAATCTTTAGCACTTATGTACATATGAAATGGTGCATGCAACATCAAAGCTGTGTACACACATTAAATAATTCATCTTTATAATAACTGCCGGAGGCGGCGAGGTGGGGGGGGAAAGAGGCATTAGCTGGGTAGCTCATCCCTGTTGTTGCAGAGAGTCACTGGCAGAGTCAGGGTTAAGCGCTGGGAGGGTTGGGTGCCCCAGCTCTGTGCTTCATCTATGAGCGCTCACTTCTCCCGCCGGTGGATGCACCACGCACCACCACCACGTAGCAGCTCGTGTGTGACTTGGAACATTTCCTACTCCGAGACGATCTCCGGTGGGAAGCAGCTACGGGCCCGCACGAACAGAATATTCCATAAAAACAAAGGGGCGATCCCCCCGGGGCTGGAGCGGCGGGTGCTGTCGAGGAGAGGCGACACCGCACAGATTGGAGATGCTGCTGGAGATGCGCGTGACGCTGACGCCCACACACGTGCGGTGACGGCGGGGTGTGTGTGTGTGTGGGGGGGGAGCAGGGGCACCCGGGTGCAGGAGCGGTGGGGGAAAAAACCCCAAAAGAAGACGAGCGTGGCAGCCCTGCCCGTGGCTTTCTGCTCTGCCATGCTCACCCCCAAAAGAGTGCAGCCCTACCTCGGCCGCCCTCCCACTCGCCGTCGTGATCAGATGCAATCAGCTGTCACCGAAAACGACATAAAAAGCCACCCCAAAATCCCTTTTTCAAAGTGCCAGGGTTCTGAGGCTCCCTTCCCCCTCCCTTCAGCCTTCAGCCAAAGTGAGCAAAGGGACCGCTTTCGCTGGAAAACTGGATTTCTCTGCGGGCATCCTGGGGCTTTCTGATCAGGATGCATCCTCTCGCACGATGTTATTCGCACGGTTCGGTTCTGTGTCACATGCCTTGGCTTTTGTTTGTCTCTTCCCCTGGGCAACGAGGTGTGCGACACCTCCGAAAAAGCCCATCTGCAGAAGGCAGCTTTCCGAGGCTGGGAGAGACAGTATCCAACACTCTGGGAAAGAGCCAGCTCAGATGCAATAATAATGTGATGTTTCACTGGCCGAGGACGGTAACTCTTGCTATTCTGCTGGCAATTTGCGGGGATATGGCTCTCCACATCGTGCGTTTCTGACAGGCACGGCTATTTTTCCAAGAAGCCTTTGGACTCCAGGCATTATAAATGTGTTGCTGTTTTATTTTAATCTAGGTTGCCATTTGGTGCAGTTATCTTCCCGCTCAATACAAGTTTACTTGTGAAGTTTATATTGCCCCTTTGGGATTCCAGCATCGAGTCCTTTATATTCTTTAAAAAGCCACTTTATCTTCAAAGAAAACACCCTAAAATTCCTGTGCATACTCCAGAGCTTCGCACAACATATGAGAGGCTCTGGATAGACCTAGATAACAAGGACCATTTTCTATCTAGATATGCTTGGACATTCCTTTATAGAGCATGTGGAAATATATTCCATTTTCAAATAGATACACCCTCCTCCTGTAACATGAGTCAAGAGGAGAAAGCCCACACAGTTGTTTTGGTTACTTAGGAGCTTCCATGCCTGATTAATCAGTTTCTCTCCTCTGCTTCGAGGAACCTAATTGAACTTGTCACTTTATTCCTCTGAAATGTACTCATAGATTCAAAAAAAATCTGGCATTTCTAATATTTATTTTCCACACTGCAGTTGCCAAATGTACACCTCCCTTGGGGATAATATAGATTGGCTTCCATATTAGCTGAGATCCTCCTGTACATTTATCTGGTCCCTGCCTATGGAGAATGGAGCATCTTCTGCTCTTTTGGGGAAGTTTGGTAGGAACTGAGACCATTCCTATACCATGGGGTCCTCCGTATCAGCAGTGCACCTCCTTCTTTTGCTCCCACCATATCTTTTCCCTCCAGCATCTTGCAATTACAGTATTCCTTCCATTACCATTAAATTTAATATAATCCATCAAGTAGTCCCAGAGGGGATATCTTTCACTTTGGATTTATCTGCTAATAGGCACATGGTAGCAGATGATCTCTCTTTTTCTCTTTTCTGGGAGATTATTAATTACTAACGCAATTTTATCGCAGAAACCTGACAGTCTCCAAACATAGTCTCATATCTTCCCATTTAATTTTAATTTCTCCAGTGTAAATTACTGTCTTAGCCTTCTGGTTCCTATAGGTGCTCCTTGCATTCCAGCATAATTAATAAAAAATAGAAATAAATTATTTTATGGGTGTGTTTCGTCGTCCTTAGCTCCCCATCCATCGTTTGATTCTATTCTCTTTGGCGCATTTATACACTCATTTTTCACAGGTTTATAAATGTTGCAGTGGGGGCCTTGGATCAAATTCTCAGCTATAGGCACAGGGCTCCCATCCAGATGAATAGCTTCTTAGGTTTAAGGCCAGAAAGAAACATTAGATCATCTGTTCTTACTTCCTGTATATCACAGGCCATTACATTTCACACAATTACCCATGTATTGAACCTAATAGCTTCTTTGGCTAAAGTACATCTTCTAGAAAAGCATCCAGGCATGATTTGAAACTCTTCAGAGATAAGAATCCACAGCCTCCCTGGAGGATTTGTTCCAGTGGTTAATTAGCCCCACTCTTAAAAATATATGCCTTATTTCCCATTTTAATTTGTCTGGCTTCAGCTTCCAGTCACTGGCTCTTGTTATGCATTTTTCTGCTGGTTAAAGAGCCTTTTAGTAGCTGGTATTTCCTCCAGTGGAAATACTTCACATGCTACAAGAGAGTCATCTTTCAGTCTTCTCTTTGATAAAAAATACCCCAAATGTTACGAGCTAGGTCTCTCACAAAGAAAAAAAATGGATTCTCAAGCCATTAAATCATTTCTATGGCCTTTTAGGCACCTTTTCCAATTTTCCCTCACAAGAAATGACATTCATGTGTCTGGTTGTGATGTGCAGGAGGAAGCCCTGCTGCCTTCTCTTCCATCCATTTAGGATGGATATTCCAGGTGCCATCAAGACATGGTCACGCATAAACACAGCGCTTGGGTGCAGTCCTGGGGTGTGCCTCCCCAGGGCAAGGTAGGCATCAGGGGACTCTCCCAGCCTTTGCTGCTCTCCTTCTAAAACAAACCTGCTGTAACGGGGTACAAAGTGTGAGGTGATGGATGAGCAGCCATGAACGTGGTTGGTTGATGGGCTTCCTGGGCATGGTCCACCAGGGAATCCACCACAGAGAATCTCTTTTGGTTTTTTGTGCTGTGTTTTGTTCCCCCAAGAACTGGCAACTTCTCTGCAAATAATAGTACTTCCAGAGAAGAGGCTCTCGAGTGGTCATTCCTGTCTGGTACTCGGGCAAGGAAGAAGCAGCTATTGAACAAGTGCACTGATGTACCCAGCCTGTCCAGGCCTAATGTTTATTTTTCTTAGTGATGAGTAGCTGCGAGTGTCTCTGAATGTCTCTTCTAGATAATGAAAGCTTCACTTCAAAAAAAACCCAAACAACATAAAAACCACCAAACAACAAAAAGCTTTAAGGAAGTTTTATGACTGAGCTGGGAAGCATTGTTGTTTTTGTGGCTTGCGGACCCCAAGGAGAAGCGAGGACTGGAAGCGCTTTGCATCAGGCTCAGGCTGCCTCAGTTCCATCTGTGTTCAATTAAATCCTGGCCAGCTAATGATACCCATCATCGTGCCTGCTGCCGAGCCCGGTGCTGCTGCTTAGACGTGGCTGGAGTCTGAGGTGCAGGGTAGGTGGCACAGGCAGCCATCCCTTGCCCATCTATTCAGACCTGGGGCAGGCCGCGGCCCAGAGCTCATATTTAGGTGCATATAAACCTTTATGGAGGTGCTAAAGTGGTCGCTAAAGATTTTAAGTGCCTTTAGATACAAGATACTGTCAATCCATGTTGAATTAATGAGGCTTAGGGTGCCTGATGTTGGCATATGGTGGGATTTAGATCTGCTTATGGCTCGTGGCAGCACAGGAGAGGGAAGGCATCAGGCCGAGCACGGACCCCAGCCCCGTGCCTGTCCTTGCTGTGGTGTGTTTCATGGCATTGTTTTCTAGCACACGTGCAAGGGTGGCAACCGGTGCCGGGCAGTTTTCTTCCCCTTGTGCCAGCCAGCACTGAGAAAGTGCTTCGACTCTGCTCTTCGAGCTTCGTTAGCAAGCTCCAAGCACACGTCCCCAGCCAAGAAATCAAAAGCAGTAAATACATTCAGACTCTCAAAGTAAAGTTAGATACTGTGAGGAGCACTGGAAAAGATTGTGGTTGCAGGCTGCTGAAGGCAGTGGGGAAGGAAGAGGTGATGCCGAGTGCTCTGCATCACCTACCCCTGGCTGACAAGCCATCAGCCTCAAGGTTTGGTTTTTATCTTGGAGCCCCACCAAGAGGAGTCGAGATATGGTTTGCTGTGTCACTCACAAGTCTCCCCTGGATCCCTGAGCTCACGGGTGGATTAGAGTAAAAAATACGTGCGATAACAGATAGTCCTTAGATCTTGGTCTTCTGCAGACCTCATGGCCATGCTGTAAGGTCCTCCCTTTGGGCATGTAGGGAGGGAAAGATGAGGCAGGGAAGAGGCTTTTCTTGATGTTGAAACATTTAATTTTTCAGGGAGGGGGGATAGCTATTTATTTACTTTTGATGGAGCCAGGGCAAACCATTTGTTTGATGGATTAGGCAGTTAGTTTTAATTTGTCAGGTTGCCTAGGGTACAGGACAGGCAGGTTAGCTGGAGCAATTGTCTCTACACAAATGGAAAGAATAATGTCCTGAAAAGGCAGCATTAAGGGGACTGCTCTCTCTTCTGCAGCCCATTCCACAATACTTACCCTTTAAATCCCAGTCAAGTCTCTTGAGGAGACCTGAGTTAGAAGTAAAGGCTTGTGTGGCCTTTTAGCAGCAGACTAAATTCTGGGCTAATAATGCAGCCTTTGACATATGCAATGCTGGTTTTTTTTTTTCCCCTCATACAAATGGTTTGATAAAGGCTGCTTTTTTTTTTCTTTTTTTTTCTGTGCTGTTGCTAATACCTCCAACCTCTATTATCACGAGTTGCCAGGTGTAACAGCAATATATGTAAAAAACAGGCTATTAACTCAGTGGCTTGTAAAGGAGAATATTATGAGTCCGCTCCTCTCTGGCCAAAGAGCTTGCACATTAATGGTAATGTCTGGCTTGTTTGTTTGGTCCCCAGTTTAGGTGAGGATGGCTCAGTTTAGGTGAGGATGGAGGAGAGGTATGAGCTGGACTGCAGGGGGGGGCGTGATGGCTACCAGCTTCCCATGGGCATCTTTGCAGCCCAGGGAAAATGTGGGATACTTTGCCCTCCTGTGAATGGATATGGTTGCAATTACTTCTGTGGAGTAAACACGTCCCCAGCTCAGCAGTGTGACTGACTGATGTATGACTGGCCTCTATTGCTTTGCTTGCCAATGTGGTCGAGCTCTTCTAATTTACAGCAGCTTCTCCTCCTGATTTATTTACCAACCCAGCCTTTGGAGGAGATTGATTTTTTCGATACAGAACTAGACAGTTTCTTTTTTTAACAATACAGGCCTGTAAAATCAAAGTTTGACTTGCTTTTTTTCCTACGAGTGAACATTTCCCAAGCGCTCGTGTTGTCATTGGTAGGGATTCAAATAAAATTTGAGAAGCAGAAAGGCACCGAGCGCTCATGCTGCTGAAGGGGCTGTGGTGGTCGTCGTGCCCACGCGCTGTGAATGCACCTGAGATGTAGTTTGCTTCCACGAGTGCCCACCAACCGGTCAGCAGCTCCTTCTGCAAAGCATCTCTGTGCCTCTCTGCAGTGATGACCTTATCATGCTTTATAACAACCTGAAGGGGGGGTGTAGAGAGGCGGGGGTCGGTCTCTTCTCCCAAGTCACAAGAGATAGGACAAGGGGGCAATGGCCTCAAGTTGCACCAGGGGAGGTTTAGATTGGATATTAGGAAACATTTCTTCACAGAGAGGGTTATCGGGCATTGGAATGGGCTGCCCA
>JAOXNO010000024.1:83170470-83193797 GCA_028565335.1 Limnodromus scolopaceus | reverse complement strand
GTGATTTTTGTCAGGGTTAGGTTGATGGTTGGACTAGATGATCTTTAAGGTCCCTTCCAACCTAGACAATTCTATGAGTCTATGATGAGAAATTAACTGCTTCAGTTCTCAGCGACTTACCGCTTTGATCCTGGGTAGTAACAACACAGAAAGGGATACAGCGGTACAGAGAGGGGCGACGTGAAGCAGTTTGCCCCAGAGGTGGTGGACACCTGTGCCAAGGGATGCCTTGCCTGGGACCTTGACCTGGGAGCTTGCGTACCGATGCAGAGAGGTGTTCACCATGGCACGTCCAGAGCAAGGTGTAGCCCGTGGTGAGTTGGTCATGTGGCTGGTAGCCAGAGGGTTGACTTGCACGTTCTGCCCATCCACCTGAGCGTGGGCATTTCCAAAGACTCAACAGGAGCATAAGTATCTTTCAAGAGAAGGAAAAGACAAAGGGAATTTTCCAACCCAGCAGCTACTTTTGTTGTTGAAAAAAAAAAAAGTGTGTTCATGCCAGTGAAGTCATTGGCACTGACAATGGGGAGAGTTTTCTTAGCTCTGGGGAGGACTTTGCTTTTGAAGGACATAGATGCAGCCCCTGCAGTTTTGGTGCTTCAGTGGGCTCTGAAACTCAAGTTTCCCCCAGCACTCCTGTTTGGAAGTGCAGAAAACTTTCAGACTGTTCTGGTAATGAACAAGACCCTGAAAGTCCCATTACACGCTTGGCGCAGCAGGAGCCTGGTTTGATGGAGCTGTTGGGTTGCCCGTGTGACAAATCCTGTGCCAGTTCCCAGCTCTGAAACCCAGGTCGTGAAGTCTGGAAACGATCTGTCAGGCATAACATGTCCAAAAAAGAAAATAAATAGTGTTATTTTTTAGATGGATCGGTTCAGCTGGATCTGACTCACCAGGCAGCCATGCAAGCGCCTGCGTTGGCACCATGGAGGCAGCATAGAGAGGAGAAAGAACAAACTGCCAGAGGGCAAGGGACCACAGAAAAGGTGCATCAGCCCATGTTCTCATGCTTTGCCGTTGTTCACTTTCCTACAAGAAACCCTTTCTTATTCATTTCCACCTCCACACTCTGCTCTCTAGAAGGCAAGTGCCCTGTTCCTTTTTGAGACTTCACTCTACACTCTCATAGTCAGCAGAAGGATTTAAACCTCAGCAGGGCCCAGCTGACACAGCAGCTAAGATTAGATCCCAAATAACTATTTAAAAACCTCACGTAATCAGCAAGAAAAGGGCAAAGAGCAAGAGCATAAGAACAGAGTGGCACTGAGTTTGAAGGCCCTCTCTGTCCTTTCTTATGACAGCCAGTAGCTTCATCATGTTTGCAGCAATAAAATAAAGCATCCGCAGGCCCCAGTGGTATTTTGAATGGGATTAAAAATAAATGAAATGATGGACACTCTCACTTCAAATCAGGGCGGAATGTCTTCAATGAGAGAACCCAAAAGGTCTCAGCTTAGATACATGTTTAGGAGGTCAGCTCTCGGTCACTATAGGAACGGTCCTTTCCAGCACCAGATGCAGCTGCTGCCTGCATCACCACTGAGTGAGGCAACTCAGTCTTTTAACTAAGCTAAAGTAGATCCTCAGCTTTCCCAGGGGAAAATGAGGTTAAACGGTTCACCCGCATATATTGCTTGCATAGAAAACTATTTGGGCTAAATGCCCAATTTGTAGGTGGAAAATGTGGTCTTTTTTGAGTCTTTTCTGATATTTTGCTGTTAAACTACTCTTCCCGTCATCTATAAGGACTGTAGACCTATGGCTTTTTTTATCATCTGCACATAGCCACGTTTTGGTCAGCCCCAGGGTCCTGAGTGAGAAATACCAGAGCTGGAAGTGGGAGATTTCCTTAAAGAACAATTTGGGGTAAAAAAGCAGCCGTTCAAGCTGCGCACAATCCACACTCAGGGCTGATGAAGCAGGGGCAGAAAGAAGCCAGCTCCCTTTCCAAGCGCCTCGCCGTGGGCAATGACCCTTGGGTGCCACAATTTCGGTCATGTCTCTGCCAAGGAGCCTGTCATCAGCTGCCAAGGTGGGAGCGGAGGGGTAGTTTGAACCTGTGGCAGTGTCCACGCAGCTGTAAGGGGATGTAGGACATGCCTGGGGAAGGAGCTGTGCCCTGGAAGGCTTTGCTCCTTTCTCATCTCCTACTAGGCTGGCTACAAAGCGGCGAATCCTCTCTCTCCACCTCCTTGTCCAGATTGAGCATCTTGCAGCGCCTGGGCGCCCCGGCCCCGCTGCTGCAGCAGCTCCGCACCACCACCGGCCGCAGGCGGAGGGACCGTCCCTGCCTCTGCCAGAGCTGTCAGGTTTTGCTAGTGCTATAATAAGAATAAATAAAAACCCTCAAATGAATAGGAAAAGATAAGGAGGCAGATAATGGTAATTCTCATGACTGATAGTATTACTCAATTTAGACATTAACATTCGAGCTAAAGCTTTAAACCTTGGATTTACTGAGCATGCCTGTTATTAATTTTGGCTACTCAGACTGCATTGGTGGAAGGTAGGTGTATAATTTAAAAATGACTTTGAATTATGTTACAAGTTAAGCATTGCAGAGATAATGATTATATTTTTTTTCCCAGGCTGCTGCTGAAAGGCCTTACGGAATTTATTATTACCCTTGTGAAGGTTTGGGAGGAGTGTTTACTGGATGGATCCATAGCCTGTACGATTCCCACGTTCCTCTCCTAAAATGATACCCCTAATCCTTGTTCCGTAACTAAGAAATGACGCATAGCAGGTCCCCACCTCTGCATCATTACCCTGCTACGGCTTAAATCCTCTCTTTTCAGAGTGTCAAGCAGAGATGATTGTTCTTCACTTCTCCTGGTGAGGTTTCTGCTCTTGGCCAGGTTACAACCACCACCAAGCCCTGCCCTGGAGGATGGGGACACCGTGGGCGAGTCCCCAGAGACCCTCGCAGCATCACACCCACAGGGGCTCCAGGAACAGCCTGCCACAAGCAAGAACCAGGTTGTTTCCAGCTCCCTTCCCTTCTCCCCCTCTTCAGCTCAGCGGAAAGTGGGGTATCCCTGTGGTGCTGAGGCCTGGAGGGACTTTCAATGAGATCCATGGGCCTTCCCATGGACCTTATGGGAAAAAGGCTTCCCCTTCATTAAATCAGTGTCTGTGAAGTTGTTTCAAATAATTATTATTATTAGTAGTAGTAGTAGTAGTATTAAAATTATATTTAATTTATTATTATTGTTGTTGTTATTACAAGTAGAGATACTTCTTTCTTTTGGGGAAAGATTCTGTGAATACGTGTGTGGCCTGTTTTCACCACACACACACGTATATGTATATATGTATATGTATATGTATATGTATATACAAGGAGGGAAGGAAAGAAAGCAGCATCAAAACAGCATCAGTGCAAGCGGTCAGGAAGCGACTCTGTCAGCATTACTGGAAGCAGTTTTGTTCATGATGTTCTCTACCCCATCTGCACACATATGGATAAATAAATTGCTTCACTGCCATGACAAGTCCATTGAACTCCTGCCAGACTTTATGATTCTGCATTGACCCACCGGAATTCCAAATAGATTATTGTTGGAGATTAAAAAACCAACAAAACCCGATGAATATAGAGGCTGTTATTTATTCTCTCTCATCTTTCTTTTAATGTCAGTGAAAATGCAAATACAATGGAATATAAAATTGCGCTTTCCAAATGCAGACTCATAGTTTCAAAATCTGGGGTAAGATATAATTTCTGCTGAAGTCAATAAAAATGCTTAGTGGCTTTATCGAGACAGGATTCCATACCTTAATATGCTTTAACATAAAACTCAGTGCTGCTCTGAATACCAAAGATGATTTATTGGAAAGCAATACCAGGGCATGTCGGAGCTAGTCACTAGGATTACCTTGGGCTTATTATCACTTTTGCTCCTAACTGAATTTTAAAGATTAGTGTTAGATGAGCGTTCGTATTAAGGAGCCCTGTTAAGGGCAATCATGTGCTTCATACGTTGTGCTGCTATTTAAAGAAAACTCTTCATACTCATTACCTATAAAGACCAATGGACAAAGGCAGAATGCAGGAAGCCATGTATTCTAAACTGTCAAATAACACCACCACCACCCCAGCTTTCTTAAACACAAGCAAAATGATTTTTTTTCCTCTTCTTTTGTAATCTCTTCCCAGATTTTATGATTTAATTTTTAAATCAAGCCAAAGCTGGACTTGCACTGCAGAAAAAGCATGGTAGTTTTTTTTAAAAAAACCCACAACAAAATGCAGATGTTTTATTGATGATGTGTGTGCACGCTGATATCGTGACTTTTTAAAACAACTGTCAGAGGAGCGGAAACAATAAGGGATGTTAACGTGAAAGGCTGAAACGATGACGGTATATTTGCCCGCACGCTTCCTCAGCTGGTATAGCACGGGAAAGCAGTTGCTTGGAAAGTTGTCATTATTTCCTCTTGTGTTGTCTAGAATAGACTTACAAATGCAGTCAGGTGCTACCGTCAAGAGGAGCTGTCGGTTTGTGGCAGCATAGCCTTTATTTTGTAGTGAGCATGCAAAATACAGCGGGAATTGTCTCCTGGCTTCCTTGGAAGTGACAGCTTTCAGCAGAAATATCCAGACTTCTTCATTTAAATGTAGCATGCAGTCAAAGATTAGGAGCTAATCTTTCATTTCGAGTTGCTTTTGTTTTGCCAAGACTTTCTCAATTCTTCAGTGACCTAGTTTTTAAAAATACAAATGTTGTGGCACAACCACGATCCAAGGCCCCAGGACATGCTCACTTCGTCCCCTAAGGACCTCCAAAGTTCTCAAACCATGAACGTGGAGAAGGAAAATTGCCCAAGTAACATGAATCCGAGATTAAGTCATAGGGAAAACCGATCCTCTGAAATGGGCAGGGACCTTTCTACGGTGTTCATTGGGCTTCGGATTGGGCGTGTGGGACCACAAACAGATTATAAGTGTTTTTTCAACCCCAAAAGTTGTGGTCGGGCAGCAGTGGGAGCACTTTAGTGGCAGTGGCTGAGCTCGCTCTCCCTGCACAGCTTTTGTGCATCCCTGTTGGACCACTTCATCACCCCCCCCTCCACCCATAACTCTGCCCCCACTGGCACTGGCTAAAACTAGACTAACTTTTTGTTTGTCTCAAGCCTTTGATTACATTTGCAACCAGTAATAATTAATTTAGGTCGTCGATGCTGTTGACAGCACTATTTTAGTACGTATTCCTTTCTTTTGCTCTTTTGTGTTTTGTTTTTCTGAAGTATAGAGGTTTGTCTTAATGTGACATCTCTGTGCAGACATATGCATCTGAGGAAGGCAAAAGAGATTTATTGCATTTTGGCTAATACAGAGGAAAGGGGAAATTGCCTACATAATGAAACAGGAGATTCAGTTTTAACTATGTCATTTCTCTCTTGTCTCCATAGTACTGAATACACAAATATAAAATATATAATCTACCTCCTCCTTCAAACATATCAACGTACAATTAAAACCCACAAAGCTTGACAACCTGTTGTCAAGTTGTTTAAGCAGTTGTTTTAGAATCTGACAGACAAACTTATAAACAAAACGTAGAGTACCAGATTGTGGGATGAGGCAGCATCATCACGTGGCTTCCTCAGTTATCTCAAAATTTGGAAAACAAAAAAGTAGAGGAATACTTTTTCTCCTTGAATAAATAACAGTTTAATTACATTATAGAAATAAAATATGATATGGTAGGAATACACTGGAAATCTTACAGAAATACTATTCTGCTACTGGTAGGTAAATGGTCAAAGCTACTTTTCATGACAATCGGAACAGTACTTGTGTACAAACTATTATACAGGTTGCTAATGAAAAATATTGCAGCAGTTGCAAGGATGTTACCAGCTCAAACAAACATCTAATGATACAATATTCTTCTAAGAGGAAGTAATAATGTTAGATTTACAGACAATAAAGAGTTATGTTCTCCACTTTGAAACACTGGAAATAAAAACCTCAGGTAATCCAATTTCTTTACCTCATATTATCAGAAGGAAAGTTTTTCCTTTCACTACGAAACAGCATCCCAAGAGACCCTGTAAACAGTTTATTCAAAGGTAGTATTTGAGATGTCACAGCAACTTCAACAATTGTCCTAGTCTACAATTACAGACTTTTTAGGCCACTGCTTGTACAGATGACTTTTTTTTTTTTATTATTTTTCACTTATTTACATACATTCAGCCCAATAACAGCAGGTAAGATGCGCTGTCTATCTCACAATAGACACTAAAGTTTTCATCGAAAGGCCAGTGCAAGAAGATGTGGATAGTGATTGCACAGCATCGAGGAGATCATATTATACAAATATACAATTAGACTGTTGAGAATCTAACTCTGCACACACGTGACACAGATGGCCTTCTCGGTAGGTACGCGACACATGGAGTTGGTACATATACATTAACTGCAACCAGTGGTTGGGTGGTTGGTTGATGATGATTGATGATGATGGTGGTGCGGGTGGTCGTGGAACACAGTATCGTTTGCCTGTGCTATCGCTAAGTGAAGGTAGGCAAATTAGGAATACCTAGAGCTGAAGTTTAAGTACAGCTTATCTTGGAACGGCAGCAGATGTTTTTTTCTAATGAAGGAGTAGTTCTACGCAGTGCGCAACGGGCAGGGAAATTGTTGCCACCTCTTTAATAAATGGTTCTAAGTGAACCAACACAGTTCCCAGAGCTTTAGAAAAACTCATTATGCAAATGAAGATACTGATGATAGACGGTAACGTTTCACAGGATGCTATTTCTTATTATATCAGTAAGCACCAAGTTAAGTGCCAAGACAGCCCCATTGTCCCATGATTTATCATGTAAAATTTAGAACTTGAACGCACAATGAAAAAGTCCACAAAGTTTGCATTTAATTCACAAGAAGACAGTTTCAAAAATGGCTCTTAAAATACCTTTACATTTCAAATGGGCTCCTCCCCATCTTTCCCCCAAGAGGACTGCTTTAGGATGGACTAGCTACGAGGAAGATCTTTCGGAAGGACTTGCACGTCCCCCGGGAATCCTCTGCAATCCATTGGTTTCAGCCAACTGCCGTGGCCCCGTGGAGGGCACAGTGGCCTGTCCTACCACCCAGGTGAGCTGCGGGGGAGGATGGGTAGAGGAGGAAAGTACCCCTGTCTTCCGGCTGCTGCTCACCACCTCACCTGAAGTGACCTTCAAACTGTGCTGCACCTCACCAAGCCTGGACTTGGAGCCACTGATGCCCCTGCAGAGGAACACTCTGCTGAGGTTACCAGAAATGCCATGGGGACACCACGGTGACTGGAGACCCCCTCACCCTCCCTACATAATCCCGAGGATGGGTGGCAGGACACCATGGAGCAGGGTCCTCTTGCTCAGGGCCACGGAGGGAGTCACCCCTCATGCAGCGAGTGTCAGGCAGCTACTGGGCTAAGCTGCCTTTGCAGCCATTGTGGCAGAAACCAGCCAGAAGAAGGGTGAGGAAATGGTACAAAAAAGCAAGGCAGCAGAGAAGAGGACCCCGTACCTTCTGATTCAGAATGGAATTACAGAAGACCCATGCCTGACAGACTACCTGGCAACATGCTCCTGGTGGGAGTCCCGGGCTGCAGAAACAACCCCACCAGGAAAGAGAGGTGCCATTTTCCTTCAGTAACTTCTTCCTCGAAGCTGATAAGCGTCACACCTTGTCACCTGGATCCTGGTTTCACAGCGAGACTCACCTCATTCCAAGCCATCAGATTTGAATGCTGACGGCCTTCAGACAAGTTACGATTTATTTCTGGCTTTCTCAGTTCCCAGGAACACCATCGAGAGCCACAGCAGTTGTCGGTGCGGGCTCACGCCACGCTCTGCCTCTTGTTTCCCCTTATTCTCAAGTACAACCGCAAGGTTCCTCTCTCTAGCACACGGAGACACCTCTCGGAGTGGACCGGGATGTTCTTAATGCGGTACTTTCATCAGTAACCAGTTGGAAGAACTCAATTTTAGAAACAGAATTCGTGTGCAAAGCGTGCAACAAGAAATACAGTTTACATTTGGTCATAGTGTCCTATCTTAGTTATGCTACCATGACTCACACTGATTAGTATACTTACATACACGCACGCACGCGCGCACACACACGTACACACACGGAGATATTTATTTATGTACACGCTCACACAATAAGAAAATGTCTAAGTCTGACAATATTTCCTCCTCTTTTAGTGAAGATGGGAGTTTGGCATCCCAGGCTCTGAATCTGCTCGGACCTGGGATACGGGAAATGCGACACACTTCAAGTATACACCGACAGCACAGTGATAACATCGCACATTGAGTCTGACACATGCTGTCTTCAAGTGGTCCAGCACCAGCACGTGGCTTAAAACCAGTTGCCCGTTAAAAGGAGCCGGCATCCGGGACCTTCGCTTTTTCGGTGTTCGTATTCACGCAACGCCCCAGGGCAGGGCAATAGTCTGTGCCACCATAAAGGTCCTTCTGTATAAACGCAGTGGTATTTAAAAGTCTGAACCAGTGCATTCCTCTCTTACATTCCTCCTCTATTCCTCTGTTGCTGTTACTCTCGTATGCATGTGAAAGTAAAAGGTAGTGGGGAAATAATTTTAGTAGAAGAACACAAAGCCTCGCCCCTAAGTCCACAGAAGACCACTAAAAGTGTAAAATTTCCAAAATAGCTCATAGGAATTCTTCAAATACAGGAAGTGTTTTCAATGGGGTTTACATATCACGTTTCACGTTATTTCCACAGAAGTCTACCTTATCACTTTGTTTAATCAGACAAATATCAATAACACATAATAAAACAGCATACAATTCACGGGACACGACACGTTTTACAAAACTCCTAAAACTCAGCACTGCCGCTTTTGGAAAAAATCAAAAAACTCCTACTACTTACGGACATGAAATACATTTCACATTGAGATGAACAGCGTGATTACAAGGCTTTTTTTTCTTTTTCTTATTTGATGGTATTGGTTTAGGATGCGTTAGTTTTCAATTAGGTTTCACAATTTTTCTTCACACCCCCAAAAAGGAACCGCTGCTAACCTGGTATTTTCTCTGTGCTCTTTCAGGAAAACTCATCATTATTCAGCAAACACTTTTTGAGAAAAAAAGCTTTTGAAAATTTAGCCCGAATCCCTAATTGTAAAACCTGAAGAACCGGCTGATGGCAATGCTCTTTCGCACAATCATTGCTCAGCTTACAATGACAGACCAAAAAAATATTACAGGAGGGTACAAACACGTTAAGCCATGGGTTTGGTTTTCTCTGTTGCTGATTTTTTTTTTTTGTAATATATATTATTTTTTCAAACTAACTCCTTTTTATTATTTTTTTTTTTTTTAATTCTCACAAGGCTGAGAAGAAGTCTCTGCCTTACAACGCTTCGGCAGTCGTGTCTGTGGAGACAGACATGGTAACTTTGGCAATCTTTACTGTGCTCTTAATGCAGCTCTCGGCAGCCCTGTGCACGTTCCCCGCGTTGTTGGCGTGTTTGTGCTGGCAGTCAGACTCCATGCTGTTGTCGAGGGGCTGCGCCGTCCCCTCGCAGGTGGGGAACATGCTGCGGAAGGCGTGTCGCAAGTCCTTGCTCCTCAGAGCGTAGATGATGGGATTCACTGTCGAATTCAGCAAACAGAGCATGCTACAGAAGGCAAAGACAGTCTTGATGAGCTTGTTCATTTTCCCAAAGACGTCGTACACCATGATGGCGAGGAGAGGGCCCCAGCATATGATTAAAACGACTAGGATAAGGACCAAGGTTTTGGCTAACCTGATGTCCATACGGGTTTGGTCAGGCCTAGTGATCTGGACCTTACCATCCTCCGTAGACTGAATGATTATGCTTTTCTGCGTGCCCCGCTGAATCATGCGCACAGCGTGGCTGTGAGCCTTCCACAGTATGTACATGTAGGCATAGACAATGAACAGCAAGAGGACGCTGGTGACCCCGATCCAGAACATCAGGTACGTCTCGTCGATGAGGGGGAAGATGTCCGAACAAACGGAGTTGAGCTTTTTGCAGTTCCAGCCCAGCAGAGGAAGAACGGCTATTACAATAGCGATGGTCCACATCACACAGAACGCTACGACAGCCTTTGGTCGGGTAACAATCCTTTTGTAAGCTAGCGGCCTGTGTATAGATATGTATCGGTCTATTGCCGTGAGGAAAAGGCTACCTACGGAGGCGGTGAAGGAGGCTGTAACTCCACCCAGTTTGAACAAGAAGACGTTGGGGCTGTCCTTCCGGTGGAAAACATGGAAATCCACAAAACTGTAGACGAAAATCACGCTGCCCAGGAGGTCGGCCACAGCCAGGCTGCCGATGAAATGGTAGGAGGGTCTACACCGGAGGCTTCGGGAGTGGAGGATGACGCACAGGACGAGGAGGTTCTCCAGGACCGTGAAGGTGCCCAGGGTCAGCGACAGCACGGCGATGGCCAGCTGCTGGCTGGGGTTCAGGATCATAAAGCACTCCATATCCATGAAGTTCTCCCCACACTGTATGTTCTCCTCATTATCCTTAAACGTGGACAGGGACTTGTTGTAAAACTCTGTGATGTTGACCTGATCTGAGGGAATAATGCTCAACAGGGGATCATCTCCCGCAGTCATTTTTTCTTGGAAAGGATCACCCCTGAAGGAAGAGAGAGGAAACTTCTGGGGATAGTACCCCAGCTTGGATGCCATGTCGCCCTTCATGTCTTCGTACTGGATATCGTTGGAACCCACGTAAAGGAGATCTGTTGTGATTGTTCGGAAAGTTGTATCTGCGAGGCCATCTAGGATTGACTTCATAACCCCAGTCCTGTTGCTTTCAGAGAGACTTGGGGGAGGGAAAAATGCATCGGAGGAAATCCTAGAAGGGGAAAAGATCAGACTTCATTAAGATAAACAGGGAGACAAACTCCACAAACAACTTAGTTGAACTGTGTCAAACAAAATCGACCTTTCTCTTGCATTCAGTGCAGGTCTAGCCTTTGCCACCTGCGAGAATCAGGGCAAGTTAAGCACTTAGAAAGAAATCACCCGGATTTCACGAAAACCGAATTACACTAAGAAGCGATGCGAAAACCGGAGGTGCAGGAAATTGAGTATTCCATAGGAAAGTAATTTTCATTTCTCATCAAAACCTCCCGAGCCGCTCCACCAGAAAGATGTTTTTCTCTAGATCTGAACTTGGCTTCTGATTGCAAAGTACCTTGCAGACCAACACTCCTTGGGCTTGCTTCATTTAGATAATACCAAGTGTCACTGTAGGAGCAACATTAAACTGAATTATCACCTTCATTGCTTTTCTTTCAAAAGGCACTGAGCATTTTGAAAACCCGACAACAGAGAGGGAATGGGGAAAGAGCCACGCACTCTAAGTTTCAGCCAGTACGCCTGTAAATTCACATTACCCTGTTACAGCAATCTGAGGTCTGCTAACATCCTGAATTTCTCACTGCAAATTTATTAGCGAGGTGTTCCATCTACAAATTAAGGATCTGGATGCAGCTTCGTTACTCTGTTCCTTTCTTCTGCTAAGCAAACCCAGGCAACTGGGATCTTTGGACTCTGTGTGGGAGGTGGGTTGTCACCCAATCCTGTCCACTGTTTTAGGAAAGGTGACCTTTCAGTGAGAGCATCAGCGATCCATCCTGTGTAGATCAGAAGCCCTAATCAGGGTGGTTCAGGCTTGCCTAGAAAAACATGGAATTAAGCCTGGGTCAGAGTACAGCTCTAATCAAAACTCCAAGCAAAAGGCACCAGGAGCCACTGGTGCTGTGAGAAGCACGGAAATGTAACTTGTCCCATTGGGGACAAGCTCAAAAACATTCTGTCCCCTCAGAAATGGAGAGCCCAGCAGTGGTCCCCAGGTAGCCAGTGGTCTCTGAGTCCCATCACGCCCAGCCTTTGCTCTTGGATGGCTCCTGAGGGTGTAACTCCTGGTCATGGTACCTTTGGGAGCGCACCCTCATCAGCATCTGAGCACCTTACACGCAGCAACATGATCAACATGTAAGACAGGTCTTTCAGCTCTTCTTATGCTGCGCTCCTTTACACAACTTTGCCCACATAACACACCTTAAACATGTACTGAACATCTGCTTTAGGGCCCCTTTGCACTGCCAGAGTGGTGGAGAGGGGTCTGAATGTAAATAAGAGCCAGAATCATTGCTTTGGTGTCTTACAGTCATTCTGCATCTGCTACAGGACATCTCGATGATCACAATAGCAACAGGAGCAAAACCAAGCCTTTTCACTCTTTTAGAATGGAGGAAATGGTTTGTGACACCCAGGAAATCCCAGCTGCTTGTACCGACTTAACCCATTCACTCTACACAACTGACAATAAATGGCCAGGAAGGCCACAAAAGATTATCTGCCAAAACCCAGAGTTCTGATGACCTCAACTCCCAAAGAGAAGACCTGCGCAGTAGGTACCACAGCTCGGTTTTCCCATGAAAACTAGAAGAAAGAAGGAAAGAATTCCTCTCTACAATACCGACACTTAAAACCACAAGAAATCATGTGGATTTCCAAAAGCAGCAGAGCTCATTTGGCTGACGAGATATTCATACTGCACATACACATGGCATCTGAACACTCAAGACTTCTTCCACAGTTCAAAGTTTTCCATTTGATCCAGCAGGCCTGGACACTGAGTGACGAAGGAGATAGATGAACACAGACCTCCAGAAGACACTCCAGCTCCAGTGCTGCCAACAAGGAGCATGAACAACCCTTGAGGTCTAAGCCGTAGCACAGACACTCGCTGTGTCAGCTTTTGCAGACAACCTCACTCAGCAAATAACATAATTATTAGACAGACAATCTTAAAATATATTAATGAATTTAATTTTGAGAGTTTGAGCAGTGAGGGAAGGAAACGGCACTGAAGCACACATCAAAAATGAACAGGAATAATCTAATACCTTTCCTTCAAAAGGTGCTTTACAGCTATTCCTCGCAGAATTTGCAGATGTTACGTGGTGCAAAGATGACCCCGCTGACAACTGACAAATCTGGTTTGGGTGAAGCCTGGCAACTTAAACCTTGGCATTAAGACACCAGTTTAAAACCAGAAGTGAAGGATGTGTTATTCATTTGAAAAAATACCCCCCCAAAAAATTAAATAAATCAAGTAGTTCTATAAACATGTAAAGATGGCTTTGGTACCCTCTGTTATTCCAGCTTATTGCTGACAGAAGAAAGACAACCATTTTAATGATTAAAGCCACAGCCTCATGTTGAGAAGATTAATGTTTGAGTAAAGCTTCAAAAATTGTATGCAACCGAGCACTTCTGCCAGACAGACAAACAAATTGTTATGAGGTAGCTCCAGTCGCTGCTGGAGTCGTGTTAAGTGTAGACTTCCTCAGAATAAGGTGCAAGCCACCGTGCAACCTCTACCTTTGTTTGAAATACAAATGAAAGAACACGAATTCCTGCGTGCTCTTTTGAAGGTGGCAGTGAGTTATGTGACAATATCACTGTGCGTGCATATGCTATACTAACAACATTGGGTAATGGGATCAGGAGAGGCAAGCCTTACTCTGAATTTCAATGATTTTTATTTTTTTTTCCCCCTCTGTATTTTTACATTGAGATTATTACAGTAATTTCCACCTTATTGTCTCTGCGAAGAGAGTTTTCTTTGAGAGTACTTGGGAGTTCATTAGTGGTGTAGTTTAGGCTTTGGGGGATGCAGCTGACATTAATTTTGTTTTTGTTTGCTGCTGGGAATATCATAATTGGAAATTTCTAGCAGTATGTGTGCACGCACCTATTCAAGTAGCAGTTGATTTTTATTAAAGTTGCAGTAAAACAGCCATTTGCCTGATCTGGAATTGCACTTTACTGGAATTTCGTTTGTTTTAATTTAGGTACTAGCTCGCCCCAGTATAAACTACAACACTGAAATGCACTGGAGCGATCAGCGAGGTTTTCCATGGCTGAAAACAAGACTGGACACTTGGCACTGAGGTTATCACAAGAGTCCATGGCAGAGTATGAGGTGTTAGATGATTTGGCACCAACCAAAAAGCTGATGGTGAAAGCAGTGGTCTGCTTCCCAGTTCTTCCCTTTGGGTCAGGTGTATGTGCCAGTGGCACACGAATTTGAGCTCTGAGCTCTGCCCACGAGAACGGGACACTCCACTCCACGTGGCCACACTGCTCTTTGCAGTTAGCTTCAACGCAACCCAAACCCATATTGCCCGAGACCCACCACATCTCTCCAGAGTGAAATACTCTGGGAGCCTTCTCACAGCCTGCCTAGTGGACAAGGATCCCTGCACAGATCCCTCCTGTCTGGACAGGGCTGGGATGATGGCTCTGTGCCACAGCAAGGTCCCCTCACGTGCAGGGTGGCAGTGAGGGAGAACCTCCTTGTTCTTCCCTGCCCTGATGAAAGCCACTCTTCCAACAGAGCCTTTGAGTCTCCAAAGCTCCCAGCTTTGTCCCTTCCTAAAATGATCTCTGCTACCTCACTTATTTTAAAATGGCTTTAAAAAGAACCAAAACATTGATTAAAGATGAGGAAGAACCTGTGCTGATGCCAGCACTCAAAATTTTCGGTGTATTTCCATGACTGCATGCAGCAATTCGCAGCAAGTCATGAATTATGATTATGGATAAGGATTAAAAAATAGATAAAAAAATTGAAGCATCTTTTATCTTGAAGTCCAAAACCAGAAAACCTGAAGCTGAACACCATTTCAGACTTTTTTCCCCATCAGCCGGCGGCTGTTGGTGGGCACTGCCAGACCAGCTGTGCGAAGGGACTGCCACTAGATGGAGTGGCTTTTACAAGCTCACCGCTTAGCTGTCAGCAAGGACGTGGATTTAACTTCCTTTTCTTCCCCAGCCTCTTTATGGGGGTTCAAACATTTGAGGCGCCGAACATCAGCTGAAGGTTGAAGACACAACTCCGGAAGGCTATGCCCTCAAAGTGAAAGAGTTGAGGGGGCAAGTCTTGCTACTGCCCTCCGCTGTGTGGTTAAATACAGCCTTAAAGGAAGCGTGGATGCTATCAGAACATAAAGACCCCTTAGGTAAAATATAAAATAGATGGATAAAAGGCTGGTAACTCACGTCAGACAACAGGGAGAATTATACCTGCCCGAGGTGGTCCACGGGACCAGTTCACTTGGGGAAGAAGAACGTGACCATTAAAACGCTACTACCTGTCTCCTCCTGCTGTTCTGGGAGAGGGAAGGCTGGAAAGTTTTTACAGTTATCTAAAAAAAAGGGCTAAATTTATTATAATTTTCAAACCAGGATGATTGATAGAGCAATTTCAATAGCCTGAATAGAAACAGTGAGCATTTGCGTTCTTCCTCGGAAAGTAATTACAAGCAATACAATGATGCTACTGATAACTGCAAAAATGTTGACGTGGCAAGAAAAGGAATGAAAAACAAGAAAGGGAAATCCATAATCAAACCTTCCTAGCTTCTATTTTAGAAAATATTTTGATCTCCGTGTCTATACATCTCTTCTATGATACCCACAGCTAATTAAGAACAGGCTAAAGGACAAGTAGGTAGAATTGAAGCACAGTTTTTGAATCCACAAAAAGATGTAAACGCATTTTCCTTGCTAACACGTCGTAAGGCTTTTAAGTCCTTCAGAGGGCTTTATCTTCCAATAAATGCACACAGCGCCCAGTACACTGGACTCTTACCAAACTGGGTCCACAAAGTACTGCCGCAGGAGAAACAGCAGTGATTTATACGTGTGTGTAGCCAGCTGAAGAAGTGTGAGAGAAATGAAATCTACCATAGTAACTGCTGGCCTCCAGGAATTAGAACTGTCCTATAAAATGAGAATTTATACGGCTAATAATTACCTTATCCCATATGGCGATGAACAATACCGCTTCGAGGACAGAACAAGGTTTTTAAGCCTTGGAGAAAGAAATGTGCAGTCTGAGAAATGGCACTCCAAGACTCAGTAACATCCAGCAAGAAAAAATCCCCATCTTGACGAGAAAGTGAAAGCAACGTTACCCCTACCCTGTTTTACTGTCTTACTACTCCATCTCCCAACACTGGGCTATAAATGGCAAATACGCTGTCAATCCTAATTCAGGAAAACTTGCATTCACTTCAGAGGGAATTTTCTCTGCCTGAGGGATTGGGAGGGAGCACTGAAGCTGAGAGAGGAGCAAGAGGGATGCTATCTTCTAGTTTCAGCTATGGGGTAAACTAGGGCATGCACACTGAACCAAATCCTGCTCTTCCCTAACACGATGGCATCTTTGGCAAGTTGAACCTTAATTGGCACAAAACCACAGCTACACGGCTATTTATGTTAATGAACATATCGTTTGCACACCAGTAGGGCAGGGGTTGGACTGTGCCAATTTGGGGGCAAACCGCCCCTACGTGACACCACCCAGCATCCAGCAGCTGACGATCTGAACAACAAAACCAAAACCATGGGGAAAACAGCATTAATCGGTGACCAACAATGTGGGAGGTGTCCCTGCCCATGGCAGGGGGGTTGGAACTTGATGATCTTTAAGGTCCCTTCCAACTCTAACCATTCTATGATTCTATGATTTCTTCCCTCCAAAGTTTTGTTGGTGAGATGTATGCACCCGCTTTAGAACAGGTGACTTGCAGGCACAGAGGAAAAAGATGCTGTGTCTTCTCTCTCAAACAGCCAGGGCACACACATGTGTCGAAGATCAGAGGTTCAAAAGCGAGGTCGAAGTCCTGCTCTGTTTGGTGGAGGTGAAGGACCCGAACTTTGCTCTCCTGCCAGCCAGACGAGCGCACTGGCAGCCCCTCCGTTCTGCTGCCCCTTTCTAAACTGCTCGAGTTGTTGGGTCAAGAGTTAAAACAACCAGAAATAAAGGCACTAACTGATATTCCAGCAGGCAGGGCGCACTCCTGGCGAGTGAGAGGTTTAACCTGAAGCCCTGTCTCTGAATTAAGCACACCAAGGATGTGTCTCCCACATCCCACCCAGCCACAGGGGGAAGAGTAGGGACAACTGCCTCATCTGCCCGTGAAAACCCTCCAAAGCTCCTGAGTTCACTCAAAACCCCTCAGCTTGTGAAATACAACCTCCTACACACCCATTTCCTACCAAGTCGGAGACAAGACGAAGTACTGAAGTCACAAACCAGCAAAGGGACCAGCAGGGTGACTTTAATGGGAAACTAGAGCCACCTGGTCTGCCCGGCTTTTGGGAGAAAGGAGGGAAGGCGGGGTTGGCTTTCTTAAAACAACAACAACAAAAAGGTACGAATGTGGGATTTTAACATCTTTTACAGTTTATACATCTTAAGTCCATTTAAAGACATAATTTGGGGAAAGAATGAAGAGTTTTGTTCAGGTATGAAAGGCTCAGATGAAAGGGAAACAGTGAAGCAAGAGTGACCTGGTATTTGCTTAAAATCGCCTCCAGTTGAAGGACCCATTTCCCAATAAAGCAGAATGAACAGGTAATACGAAAAGTTTGATACAATGCCACGGTATTTACATTTTAAAGAAAATGGAAGAGAACTCATTAAGCTGCTCAATTTTGAACTCTCAAACTTTGTCTTTTTCTTTTCAAGGGTTTATCTTGGATTTCAATACTCCAACAAGAATTGCTTCATTTCCTGCCTCTTTTCTAGCCATTCTCTAATGCCAAAAGGTGCAGACAACTTATTACTGCTGAGCAGAATTGACATAAATGTTAAATGGAGACAGAGAAGCCCAGGCAGGTGCAAAAGAGATGGGGGCTGAACATTCCATCTCCTGGAAGCACCTGGAAGAGATAGCAGCTCAGCACCCAACCTGTAGTTGAAGAGAGAGAAGTCATCTGAAAGAGCAGAGCAGGACATAAAAGACCCAAGCTCCACTGGATGCTAAATGCTAAAGGTCCCCAGAAAAATGTAACATTTTGAGGATGAAACTAAGGGAAAAGCATATTTACTAGTTAAAAAAAAGAAGACATAACTGCTCCAAGAAAACAGCTTCCATGTAATGGCTAGAGCAGAATAAAAAAGGTCAAGAATTTGTTGCAGCAGAAGATATTAGTGAACGTTATTAAAAGAGTAAGGATTAGAGACATAAAGGTAGCAAAACCATCAGGCTCCGGGGAGAACTCTCATAAACTGTGCAGAGCGCACGTCTGCCCCCTCCTCCCCCTGCAACAAACTGTGGCTGGAACAAGTTTTAATCAAAGTCTTTGTGAGATAATAAGGGGATGCTGAGAGCAAAGGTGGTGTGGGTTAAGTGATTGGTGAGAAGGGGACCGAGAGGAGAGAGAACTGCTGTCCTCCTACAGGAACAGGATGCGCCCAGGTGAGGGGGGAGCAAACCGGGGAAAGGTAAGAGAGGAAGACCCAGGTGGAAGGAGCCCCCCAGAGGCAGGGGATGCAGATTTTAGGGAAAGAGAAGAATCGCCTTTGCGATCAGGTTGGGGGAAAGCAGACCAGGTGAAGGAGAAAAACTCACGAGTGAAACCCTCCCTCCTCTTCTGAGCTACGTGAACTTCAGAGACACCTCCGTAAGCTGAAGGATGCAGCTCGTGGGGATTTTCTGATCTCACCGTAGAGGAAGAACAGACCCACTGTTCTGCTGGCAATGACTTGCTCTTTTGAAAGTCCATTTCTGATCTGTATTCAAACGGCGAAGGAAGATGCAAAGGGCTCTGAGAAGCCATCCTTGGTAAGGTCACAGTAAAAGACAGGGCTGTCCGCACTGACACATGGGGCCGAGCTCGAGACACTCAGGAGAGATCAGCTGAGCAAACCTGGCCAGGGACATTAGTAAAAACCCAACTGCTTAAGGAAAATGAAATATAGGATACAGACCTCGGAGGTGGAAAGGAAGAGAGAGTGCTCAAATGGAGCCACTGAGTGACCCAGGCAGCGGATAAACACACCGAAAGGGGAAAAGGGAAGAGGGATTTCACAGACGATGACAAGGAGTTAGTGCACAGAAGGTCAGCAGCACATCGCAAAGCAACACCCCCTCTGCTTCAGTCCTCAGGAGTCTACTTCTCCTGAAAATCGTGATCAGGCCACCAAGTATTGGCAGTGCTCAGAAGGCAGGACAGAAAGACTTTGGGTAAACGCGATGTCCCACACCACCAGCATTAGCGATGGACAAAAATAGGCACTCCAATTAAAAAATGTAAAACATTCTTTCATTTCTGGAGCTGTCTGGCCTTTCATAAAATTTAAATAAGCTCAGATAACTCTCTTCATAGCTACATTCAGAATATAATGATATTCAAATATACTGCCTTCACATACACAAACAACTTGTGAAATTATTTGCCAGCATATTAAGCCACTACACCAGATTGCTTGGCAATGGTGCATGTCTTCGAAATATGCAGATGCTTCTCTGTTTTAAAAAGAGGAGAGAGGGAGAGAAGAGGAGAAGCGTGAAAGAATGACAGTAGAATCAAGTAGCCAGAACAACAAATTGCAGAGAGACTCCAATCAGTATTACACCAGATTTGGAGAAATAGTTAAAAGATCCCAGGGGATGAGTTACGGCTTCTTATTTCTGTGTATATGTGTGTATATATATATTTATATTTATAAACTTACAGATAGACATACACAAACACACACACACACACGCCCAGAGGAACAACTATGCAAAGTCTTACAAATCTCGCAGTAGTGTTTGTCATGCGTAAACTCAAATTCCCAGCGCCAGCGCAGACAAGCGAGAAGTGTAGGTACAAAAAATATAGGCACGATGACTGCTGTACATCTTTTTGAATTCCCTCACACACAGCCTTCCTGGGGAAAAGCAAGGATCCAAAGCGAGTACATCTGTCACTGAGATCCTGTAAAAATTATTTTGCATGTATATATACATAGCGATATACACACTCCGAACCTGCGCCACCTCATTTGCCACGTACATGCACAGGCTGGACTCCAGTACTGCATTGTTTAAAACAAAGGCAGAAGTGACTAAAAACAATGATTTCTGAGAGTATGTTTCACATATTCACCACAATGGGGAACTGGGAGTCCCCAAGCCCCTAAGCACAAACTTTGAAAGGTTTCCTAAAATGCAGAAATATGAAAATGACTCCAGCGAGGGCTGAAAGGGAACTAACAGCATTCCCTATGGAACTGCTCCTGCTCAGTAGTTTTTAGCGAGTAAACACGCCTTTCTTAAGAATACACAACTGCCATAAAACAGGTTAACACAGGATGAGGTACTATTTGATGTCATCTAGCCATGATGTGCACAAACAAGACATCTGAAACGTATGAAACATCCAGTTTCACCAACAGTCCAGCCAAAGTATAAGGAGTGGCATTATATTAACACACAGAGAAATATCTATTTTATCTGTAATTTGGATGATCATCCAAATCCATCCTGTGATCAAAAAAGGATGTTCCTACTGAAGAGAGGGAGGCAGAAGCGGGCTCGGTGTGTGCATCACCATAATGCCCCTGCATGAGGCACAAACGGCAGAATAAAATGTGCTCCAACCTTATGTTGCAAACCCAACCATTTTTCATGGGCAACAATGGCACCTTCGGGAAAAAGAGGGAAAAAAAAAGAAAGAAAAAGTTCTTTCTAACGAGAAATTGATTTATAAGTCATTATAACCGTTTCAAAAGGACAGGTCGTGGCTGGTTTCAGCGATCATTAACAAAGCCACGCACTTTCAAAGAGCCAGCCTGAGTTCTTGGGGGGGGGTGGGGAGGGAAGAGGAATTCTAATCCCACCGACAGCAATCGGATGGATGTGCACTTTCTGCAGCAGCACAGCCTCAGTCTAGAAATGGAGATGTAAAGAGCAGTACTGAGAAGACAGGTTGTCACATTTTTAACTTTGCATTAATAACAAATGCTGTTGCTGTCTATTCTGGCACATTTGCAAGCTTGCTTTTAAGTACGAGGGGCTGGCGTGCACTTCCACTATAGATAGGAAAACAAGAGCAGCCTTGTTATGATTAAAAGGGTCTATTTCCCTCTGCCTTCTGTCTTCTGTGTCCATCTGCACAGCTGCTTTGAACTTGGCCAAATCCCAGTGTTAGGGTCTCCTGCAGTACATATTTTAAATCAGCAGCAGACTGTGTGAATTTGCTGCTAGAGAAGAGAAAAAAACCTCCAAATTCTCACTTAAATGGTCGAAGAAGGGTTCTGTAGAGCATTCGTCATTTTACACAGCCTAAACTATTTGTGAAATTGCAGCGAAACACACCTAAAATCATTTACGGTCAGAGGGAGACTTGGACAAAGCCAGTATAGACAACTGCAAAGAAATGAAGAGCAATCATTGTTGAGAAAAATTAAACCTGCGGATGTTTAGGTAGCCGATGGCATGACTAGAGAGAGGTCACAAAGTTTGCAGCAGAGAAGTTACAATAATTTCTCTTAAAACGTGCAGAAGTAGAGAAACTAGGTGAGTGGAAGACAGTGCATGAGACCTGCAGAACCAGGAATGGCAACGTATTTGTAAAATTATTGGGCAACACTAAGTGAATATATGGGTTTGAGTTCTCTCTTGCTTCTTAATCTCCTTATCTACCTGTACTCAATAGAAAGGAAAGCCATCCCAGCTCGCCCTCTCTAGCGCATAACACATTCAGCACCAAAATTCCCAGCGGGATGACAGCCTGCAAGCAGCACTTTGGGACAGCCACATTAAAGGCTGAAAGTCAGAAATGACTAAAAAAAGAAAAAGTTATTTAATTTCTAAACTTCTGTTGCCCAATCAGAAACCTGTGAAGAGAGAAAGGGAAAGAAAGGCTTGCATTGGCTAAGACCTGCCATTCCTTCAGCAGAGCATGAAAGCCCTTAATGGGGTCCTTTATGCAACTGAGCCAACATAATTCACCAAAGAACAACAGCCAGGATCAAAGGCGCCCACCGGCTCATCCTCACCATACTATAACCTGCTTCCAGCTCCACCTCGAGTTTTGTAGGTATTTGGATTTGATTACTGTGGGTTTAGATGTCACCGAATGGTCGCTGATGTAAATTCATAGCAAATAGTCGATTTCTTTACCTAGCCAACTTTTTTCCTTTTTTTCCCCCTGGCAATAGATGCCTGCTGGCTCAATCAAACAATTATTGCTTTTATCAATTCTGCTTTAAAATGTTTTTATTCAAATGGTTCTGCCTCTCATTCCAAAGACCAACAGATAATAAAGCAAAGCTGTTCCTGGTTGCTACAGAACTAATTTTAACCTCAAGTGAATCAGGAATTACACATTCATCTTCTAAACTGTTTAAGGATGTTACGTTCATTTCTTCTACAGCTGATTTAATAAACACTGCCTGCATAATAAATATTCCTACTATAGTCACAGTTGTTTTGTTTTCCTTTCTTGAAACAGGAAAACCTGCGCTGGCTGTTGGTACGAAGTGTATTCCAAAAAGAATTAAGCACGACATGTGATTTTTGCAACATTGCACGTTTTGTTATTAAATATCATATTAAATATCACTCCGATCCTTTCCATGATCTTGGTACATGTGAACAGCAATGCCACCCCCAGCAGAGAATGCTATATTCCTTTAAGAAAAGGTGAACAATAACAATGAAAACAAGATGATACATCTAAGGAAAAAAAAAAGAACCATTACTACACCCTTAACAGGTTAAAAAAGCCACACTACGTTTAAAAAAAAAACACAACACAAACTTGTAAATGCGCAAGAAAGAGTATTTTGCTATCTGGCTCTATGTTATATATGTCCCTTTATCTTCTGAAAGAAGAAAACATACGCCGAAACTGTTAATATGATCATTCGCTGCCATACAGAAAATAACACTGCTGATAATTTTAGAGAGAGAAGGAAAACTATGGACTTCATCTTCTGACACCATTTTACTTAATCAAACTGAAATCACAGTAACGAGCTCTCTCTCACCAAAGGCTTGGTACATACCTCATCCAGGGGGGTTCTCAATGGAGATTTGCAGACGTCTTTGAGACAAAAAGATGCCCATTTAAAGTAAGCCCATCTGGTTACTCAGAATTATTTCTCAACAGCTGAAGATTTCACATGACGAACACTGCGTGAAGTTTAAAAAGCTCACTCTTTTCCTGCTGGTCTTCCTCCCCACCCCCACCCCCCCCGCAAGACCTCCTAATTTCAGACAAAAACAAAACCGAACCAACCAAACACCTACTGGGATATTCTGAAGATGCTGGATGCCAAAAAGTGACATCTTTCAACGGAGCATCATTGCGCACAAAATCACGAACCGCCCTTGATTTCGGGTAACAGCCTCAACGGCGGAGTTTTGGGGAGGAAAAGCGCTCAGGGGAAAAACCGGGCGGAGTGCCACCCGCTGTACCGTCACCGGTGGGTCGGGACGAGAGGAGAAACAGC
>JAOXNO010000024.1:83147801-83161200 GCA_028565335.1 Limnodromus scolopaceus | reverse complement strand
AAGCTGTGGCTGCCCCATCCCTGGAGGGGTTCAAGGCCAGGCTGGATGGGGCTTTGAGCAACCTGGTCTGGTGGTAGGTGTCCCTGCCCAGGGCAGGGGGGTTGGGACTGGATGATCTTTAAGGTCCCTTCCAACCCAAACCGTTCTATGATTCTATGATTCACCCTTCATCTTGTGCCACCTGTGTGACTGAGGGGTCACCTAGCATAACAAAACCCAAACCACAGCGCTCAAGCCCACTCAGTGTTTTCTCTACACGGGTAAGAGGGGACCAGGTGCCAACAGCTGATAACTTCATAGCCCCTGCACACCATCCCTAGATCCACTGGAAAATAAACCCACCTTAATGTCAGTGAGGTTCTGGACACAGATCATAGAATCATAGAATGGTTAGAGTTGGAAGGGACCTTAAAGATCATTGAGTTCTAACCCCCCTGCCATGGGCAGGAACACCTCCCACTAGACCAGGTTGCTCAAAGGCTGCAGCCCATGCAGCTCACCTGGCAGCACTAACTTAAGGAAGAAAAGAGGACAAACAGCCCGTGGAACAGAGGTTCTCCAAAGAAGAACCCTCCTGTGGTTGTATTTTGGCATGACCCAATCTTGAAGCCCTGCTGAGAAGATTTATATTTTCTCGCATCATTTTGTGGTTGGGAAGGGCTTTTTGACTTCCACAATCAATTCACTTTATGAAGAAAACACCAAAAAGAAATTAAGGGCCAGAAGATGTGTTTTATCCCGAGGAAAATCAACAACGTGGTGTCTCCCTGAGAGACCACTGTCCTTTTTGGCCGGCTAGGGAAAGCTGACTTCCAAACTCCAACCTGGGGAGGAGATTTAGAAATAAAATGTGCTCTTTTCATAGCTACTTCCCTACAATATTTGGATTCACAGCTCAAGTTGCAGAATATTAAAAAAAACAACAACCCAACAGGATCATTTAAGGACTAGAAGATGGACTAGATTATTTTATTATCTACGTTCCAATGTCCTTTTCCTATTTCTGAGGCCCAAGCTTATCTCCTGCTCATCTGTATTGGCTCCAGCTCAAGGGGTCATATAACCAGCTGAGTCAATAGCAGAGCTTTTAGCACCAGCACCAGGAGCCATCTTGGACAAATGGAATTGCGGATAAATTCTTCAATTTCCCCCCTCCCTCAGTCATTTATAAAAGCTATTTTTATTAAAACCTTCTTGGGTACTTCTCCTGCTGCAGCTGGGAGACCATGTGATGAGCATTTTCTATTAAACCCTGGAAGAAAGAGGCAGAAGTGTTTTTTTTACTTCAGTGTTGCCTTTCCTTTGTTTCTGCAAAGCCTGTTTTCTTTAGGGTGACCAAGAATGCTAGAATGCGGCAGAAAAAGCCCTGACAGATGCTGCAGCAGCAGAATTTCTCTGTTCAGAAGGTATTTTTAGGTGAAAAGATGTAAGACACGTTTAGCCTGTTTGTCAGGAAATTGTTATTTGGTTAACTCTTTTTAAGAGCAACATAGGGAGACCATCTATTTTAGACCATGAAGTTATTTAGGAGGGTAGCCTGCTGGACCACGCTTGTCTGCTGTACAGAGTAAGAAATTAAATAGTATGGAAGGTGTACTGTTCTGCCACCCCAAACTAGCTGTGTCTTCTCTCATTAACAGCGGTGTGGCTGTACTTAAGTTGTTCAAGACAGAAGAGTGACAGAAGACTTAAAGCTCGCCCACGTATTTACATTGTCTAAAATCGTTTGTGGAAGACTCTTAGCCTGCATACTTGTCCAAGTCAGTTTTCTGGTGGAATCAGTGCAATAGGGTGACCTTAAAAGAGGAATTTCTATAGCAAGGATTGCAGAATCAGGTCCTGTTGTGCCTGATTTTTGTCCTTTATGCAAGTCTGTGTAACCTGTGCCTCCCACTTGCTTTGTACTCTCCCCCCAACACACACACCTTCACCCCTTTGGAATGGGTATTACTATGGAAACAATTGTGTCCTTGCTATTGTTAAGGGCAGCTGAGTGACATCCAGAAATCCCATATACCCGCAGAAAATTGTAATAGTAAATCATCTGACCAGCTATTCTTAGCCACTCTCTTTCTCATGTAAGAGAAGGATGATATATAAAGAGAGATTATATGAAGGAGTTTTTTTTTTGCTCGTAGAAATTTATGACCGCTCAGCTGAAGCATAAGAGTAAAAGTAAAAAAAACTAAAGCATTTCATGAGTGGCAAAACTAATGAAGCCTAGTTCCCTATGGATTTGTATCCCGTGGTTGGATTCTCTGATGACTAATACAGAGCTGCCGGTCTGATCACATCTTTTCTTTTAGCTGGGGCATTCAGAATGCCTTTGTGCCATGTGGGTCCTCAGGTATCTAATAACAATTGAGTTCAAATCACAGCTTTTTTGTCAATGAGGGTACTGACAATGATCTATCTCATCTGCCCACACACCGGTTTTCGTTAAACTTCTATAAATCTAACGTCTGAGATTGCTATACTTCCATCGTGCTTGGTTGAAACAAGCTATCAAATCCAGAAAGTATTAGCAGGGAACAGACAGACACAAACGCATTGTGAGTATGTGGACTTGTGAACCTCTTTACCTCGGGGAATCAGCCTAAAATTTTGCTTGAATTCTTGTTCCTTGTAAAAACGTTTCTGTGCCCGGGTTCTTCAGGCTGGCAGGTGGACAATCCTTCTCTACCTCGTAAGAGAGGATGTGAAGACTTTTCAGTCTTTTGTAACAAACGGGTAAAAAAAAGGCAAAGTTGCAGCAAAGGAAATTCACATCCAGTATTTCCTTTACACAGTGAAGGTGGAGTAGCTACGGAGCAAGCTTCCCAGACAGCACGTAGAGTCTCTGTCTTTGGAGATACTCGAAAGTTGGCTGGGGAAAGCCCTGAGCTTCCTTCTGCGAATTAAACTGCTTCAGATGGGGACTGGACCAGGTGACCTCCAGACTTCCCTTCCCATTTAGATTTTCTGTGCTTCTCTATGACTTACTACTTTAGATTTCGTTTCTGTAGGCCTCTGTTACCCAGGAAGAACCACAGTCAAGGTCAAATTCTTCAGGAACGTGATGTTCTGATAAACAATGTGGGCGCGCTGGCATGAACAAACCCTCCATGGAAAAGTTCAGATTTCTACTGTCTGTGACAAACTGGAGCTTTTATGTTGAGTCTTCAGTATTTTCTGAATACTGGTTTCCTCATCATTTCATTTTAGCTGTGTGTAAAGTCACTGTGAAGCTTCATATTATATAAAAAGCTGCAGCTTTTGCCGCCTCCCTCTCTGATAAACTGGAGAATGCAATGCAGGCAGCAAGACTACTGGAGTCAGTGTCTCTTGCTGATAACAGATACTTTTAAAATATGCTACTTTTCTTGTATAATTTTGGAGAGTATGCTCTGGAAAACTTGCAGAAAAAGGGAAGTATTATTTATATATATATATATATATACGTAAACATTTTTTGTAATGTGACTGCCTGTCCCAAGTGCAATCATTCTGTCCATTGAGCCGGCAGTGTTCCGAAGCAGATGAAAGTCTCTACAGACCTCATGAATCCAAATGTTCCAGAGCCCCATATTGGAAATATATGGATGCAGGAACATAAAAATATACATATGAAACCATCATAAATATTTTTTTTTCCTTACTGTTTTTTATCTCCATTGACAGTAGTGCAGTGAGAGACAGTGAAATAGTACATTAGCAATGAGCCCAACGGCCGTAATAAAACATCCCTGCGACAAATCTTTCCCCCAGAAATCCAAACTTCGCTTAGCGTGGACCTTTTCACCAATTCCTACAGCACTGTCACTAAAATTATTGGGTGTTTTTGTTATTTGTTGCTTACCTTGTGACGGCACGGAGCCGGGGGGGAGGCCGTGGCAGGGTTGGAGGGGGCGCACGGGAAAGCAACAGCCCCCGTGAGACATGGGGTTTTAGGGGCTCAGCCCAAGGACAACAGGTGGATACACCAAACAGCCAGAGGCAGCGCAAGGTATCAATGGGGCCATTATGAGCGGGGTGACAAGCAGCTGTCACAGCACACCAGCTGCCTGGCCCACCGACGTCTCTACGTTGGCGAGAGGAAAGAAAGAAACCAAGCCACCAATAACCGACCCCCCTCCCCCCAGCCTCATGGACAAAGACGAGTCTAATTGGAGCTGGGATGTTGTTGTTTTTTTGGTTACTCGTGTCCTTTTTCACCTCTGCCCGCTTCCCGGTGGATGTTGTACCCTCATTTATCTGTCATCTCTTGTCTTCAGGCTAGGCTGTTCCACATGAAAGGTGTGAAGCAAAACTTCCCTGACCTCATCAGGAAGGAAGGGGAGATTTTAGATATTGGGAGGTGGAGGATGGGACACGACACGTCAAGGACAGGAATAGAGGAGCAATTTATTTCTGTAGTGCAACCTGGAACTATGTGAGCATTTTCAGAGGTGAGGTTGATGAAAATCTTGGAGATCTGAGGGGGAAGGAAGGGAAAACAGTGGAATACCCTTATTTGTGTACTGAGACACTGCTGTGCACCAGCACGGGAAGTCACTGTGGTCTGGTCCCCCAGTACAGACTGAAGCCTACATCTATCCTGTAGGGTCAACACAGCAGCAAACTCACTCATCTGTATGATGTACTCCACAATCACACCCTGGGAGTGACAGCCACCTCTGTATTAAGACACCTAAACATGACTCCTTGTAGGTGTCTGCACATGGGGTGTCTGAGCTCCCTGGGTAGTCTCTGAAGACCCACTCAATAAAGTCAAGAGATCATGGAAAGTGACTCAGGGGACACACCTCCGGTGCAATCCACTCCTCTTCAGAGCATGCCGTTTTGCTTACAGAAAAGTGCATGGATCTTCTGTAGGTCCTGATCATACCTGCTGCTCCAGGGTAGACATCTCAGATATCCAGGCACTTTGGATGCCCCTTGTTTTGGAAACCCAGTCAAGCTTTAGGTTTATAAGTTGAAGTTAATTGAGTTACTCTGCACATTCCACTGGCTGCACTGACTACCTCTCTGCTGACTTACCTTTGGGGGCTTGGACAGCTATGGTTAACACCTAAACACCTGTCCGGGCATACCAAAATGTAGATGTCTTTTAGAACTGATTCTACTTTGGCCTCTCTTGCAGTGAAACTCTGGAAAACAACAGATAAAAGTCATAGCAATTACTGCAAGGACACAGCTGTTAGTTGAGAAGCAACTTAAATTAGCACATGTAGAGCTCTGTGCCACCGCAGTAAATCAGCTTCCAGTACCTGAGCTAATGTGTTTAAACCTGTCTGGTATCCTCACGCTGCATTGCTGCCTGCAGTGGAAGTGTGCATGAAGATTGTTGGTCCTTAGGCCAATGTTGGTGTTGAAGCACCTTCTCCGGGATCATGAGGTTGCTGCATTTTGCAGGAGAAGTGAAGGTGACCTTGTGGGTTTTTTAACTGGTACTGAAACTATCAAACATGTAAGTCAGGTTTCAAAACAAAATGTCCTGTATTTTTCCTGAAGTTTCTTTTGGGGAGAAGGAAGGGGGAAAAAAAAAAAAAAGGAAAAGTGCCAAATTACTGATGTTAGCAGTCACCTGACCGGCACTGCTACCAGCATGGAAGCTGTCCTCAGTCAGAGGCTGATACCAGCTTTGAGACTAGCTTCAAGCTTAAACTAGCTTAAAAAATGTATGCAAAAAGAGAGAAGATGAGCATTTGATGATTCTGTGCCGCGGGTGGGGTTAGTTCAGAACTGAAGAGTTGGGGGAAGGTAGAAACCTAGGTCTTTATTGTTGTGCTTCTTAATAAGACTTATTGTTCTCTTGCTTTTTCTTGTGGCAGAAGTAAGGTAGCAAATCCTTCAACACTGCCTGTAGATTAATGAAGGACAAGCCCACCCCTGCAAAGGAGAGTGGTATGAGGCTGCCCATACTAAAACTTGCACCTAATCCAGAAGCAATACAGGAGAGCAATAAAGCACAAAGCCAGAACTCAGCACACGTGGCCTTTGTTAGCCACAATAGTGCACAGTGTGGCTACTTTGTGGTTTTGACCAGATATAGTGTCTTTGCTGCGTAGGAAGAACTCCAGCAAGTCAAGGGAGCTGATTCTCCCCCTTACTCCACTATGGTGAGACCTCACCTGCATACTGTGTCCAGCTTTGGAGTCCTTCAGCAAAAGAAGGACATGGACTTGTTGGAACAGGTCTAGAGGGAGGGCCATGAAGATGTTCCGAGGGCTGGAGCACCTCTACTATGAAGAAAGGGTGAGAGAGTTGGGGTTGTTCAGCCTGGAGAAGAGAAGGCTCTGTGGAGACCTTATAGCAGCCTTCCAGTACTTGAAGGAGGCCAACAAGAAAGCTGAGAGGGACTTTTTACAAGGGCACGTAGTGATAGGACAAGAGGCAATGGCTTCAAACTTGAAAAAGATAGATTTAGATCAGATATTAGGAAGAAATTTTTCACTATGAGAGCAGTGAGACACTGGAACAGGTTGCCCAGAGAATTTGTGGATGCCCCATCCCTGGAGGTGTTCAAGACCAGGCTGGATGGGGCTTTGAGCGACCTGCTCTAGTGGGAGGTGGGGTGGAACTGGATGATCTTTAAGGTCCCTTCCAGCCTAAACCATTCTACGATTCTGTGATCTTCATCATTAATTATGAAGGAGTCTCTGCTGTAGGCTCTGGTGTAGACACAGCCAAATCTCTTACATGTGAATAATAATCAATACGTGGCACGCATACTGACCAGCAGCAATATATCATGTTTTCTTGATGTATCTCAAAGTGTATACCCAGCACACAATCAATCACATGGAGACCTGAGTAAATGTGGTTCAGAAGCGGAAAGAGTAGTGATTGCAGGCTAGAAGGGCGTTTGCAAATGACTTGCAAATGTCAGACAGGCTTTATTTAGGCATTAACTAATTTTCAAATCAGAAACAAATGGAGTTTTGATTGGTTAAATTAAACAAGACTGGGGAAAGGAATAAGAGAAAGGAGAAGCATTTGAAAAATGTAATTGCACACTACAAAATCCATGAACATTATGTAAGGATTTACAAATCAGCCTTGAATTACCAGTTAGTGAAGACAAGAATTTTGAATTGTTTTGCTGAAACCATCATAGAGCTTGAAAATAATTTAAGAAGGATAAAGGCGGTCTCAAAAATGATGTTAGAAATGCACCCTCATCTTTCAGTTTATAAGGAGCCTCTTAAAAATAATCTCCCATCCTTATTATTATTTGAAGTAGAGGAAACAGAAGGAAATCTCTCTTAGAATTCAGGCAGGTGAAGTTACAAGCAGAACTTTACAGTTTGAACATCAGGCCCTCAGAATGTCTGTCTTAGCAACTGAACTCTCATCAAAACTCCTACTATCTGCTGAAGGAGGTTTGGCTGGTGGAAAATAAAATCCACCCAACTCTGAGGAATTTCTGTTGTGTAGTTAGAGGTCCAGATCACCTTCCGATTGTCTGAAATAGATGCAGTCTCAAAAATTATACTCTCTGGTTAAGTGGTGGATATTTTACTTTGAAGCACAGGCTCTTTGTATTCAGTTCATAGCTTTCCTTTGGCTGCTTCCTCCGTTCCCCTTTTGTACGTATCACATTGAAATCTCCCTTCTTGTAACTGGATGTAATCCCAGTCCCAGTTCATAATAACAGTGGTCACCGGTGGTGAGCGGTTTTCCAGGGGGAATTCATTATCTGAGGCATTAATAACTGGGCTGGATAAAGCAATCAAAAATGTAGGGGAGGCAGAGGGAACAATTCTGCAGTGCCGAGGGTTGGGCTGGATGACCGAAGGGGCCTTTTCTCTCTTGGATTTATATGCCGATCATGGAAGCACACGGTCTAATGAGCCAGATATTCAAACATCTTCAGGCAAACCATTTTGGCCAGGAAGAATGTATATTGGATGCTCAACTTGATGCATCTGAAAGAAAATCAATAGTTTTCCAAAGGCCACAATAGGACAGAAATAGTGCTGGCAGTTCTGGAGAGTTCTCTGTGAAAATTTGTACCATCAGTTATATAAGCAACCAAGTATTTTTTGCATCAAAGGCTGTAGTGAGCAATTTTAGTTACTCTTCCCTTCAGATCTTAGTCTTGCTGTCTTTATATGGATGTCATTAGCATATCAGCACTCCAAAGTTTGTTTTTTTTTTTTTAAAGTCACATGTTTTCCCACCCAGTGGATTGCACTATGAATTCCCTGTATTGCAGAATGTCAAACAAAGGACCCCCAGTCCCGGAAACCGTCGTCACGTGTATATGGGAAATGAGGAACAATCTGTTTCATCATCCAGCTTCTTTTGCCGCATCTGACTTCATACAGCATTAAATACTCTGGTTGAAGAGCAGTATCGGGGGAAGTTCTGCCCTATCTGCAGGGAGATGTGATGTTTGGATGGTAGTTCAGGAGGGGGTGTTTCAAAGCAGGATAACACCCCTGGGGGTATTGGTCGACTGTCGGCTGAACATGAGCCAGCAGTGTGCCCAGGTGGCCAAGAAGGCCAACAGTATCTTGGCCTGTATGAGGAACAGCATGGTGAGTAGGACTCGAGTGGTGATTGTCCCCCTGTACTGGGCACTGGTGAGGCCTCGTCTCCAGTCCTGTGTCCAGTTTTGGGCCCCTTACCACAAACAAGACATTGAGTTGCTGGAGTGGGTCCAGAGGAGGGCAACAAAGATGGTGAGGGGTCTGGAGCACAAGTCTTATGAGGAGAGGCTGAGGGAGCTGGGGGTGTTCAGCCTGGAAAAAAGGAGCCTGAGGGGAGACCTTCTTGCTCTCTACAACTACCTGAAAGGAAGCTGTAGAGAGACAGGGGTCGGTCTCTTCTCCCAAGTCACAGGCAACAGGACTAGAGGAAACGGCCTCAAGTTGTGCCAGTTGAGGTTCAGGTTGGATATTAGGAAAAATTTTTACACAGAAAGGGTTATCAAGCATTGGAAAGGGCTGCCCAGGGAAGTGGTTGAGGCACCATCCCTGGGGGTGTTCAAAAGGCAGGGTGACATGGTGCTGGGGGACATGGTTTAATGATGGTTTTTTTCTTATTTTTTGGTCAGAGCTAGGTTGATGGTTGGACTAGACGATCTTGAAGATCATAGATGATTCTATGATTCTAACGAGGAAATGCTCCTCTGGGGACCATGCCCAGGAGGTGTGCAAGTGGGTACTGTTGGGCCTAGGGTACAGCAGGACCAGCTCAGCCATGAGGTTGATCCTACATACGTCATGTCCTCTTAATTAGAGGAGAGGAGACCCCTCTCCCACTGCCCCTGTAAACTCACCCTTGGTTCAGTAACGTTTAGGACTTTTTTCCGAGGCAGCTATGCCGATGCCGTGGGGTGTGAGTGGTGTAAGTGCCTGCGTACCCGCAGAGATGCTGCATCCTGCCCTGTTATCCCTCAGGGGCAGCAGGCGGGTGACGGACCAGCTCTGTGGAAGGTCTGGGGGTCAATTCTGCAGGATGGTACAGTTAAGGCTGTCAAAAATTGTCCAGGAGAAAAACCGTTTAATGGAAAATAACCTTTTGCTGAAATGGAGACACTGAAAGGATCTTGTTGATGTCTACAAATTTCCATTTTTAAAGGTCCATAAAATTAGGATTTTTTCTTAAAACTAGACATTTTAGTAATATTTTTAAAAAATATTTAAATATTTGATCATCAGTTTCATAAACTAGCTTTCATTTCAAAACACTATAGATTTTATATTAATAAATTGATGTTTCGATCACTTATTTTGTACTCACTACAATGCCGACTGCTAAATCAATTACCAAACCAATTATCTATTACAAATGACCACTTTGCTGTGTTACCAATGAGAAAAACCAAATATGAATTACCAAACCAATTAGAATACCAATTAACAATTTCCATTGTAATTACCAGTCACTAGTAAGAATTACCCCAATGGCCATTTGGAATAGCAATTGCCAATTAAAATACCAATTACCAAAGCAAATACCAGTTACAGTAACACTTACCAATTAGAATACTAATGAATTATTGCATTACCATATCTGATATTGTTTATAATTAAAATAATTGTTATGCTGTATTCATATATAAAAATTAAATTACAAAACTAAAAAAGCCTTCCAAATCAAAACAGGAGCAAAACCTTTCAGCTGACGGTAATTATATTTCCTGGCAAAAATCCTCAGTATGAGAAGTTTAAACCTGGGGGGCTTTTTATGCCGAATGATGGATGAAAAATGTTGGAATTCCCCATGGAATGGAAATTTGAGGTTGTCATTTCTAGCAGCAAGCTCCGGATCCGTCGGGAAGCCCACCTGCTCCTAGTTGTTACGGCACCAGACCTTGGCCTTCCTAGTCTTGAGTCCCTGAGGTAGGAACCAGGGCTACTAACTCGTGCTGAGTGGGAGATTCGGGCGGTTGGGTCACAGCTGTCACAGCTGTCACTCTGTCCGTGTGGGACACAGAGGTGGGTGTCTTCTCAGCACGAGCAACCTGCAGAGGAACGCTCCTCTTTTAGAGAAGCAGCTGAGAAAGGCACTGCTGCTCACTGGCCCAGCTTTTCTCTACCGAAATGGGGCTAGAAGTTCGGCCAGATTTAGCTGGTTGTGGTGGGTTGACCCTGGCTGGACACCAGGTGCCCACCAAAGCCGTTCTGTCACTGCCCTCCCCAGCTGGACAGGGGAGAGAAAATATAACAAAAGGCTCGTGGGTGGAGCTAAGGGCAGGGAGATCACTCAGCAATTACTGCCACGGGCAAAACAGACTCAGTTTGGGGAAATTAGTTTAATTTATTACCAATCAAATCAGAATAGGATAATGAGAAGCAAAACCTAAATCTTAAAACACCTTCCCTCCATCCCTCCCTTCTTCCTGGGCTCAACTTTACTCCCAATTTTCTCTACCTCCTCCCCCCTCGGAGCGGTGCAGGGTGATGGGAATGGAGGCTGTGGTCAGTTCGTCACATGTTGTCTCTGCTGCTCCTTCCTCCACAGGAGGAAGACTCCTCACACTCTTCCCCTGCTCCCGTGTGGGGTCCCTCCCATGGGAGACAGTTATCCACGGACTTCTCCAAAGTGATCATCCCATGGGCTGCAGTTCTTCATCAACTGCTCCAACGTGGGTCCTTCCCACGGGATGCAGTCTTTCAGTAAGACTGCTCCAGCACGAGTCCCTCATGGAGTCACAAATCCTGCCAGCAAACCTGCTCCAACATGAGCTTCTCTCTCAATGGGTCCGCAGGTCCTGTCAGAGCCTGCTGCAGTGTGAGCTTCCCATGGGGTCACAGACTCCTTCAGTCATCCACCTGCTCTGGTGTGGGGTTCTCCATGGGCTGCAGGTGGTATCTGCTCCACTGTGGACCTCCATGGGCTGCAAGGGGACAACCTGCCCCATCGTTGTCTTCACCACAGGCTGAAGGGGAATCTCTGCTCCGGTACCTGGAGCACCTCCTCATCCCCCTTCTTTACTGACCGTGGTGTCTGCAGAGTTGTTTCTCTCGTGTATTCTCACTTCTCTCTTCTGGCTGCAGTCGCTGTTGTGCAGGTTTTTTTCCCCCTTCTTAAATATATTATCCCAGCGGCGCTACCACCATCGCTGATGGGCTCATCCTTGGCCAGCCATGGGTCCATCTTGGAGCTGGCTGGCATTGGCTCTATCGGCTATGGGGAGAAGCTTCTAGCAGCTTCTCACAGAAGCCACCCTTGTAGCCCCCCCAGGAGCAAAACCTTGCCATGCAAACCCAATACACTGATGCTGTGAGCCCAGAAATCCTCTGTTCCAGGAGAATATTTGTAGCCACTGGGATGTTAGGGAGGTGAGGTGGTGCCTTCAGTCGTGCCGGTGGAGCAGGCTGGCCTGGGGCAGTGGAGCTCTGCGGGGAGGCACGGGTGGGGATGGAGGAGCTCCAGGGCTGAGCTGAGCTGATACTCCCAGCTTTGGACCTACGTGTGTTGAAAACCAGAGTAATGAAATCCTGTCCCCTCGTGGGGCCCAGCCACGAGAGCTCTCTGGCCTGTGGCAATCCCTGACCCTGGCCGCTCTCTAGAAGAGCACTATTTGATCCACATCAAAGCCTTTCCAGGACCCCTGCTAACCCTTTGACGGTGCAGAGAAGAGCATGCAACTCCTTGTGCCTGTACCCCGGGCTGTTTCACCAGTGGAGACATAGCCTACGCCAGTTTTTGGTTAAGCACCCTGTGGAGCTGGGGCTTAGCACTGCCATTTCTAGAATGGACTCAGGCACTTGATGGACATAGACCTAAAACCGCTGGTTCCCTTCAGATGTCCATTTCTGACCAGTCTCGCATCCAGCAGCATCACTGCAGGACTGCGGCAGCTTCTCTGCTTTTATGGGGAGATACAAGCTGAAGGACTTCCACGCCACACTATATGAATATATAGCCTACTCCCCAAGCTGCATGAGATCCCAGCAGTACACAGACTATTGCTCATTACATAGAATCTGCCAGTCCATATGTTCAAATGATGAAGCGTGATACATTATTCACCCTTGCAGCTATTTCATAATTGCATGTATTTGACTTGTTGGGGCACGTAACAACTCCTAGCTACCAGTTGTTGGACTGTTTGGAGGCTTCTCTGAGAAATCCAGAATATTGCAGACTAGTGTTTTTTTTACGTAGCTGAGCTGGTCCTGTGGGATATTCAGTGCAGAACGCAAGCCCTGGCAGAAGTCTAGTGGTGATCCAGTCTCAGGGGGCTTCTTGGCAGGTGCCAGACATGGCAATTAATAACCATCCCTGACAGACCTTAGGAAATTACAGACAAGTCGGACTCAGGGATTCAAGTATTTCAAAAGTGCCCGAGCATAACGTCACTTTGCATGAACGTAGATCCCTGCAGGGTGTGTGTGGGAGGCGAGGGGGCGGCGTGGGAGGGAAGGGACCAATATGGTTATGGATTACGCTTGTGCCCTCTTGGTTCTCTGCTGCTCTGGAGAGCGTTGAGGTCCTTGGCAGTGTTTTAGCACTCCGTGGAGGGGCAATGTGGCATCTCCTCCAGGCTCTGCTGTGGCCTCAGCCCTGCCCTGGAATGCTCAGAGTATCTCAGCAGAGGCCTTTGGTGCTTGGCACAGGCACCTTCTGGTGGTCTCTGCAGTGCTTGAACTTGGGGATTGCTCCGAGGGGAGGGTGGCCGATGTCTAGGGCCCTGTAGCACCCCTGGAAAAAAGTGGGAAAGGGCAGGAACAGAGCAGACACCTTCCTCCGAAGTGTCACAGCGCTCAGGAACTCCTGAGAGAAAAGAATCTGTGAAGGGAAATATTTATTTGGATTAGAAGTGAATGTGCGGCACAAAAAAAAAAAAAAAAAAAAAAAACACATAGAAAAGCTGAAAACACAGCCAAGCAGGCTGTTAAGACAGAAAGTACTGGCACAGACAGTGTGCAATACCTACTCGATAAAAGAAGGGGAGGTG
>JAOXNO010000024.1:83117660-83133664 GCA_028565335.1 Limnodromus scolopaceus | reverse complement strand
TCTCCAGCAACCAAGGGTGCTGGAGACTGGGAGCCCAGCACCTCCCTGCAGGAGCTGCCAAAGGGGTGGACACTCCGGGGAAAAGCTGCCTTGATAGGAGGGCTGCAAAACCTGCCTTAATTTCTGACCAAATTCTGCAAAAATTGAACATCATGGGAATACCAGCTGCTGACAGACCTCCGGCGTTGTCTCTCCTCTCCCAAAAGTGCTTTTGCTTCTTTTCCACCACTTGTCCTTGAAGTCCTTTCATTCATGCTTTCATGCAAAATGAAAATGTCCAAGTTTTCCTTCCCTGTGTTACTCACGGTACAGATTAGCTCAACTCTTCAAACGCTTGCTGAAATTCATTTGCAAACGTTGTAGGCGACTAAAGTTTCACAACTGTCACTTGTGAGCTACAAAGCAGCGGTCAAAAAAAATCTAATACTGCATGAATAATGTAGCCAACTCTTGCTTTGATCTTGGAAATCCTTCTACCTGAGCTCGGCTGAGCGCAGCCCCTGGCCGGCCAGCGGGGAGGATTTGTTACCGACTGCTGGTGGCTGAGCCAGAAGCCAAGAACTACATCCACTAACATCACTTATCGCTTGCTCGTAGAAATAAGGCATCGCTCCTGAAATTATTGTTTTCAAATCTCTAACTCTGCTCTAATAATTGCTAGAATTGAGAGCCTAATATATTCAATGAATTAGTGTTTCCTTTCCATTGAATAGCTGAGAACAGATTGTGATTCCCCGGTCTATTTGTTATTCAAATGAATTCAACAGATACCTTTTCTAATCTTTAACTCTCCGGATTGAAAGCAAATATCCACAGAACGTAGCTGTTGGTGCTCTGATAAATCATATGCATCGTTTCTGTTTCCTGACAGGAACACTGTGCAAATACCTAGGCTGGATCCTTGTTTATGCAAACATACAACTGGGTTTTCACAAGAACTTGCATATGTGGCTTTAAACACTGTTTCCTCATGCTTCTTTTTTTTACATTGTAGTTGCTGAAGGTCTACTTCCCAAACTGTCACAGAAAATGAACACAAAAGGGATTTCAGTGGGGCCAAAGTGAACTTACATACTTTTTTTTCCTGTTGTTCCCCACGGAATATCTATGAACAGGTTGTGACTGAGGCCCTGATGCAGGAAGGTGATTTACGATAGGCTTAGCTTTAAATGTGCTGCCCAGCTCCCCTTGAATTCAGTGTGACTGCGCAAGTGAAAAATGAAGTATGAGCATTGTCTTGGGAAGATCAAGGCCTAAACTAGGATTATCTGAAAACTTTCTGAATTATTCAGCCCTAATAATCACTGTTTGGACACTACTCCTGAAAGAACTAAGCCTGCCATCACTGTTTCCCTGTCCTCTGGCCAACCTGAACCATGGAATATTGACACTGTTCCCCTGTGCAAATAAAACAGCAAAGATAACAGTGAGCATCCACACACGTATGCATTCTGTAAGGGAACGTGCCCGAGAGAGACAAACCCTGGACACCGGAATGGTCATTGTGGATTTCCTGGAGTTCACCACTGGCATTTTTCCCAACGTAACTTATTTCACCAACAAGTTATTCCTATTTGTGTTTCAGAATAGATTTTATACTTTTTTGGAAGGAAGCACGAACATTTCTCAGGGGGTCCCAGCAGGATTTCACAGACTTTTGACTGCGTGTAGCTGAGGGGAGGAGGATGGGCAGAGGCATACCTGTCTGAGATCATGTCATTCCATTTCTGTATCCGCAGCAGAATTCCTGCAGGCGACAGCGGGGAGCCCGACCGCCGGCAAAGAGAAGAAAATCATCTTCACGTGTTAACTGAACTGTAATTACAATTTCCACAGCAACAACACAACAATTTCCTGGAAACTATCGTTGTGTCGGGAGGACTCTTCCCGGTGGCTTTTGTCCCACTGCTTTCCAGTCGGGAAGGCTGTCCTCACAGCCACACAAACCACACGCTGCTCTCGGGTTTACGTGCCTGCTCTATAGAGAAGCCATATAGATCCCTTACGGAAACTCAGTCCAATTCTCAGTCCCCGCTGCGAGATAGATGTTCTGAAGGTGGGGAGACCTTCTCCCAGCAAAAGGATAAAATCAGGGTGGAGCGTCTTTCCCCAGCTACAAGTTACGCTTAGCCCTATGAGAAATCTTCTAACCCACCTTCATGCCTGAAACAACTCAGTCAGCAGAAGGAACAAGGCATAGTTGCAGTGATTTACAGTTTTTGATGTTCTCCAGTGTAGGGAAGTAGTGTCGGATTTACCAGTCGGGGAGAAGGCTGGGAGAGAAGAGAGGACAAGGCAGAGTGTTAGAATCCCCAGATCAGCTTCCAGTCTGGATGAGCAGCTTTGTTACTGTCTATGGCCATCTTTTTTTTCTCTTCTGCATGCTATCCATCCAGCTATGACATATCCCAGTGATAGATTATAGTATATCACCTTTGCCTTTCCCCTCACTCCTCTGAACTGGGCATTTGTGGCTATGTTTGCACCACAGAAGACACTCACAGGATATTAAAACCAAGCTCTTCTTTGGGGAAGCTACAATCAACATCTCCAAACTCCAAACCAAAATGCTGCCAGCACACTCTGTAATCTCAACAGTCCTGGGAATGTCTCCCCGTGTCTATCACAAGCAGGGCTGCTCCTGCCCAAACTCTTATTGTGGTGAAAAAGGGTCAACATGAGAGAAACCAGTTTGTGACCCCTCACTGGGGTGAGGTGGTGCAGTGGATGGAGGAGGCTGGGTGGCTCTGGGAGCTGAGTGCTGCTCTGGAGAATATAAAGAGGCAGGTGAGCAGAAGGCAAATACTGAAAAAAATATATATAAAAATAGGCAGGTGGGTAGGAGGCAAATGGGGAGCGAGTGGCGAGAAGGGCTGGCAGGTGCTGGGGATGGTGTGAGGATGCTGGAGGGCACGTGCTCAGCTCTTTGTGCTCATTGCACCTTGTCAGGGCCCATGGCCTGCAGCAAAGCAGCCGTAAAAGCAGGCATTGTTTCAAAGCACTTACCCAGTCATGCTTAAAGGGTTTGTACATGTTTGTTAGAGGTTGGAAGCAAAAATGTGAGTAAAAACATAAGGCAAGCCCTCGGGGTAGATGTACTCTGTGAGACAGCGTAATCTGGTCCTGCTGCTCACCAGCTTTGCACCTGGTTAACTCTAGGTCAGAATGAAGCTATATAGTCAGAAATTATTATTCGTGACCCCAGACAAGAACGTAACCTTTCTATCTTTAGGCTCCATTGAAATGGCAATACCCTGATTATGGAATATTTTTCCGCTAATTAGGAATGCAGGCTCTACAGGTCATTGGGAGTTCATACTATTCCCTTGGCGTAAGCAGATGTCTTCAAGATAAACCTGTACTAAACACATCAACAGCTCTGCACTATCTTGCATGCACTGGTAAAAAAAAAATAGAAAAGGAAAGGAAAGGAGAGACAGCAGCTTGCCAAAGACTGAAGAGCCAGATGACTCCAGAAGCTAGGCGTTAATTTATGAACATTAGGTAAATAATTGCCTTTCAGGTATTGGCTCCTGGGCTTTACAGCACGTGGCTACCATTCTGTAACCAGGCTTTACTGGTGAGGTACAAATTTGAGGCAAGGATGATGTGCTGCACAGCCTGTAAGTCCTGTGGGGCTCTGGTGGCTTCGGGCAGGGCAGACATGGGCATGGAGGAGGTGAGGAGCAGAGCACCTGGGCAACCATGGTCACAAGAATCTGTGCAAACTTGCCGCAGCATCATATTTGCTCCTGTTTCTTCCTGCCCTCTCTTTTGCTTCTTTTTCTTGACTTTATTTACCCACCACCATCAGTCTTCCTGTTTGCCTTCTAGCTGCTACCCAAATTCTCCATTCCCCTTTACGTCTCCTTCATCTTTCCTTGCCCACCTTAAGCAAACCCTCACATCTTCTCTAAACTTTATTCCTTCCTGCTATGCCCTTCTCCTGATCTATTTTCCCATTCCTCAGTCAGAGGTATGCCTTATTCCTGTTGCAGTTTATCCAGGTTCTTCTCCTACTCATTGTTCTTGCTGTAGTTTTCTCTTCTATAGCAAAGTCTCCCTCCCAAAGGCAACCGGTCATGTTTCCTGGTGAGCTCCCTCTGCCTTCCCATCCATCTTCTCTGTACCAGCTGCTGGGGTTCAGCTGGCAAGCCCCATGCACTCCTTGCAGCCCATGACCTTCCTCAAATACTTGCTCATGGGAGGAGAGAGTTGCTGGCTTCATGGTGCCAGCGGAGAAGCAGGGTGACGGGCTTCACAACTCTGAGCAGCTGCGATGGCTGTACCAGTGCAGAATTATGCCCTTATTTACCCAACAAATGGCAAGGAGTTTATTTTGTTGGCCAGGCGGGAGAGCTGAAGCGTTTGCATCCTCATGACTTATAAATCTTCATGTGACAGGTCACGGTGGTGAAGGCATCTGCCATGCTTTGCTCTTTGGGAAGCAACTGGCTGAGTTTCAACTGCAATTTAAGCTGCTGTTTAACATGAAGATAATCTATCTCAGGGCTGGTGATTTTCTGGAAGGATGATATACTGCCTAGCTGCATTTAGCCTGAACAATAACACTATAACCATACCCCTCATATGTTTTTATCCCACAGGATACTATAGCGTTTGCCGTTGATACAGGTGCAGGACAGCGTCAGCTATCCTTCAGGTGCTGAGCTGGGATTTTGTCCGCACTGCCACACGGCCTTTTTCACATGAAAAGAAGTGATAAATAACAACCCTTTACATATCTCTGCATGAAGACTCATGGGTGAGTCCTTCCCAGGCATGGGCAAGTCTCAGATACACAGGAGAGTACTTCAGAAACCCACAAAGGGTAAGGTATCTACCCAAAGTCAGCATATGGTGGGCACTGTGCCTGTGGAGTGAGAAGGGAATTGCCAAAATGTTGGAATTAACATTCTGCTTGAGTCATAAAGAAGCCAGGGCTGTATCTTTGTGTGCCATAAGAATGCTAAGGCTCCTGATGGGGCCAGGGGAGCCAGCAGCAGTGGGGAGGGGGCTGCAAGGAGCCACATGCTGCTGCCGGAGTTGAGCTCAAGCAGGTTTGTATGGGCTGGTCACCCCAGGATGGACACACACTGCCCTTTCCCTTTCCTGTGCAGAAAAGTGGGCTCCTCTGTCACCATGCCTCTTCCTGAGCCTAGCAGAAACATCTGCACACAGCTGGTGGGCAGATAGGAGGGGCAGCCAAGGACTCGCTGTTGTACCTGTATTTTCCTTTTTATTAGCGGAAGCATCATCTCCAGTTCCTCCTTTATCACCTTGATTTCTTAGTACTGTTGCTTGCATGAATGATAACCTGGTAATACCAAGCAGCACTGAGGTATTGCTGTAAGTAGGGGCATTTTTAACCGAGCCTTTTTTCTGCCTTTAATAGGGAAGTTTATGTATTGTTCAAAACAGGAAGGAAAAAAACAAGGCAGGAAACCTATTTCTCAGTGGCGCCTGTGATGTCTGTCAAAAATGTGTGTGTTACTGCAGGGGAAACATCTTCTCATCTGCCATGTAAAAGAAATTAAGAGATAACATCCGCTGAGAAATATGACCCAGGCACTGAACAGGTCTTGTTCCATATGCTCAGATATTTACAGGATACCATGTAGTGGCAGAGCTTTTTCCAGCTGTTATATCTATATGCACTACCTTTTTAAACATTAGCAAATATCTGTCCACAGAAGCCACTATGCTTCTCCTTATTTGATGTTAACAAAGGTATAGATATTTTGGCTGGTGGAGTCATTCAGGTGGAGAGGGACCTCAGGAGGTGGGAAGGGACCCCAGGACACGTCGTGATGGCCTCCTCACAGGCGGTAGGCAGCTGTTAGGTACCCACAAAGTGGCCTCTTCTCCAGGATGAACAAGCCCAGCTCTCTCAGCATCTCCTTGTGGGGCAAGTGCCCTCGACCATCTTGCTGGCCCTCTGCTGAATTTGTTCCTATTTACTGGTGTCTTTCCTGTGTGTCAGGAAGCTCAAAACCGGAAGCTGTATCCCATGTGGTGTAATGAGTAAAGGGGGATAACCCCTCGCTTGGGTCAACTGCCACCCCTGCAGCGGGGAGTCACCCACCACCAGCACCTCCACCACATGGAAATATATCCCCAGGCAGTTAGATAGTGATGTCCCAGTGATTTGCTTGGTCCAGTTGGGCCTTTGATGGATTCCCACTTCTTGAGGCCTCTGTGTATTTTGGGGGAATGCACAAATGTTGTTTTTTTTCCAGTGTCACGTTGGTATTTTAAAGGCTGACGTCACCGTCTGCTCTTCTTCTACCACAAAGGAAAACTGCATATAAAATTTCCCTCCTTTTCTCTTCAGTTCTTATATAGCCTCTGGTATCACAGCACTAGAGTAGGTTACAATATTTAATATAATTTACCTTTCATGGTGGTCCTGTGGGACAGGAAACTAGTTTCATTTGGAATGTATGAATATGTAGATGAGGTACAGAGAAACTGATAGACCTGCCCACAGAAAGGTCGGCACAGAATAGAAGCCTGAACCTGTACCTGCCCCGCGAACGCTCTCCGTGTTCTGGCTATTTGTTCCTTCCTGCTTCTGTTTTGTTGTATCCTGGTGCGTTGGGGGATGAGCTGACCTGTGTCACCGCACTCTGCTGAGATGTGCTGCAAGATGCAGCGCGATCCCACACACCTGTGGAAGTGGGAAAGGGCTGGGGCTGCTCCGGCAGCTCATCAAAACCGGGCGCCCCAAGGGATGCTGAACCTTGGCATCTCCTTTTTTTTGTTTTTGTTTTTTCTTACGCTGCCTCAAAAATGAGCCGATTTCTCATGGTATAACATGACAAGGCAAAGCACTGCAGCAAGTTAATTCTTGAAATGTGGAACAAGGAATAGCAGTGGAATAAACGTGATCCTCATTGTATCTGTTCTGCTTTCTGGTTTGGTTTTGGCATCGAACCTTCTCTGCCCCCCTTCAGCTCATAGAATCACAGAATCTTCATGGTTGGAAGGGACCTTTGAGATCATCGAGTCCAACCATGCACATACAAAAAAAAAAACCCAAAACCCAACCCAACAATCTCGGGCACTAAAATTTCATTTCAGTGCACTAATCACGTGTGGGTCTCTCCAGCCTCCACTCCCCATTTCGTCGAAAAAAATGGAGTAGGAGAGGTCCGCAGAAGGCCCGGAGGGAAGTGAGACAATCCCAGATGTTGTAGGATCTACGTCCCAGCTGCAGCGAACCTGCACGTGGCGGCTGCTTTTGCACAGCCATCGACAATAGCAGCTGGAGGGGCTCTGCTGTTAATGGCTCATCCCCCGGGAAGGAACTAGTGTGAGGAAAAGCAGCCGGCATCGCATACAAGATACCACAGCCGTCACGCTTTACTTTTCCTTTTGTTATAAAACAAGCAAGAAAGCGGTGAGAAAAAAAGCAAAATTCGACAAGTTGCCTTGCATCCCCGCCCCGGCCTAGAAGTGCCATGAGATATTGCCCTCCCAAATTATGCTCTTCCCTTTCTGATTGAGTCTGTAGGAGATCGAGCTATTTGCTATTGTTTGACCTATTATAAATATCCTTCTTAATGTGGGGAAAAAAATAAAGCTGACCTATGAGCAATATAAAAATGAAAAAAGAATCATGAGCTCTGGAGCCTGTCCTGTGACTGCATATTCCTAGTGGGTTTTTTTCTCATCACCTGAGAAAAAGACACACATTAGGAGAAATAAAACAAAATAGAGGTTTATATCCTCACTAAAGAAAAAGCAGTTTCTACATTCATTGTCGCTGTGTTCTGATATATGTTTAGTTGTATTATGTCCTAGGATCATCTAATTTCCATATAAAGTGTAGCTACTTTCAGTTTTACTATATAGTGTTCAGAGGAGACTTTGATTTGTGTGCCCTAGGGTACAGCTGAGAAATGTATAATTTTCTTTAAGTCCCTTCTGTCATGCACCATCAGTAAATTCCTGTACAGATTACAACATGGATGTTTAGTCAGAGGTCTGCACTCCCACGGAGGAGAGTGGGAGGGAATAATAAATGTGTGGACCAAAGTGGAAAAAAAAAAAAAAGGTAAAAGAAAAGAGAGGAAGAGAGAGAAAAATTCCATTAAGAAAGGTTACTGAATCAAAAAGAATTTATCAAAAGTAGACTGGTGAGAGTGGCTCTTGAATTTTTATGAATTTGTGGGGCACACAAGTCAGTCTGCTTTGGACTGTAATTTCAGGTAATAGCAGAATTGGGACCACTGGGACATACTGGCGCAGTCTGTCACTGTTTCTAATCTCCATTGCTCTGGAACCCCAGTTACACATTAATTCAATTAATCAGCTGTGATAACAAAAGTTGTTTTTTTCCCACTTTAGAAATGCTGCTTTTATTTTTTTTATTTTTTTGGGGGCCGAACTTTATCAGGCACAATTCCTTTTTTCCCTCGCGAAGAAAATCTTATGAAGTTCATTTATACAGAGAGCATAAATCCTGTCTCCTACTGTTTTCCCCTGTAACCCAACAAGAAATATGGCTTATAGCTCCGCTAATTCTCAACATTTAGGGCGGACTGATGAAAGTAGTTCATCACTTACAGGGATACAGCACGCTCGGAGCAGCACGTATGGACCAGGAGGCACACACGTGTCAGAGCAGGGAAGGTACACGCAGCAGCAGCGTGGCATGACACACACAGTCTCAGATACACCACGGCACCCAGGTGTCTTAAAACCGCTCGTTAGGGATACACAGCATTAAAAAATGAGTACTTCCCATTGTACAGCAAAAACCTCTCTCTTTCTTGTCACTCTCCCCCCTCCACAGATTTATCTCCTTCTGTTAATGACTCCCTTTTTTCAATTTGTGTCTCTCTCCAGCAGATAATACTTTGTCTCCCTGTTCTCCCGGCTTGGTGTGCCTCTCGCCTTGTTTGCTGCTCATTATTTGCACTCCGCCAGGATGTAGATACAAGAACTTGCCCATAATCAGTTCAATAATTCCACTTCAAATCCAGCCGTTCTGCTGCCACATATAATCCTGACAACTCATTATCCACCAGCCCGGCTAGGTCTGGCTCTTGCATATTAGCTGTGCTGCAACCTCAGCCTCCTTCCCCTGCCTCTTACAATTTAATTCACTATTAAACTCCCCTTGCTGGGTTGTACCCTCAGTTGCATCGGTGCACTGGGAAGGAGAGGAGCACAGCAGAGACACCAGACTCTTCCCAGCTCCCCGAATGCCACTTTTCCTGGTGGGAACACACGAAAGTGTATTTTCAGCTTGTGACATATAAATGATTAGAGCTGACATTTAAAACGTCTCCCATCTGAAGCCTTGAAGACAGCATTTACCAGCCTGAGAGGCAGACAGGTGTGATCATTCCCGTATAACAAAAGGGTAAACTGAGGCACGGGCTGAGGACACATCTGGAGTACTGTGTCCACTTCTGGGCCCCCCAGTTAAAGGACAGGGAACTACTGGAGAGAGTCCAGTGGAGGCTACAAAGATGATCAAGGGAATGGAGCACCTCTCTTATGGAGAGACCTGAGTCTGTTTAGGCTGGAGAAGACTAAGAGGGGACCTCATCAAGGCTTATCAATATCTAAAGGGTGGATGTCAAGAGGATGGGGCCAGACTCTTCTCAGTGGTGCCCAGTGACAGGACAAGGGGCAACAGGCACAAGCTGGAACACAGGAAATTCCATCTCAACACAAGGAAAAACCTGTTTCCTTTGAGGGTGACAGAGCCCTGAACAGGCTGCCCAGAGAGGGTGTGGAGTCTCCTTCTCTGCAGATATTCAAAACCCACCTGGATGCGTTCCTGTCCAGCCTGCTCTGGGTGACCCTGCTTTGGTAGTGGGGTTGGACTAGACGATCTCTGAAGGTGCCTTCCAGCCCCTACAGTTCTGTGATTCTCTGACACAGACTTGCCAAAGGAAGTCAGCCCTGGGCCTGACAGCATCGTTTGCAGCCCCAAGACCAGGTGGCAGTGGAGTGAGACACACCTCCGTTGGGGCACTGCAGTCTTGGGAGCCAGGCGATGGGTCTAGCCTCTTGTCCTCTCTCCTTCAGTCAGGAAAGAACAAGTCTATTCCTAGTCATGCAGACCCTATATATAACTAAACACAATGTTTCTTCTTGTGCATGAAGAGGACAAGGAAGATTTCACAGCCTGGTTGCTCTCAGATGGTCTGTGTAAGACTCAAGCATGCACTTGGAGCCGAGCATTCATGTATAGCTCAGAAGATGAATCAGGGTTTTGGCTCTAGCTCCTCTTTAGAAGCAGCAGTCCTAGTGATGACCAGAGTGGTGGCTCCTACATCAGCTCCTCCAAGCGAGAAATGTCTCTGACTCAGTGTTTGTGCCGGGCCATACAGCACCACCTGGCTTAGGCACTCAGCTACTGTCACGACACAAATCATGACAAGAGGCGGTGTACTCTCAAGTATCTTTGAACACTCACTAGGGTAATTGGGAAACTCAGCTGCTACCACCCTGAGATGGCTGTGAAGGTCACCACCAGGTGTTGTGTACTATAAACCTTCAGTGCACAGCAAGCTGCTGCCTTTTGTAGCACCAATCTATGTGTCCCCTCCACAACAGGCATTCACTGTCCTGCCCTGCAGAAAGGACCTGCCGTTTGACCAGCACCATTCATAGAATCACAGAATGGTTTGGGTTGGAAGGGACCTTAAAGATCATTGAGTTCCAACCCCCTGCCCTGGGCACGGACACCTCCCACCAGACCAGGTTGCTCAAAGCCCCATCCAGCCTGGCCTTGACCCTCTCCAGGGATGGTGACTCCACAGCTTCTCTGGGCAACCTGTTCCAGTACCTCACCACCCTCACAGTGAAGAATTTCTTCCTGATAACTAATCAAAATCTCCCCTCCTTCAGTTTAAGACCATTACCTCTCGTCCTGTTGCTCCACTCCCTGATAGTGAATCCCTCCCCATCTCTCCCATAGCCCCCGTTAGGCACTGGAAGGCTGCAGAAAGCAACCAGAGGCAGGGCTTAGACCACCATTTCCAGTGTGTCACTGGTAAGCAACCCCTGCAAGAGCCGCCAGGACGACACAAAACCTAAACATTTCTGGACATGTCAGCTCTGTGCAATCCCAGGCAAAGTCAGGACAAGAGCCAGACGTGCTCCAGCCTGTCCTTCAGCACAGCCAGGTTGCAGATTATGTCTGGAAAGGTGGGAAACAGCTACCATGCCAGTAAAGCTCTAACCTCTGGTGGGGCACAAGTCCCGTCATGAACTGAACGTATATAATTACTACGATCTTTTCTAAAAGGCCCCTGCAGCCCTTAAATGGACTTAAATGAGTCCATTTAGGCACAAGCTGCAGTTATCCCACCGCAGAGATGTCACTACATCAACATTTACTGATCTGCACGTATCTCTTTGTGGCTCCCAGAGCTCTTTCAGCACTGACAGTCCGTACCACGTAGGGTTCAGCTCATGCTCTGCAGAACCTGCAAGTGCCGGCTCCAGAGGGTATCCCAGACAGATGGGTCCTAGGGGAAGAAGAGAGGTGATATTTGCTCTGCAGCTCTTATTTTTAAGGGCCTAGAACTGACAATTGCCTTTAAGAGTAGACTAATGCACTGGTGAGTGAAGCCATTGAGGCGGGCAAGCCAAGGCAGCAATGTCTCTTCTTGGCTATGTCCCTGCTGGGGACAGTACTGCCTGTTTGAGGATGACACTGCTCACTTTGGGAGAGTGGAGGCAGTTGGCTCTGGGGAGCCTGAGGGCAGGATGGGGCTGTTTGCACCTTTTTCATACCCTGAAGACTTGTTTGTTGGGTGCTTTTGGGTGAATTTGCTGCCAACGCTCTGGTCAGAGAAGAGCTGCGGTCGTGTTGATCCGTTCTCGTGCTCCCCGCTGATATGGTGCCACCAGGTTGAAGAAATCTTCTCAGTTCTTTTGCAGTGATTCTGTTCCAGCTGATGCCCCTAAGATGGGAGGGTCCTGAGGGCACAACAAAACTGATAGCTTGAACAACTGGGCAAGGGTGTGTACACACCCAAAATGCTCTTGGAGAACAGTAATGTGTCTCCAGGCTTTGCTGCTTCTTTTCTGTGTTAAACTTTTTTGCACCTTGAGGTTTTATTCTGTGCCTTTCTGAGCACACACGCCAAGCTGACTGCAGTTCTCTCCATGTTTCCCTCAAATTCATAAGCCGTGTTTTCCTGGGTCTCTCTTGTGGTTGCACTTGCATGGCCCTTACAGGAAATTTATGTGACAAGAAAGGAAAAAGGCTTTACACTGTAAAAGAGCAAGGATACTCACAGCAAAGGGCAGTAATTCAGAAGGTCTTGGGTAGTCAGTGGCCAACTTCACATGAAAACCAAAGTGGGGTTGAAGCAAAAGAGAGAGCAGTGGTGGCCACGCATTGAGCAAGCTGAGAGCATCTCTCTGTGAGCGACCATCGCCTCTCCCTGGCGCAGCCTCTCCTCCTCTCCCTTGGGAGCCATGCTTTGTCCCACCCTCCACTTCTTCTGGTGGTGGTGGGGGAGCCTGGCTGTGTACCCACCCCAGAGTGTCCCCACCATTCTGTGTTTGGGGACCTACTGACACTGTGCAAACGCAAGGCTGACCAGACCCACCTCTCACAACCAGAAGCTCTTTCAACATTTCTTATTTTATCAAGCCAGGGAAATATTTTCTTTATGGAAGGATCAGGGTAATGTTGATGGACTCTCCTTCCCATATTCAATCTGCTGTATCGTTGGCGATGTGCCTGTTTGTCTCTGCTTTCTTACCTGTGTGAAAAGGCTTTCACTGACCATACATCAGATTGCATTATGCACTTCGTATCTCCGTATCTTCCACCTCTTAACAACGCTTCCCCACCTCTGCCTTCCCCACATCCCATCCCCACCTAAGGGCTTGGCTCCCGTGGCACCTCTCAGAGGCTTAGTGTTTCTTAATAAGAGAAACCTGCAGGAAGGAATGGGAGAAATATTAGTACAGAGATGACCCAACCCTTGGGGACGGTAATTAATAATCTAGGAGCTACTTCAATGACCTGGATGAATTAGAGGAGCTGTCAGAAAGGAATGAAATGTAACAAGCATAAGCACAGCTCAGTTAGGAGAACTGCAAATGGAAATACAAACCAGGGTATCCACGACTGGAGAAGAGCAGTGCAGGGGAAGAACCTGGGGTAATCACTCATGAAGAAATAAGGATGAGTAGTTAATGAAAAGCCATAATTAAGAAAAGGCAAATACAGTCTTGGGATGTACAAGAGGGAAAATAATATGAAAAATATTACCCAGACTGTTTTGCCACAGCAGCTACCATCCTCTAAGACGCAGCTATCAGCAGTGTTGGGTTTGTGCCTCTGGAAGGTGAAGGTAGGAATCCACGGCTGAGAAGCCATACTCGAGAGCCCCCTTCCATCCCTGGGCCAGGAAAGCCTCTGTTTGTTACCTTACACACACACTGCAAGGTCAGGCTCTTTCAGGGACTGAGAGATCAGGGAGAGATTAAACCTTCTTTTGGGATCAGGCGGGAATTTTCACATCTTTATATTTCATGTCCATGTTTTTAATCTCTTGCTAGTAACGCAGAAGGGTGAGTCCCAAAGCTATAGCAAACATGTGCAGGGACAAGGAGTTTATCTCCCGCTCACAGCATGCTCTTGTACACACTGTAGAAATTATGCAGGATGGTGGGCAATGCCAAAGGAGATGTGACGTTGCTGAAATGTGGGGGGGAGTCAGCTGAGCTGCAGCCGGGCAGCACCCGGCGTCTGGCTAAAACCCCACGGTGAACTCCTCTGATTTTCACCAAGTTGCTGCGTCCGAGGGCTCCCATACTGTGCAACCAGTAGATTGAGGAGGAACAAGAGAAGAGCTGGCAGCAGGCAGGCTGTCGAAATTCTGAAGTTAGTGGATACCAGGAGAAACTATAAAAATCAAAGGTGGGATGTCCAAAGCTATAGCAGGCTCATTGCAGTTGTTTGTGTGTCTCAGTTCTTTTAGAAATCCTCTCCACTTACAAGAGGAGTTACCCACTTGGGTGACTCAAGCCACTGCTCTGGGGACAGTGGGTGACTGTCCCATAGTGTGCATAAAAAGGTGACACAAAGAGAGGACAGATGCTAAACAAAAAAATAGTCGATTTTATCATGAAATACAAACAACTTGAACTAAAGTAGAAGCAGTATGTGTAATGGTGAATGGGTAGCTGGCAGCAGGGGCACTGGCCGGGTCCCAAACATGAATGGACAAGGTAATCTAAGAATGCAACAGAGATGGAAGTGCCAGCAAGTGCAATGAATGGAGCAGGAGTCTGTTGTTGTTCATAATAATGTCAATGGAAAACTCTTGTTGCTGTCAGACCCAGACATAACCATTTTCATTTATGCATACCATTATTTTCCACTGTGGTGAAAGGATGAACCCTCTCAGCCCTGTTCCCTGGGGACACTAAGCAGGTCTGACTGTGACTTTACCACCTGTCCACCATTTGCGCCTGAACTGGGGGTGCACTGGGACACAGTGATGGAGAGGAAGGGCAAGGGTTCCTCCAGCTGTGTTGCAGGGAGGCTGATTTTGCTTGCTCTCTTCCTTCCCCCTGTGTTTGCCATGTCAGGGGACCATCAGGATAAGAACTGAAATGAGGAGAAAAATAGTCAGTCCTCAGGAGAAGGTGAAAACGAGGAGGGAGACAAAGACTATCTCCCTACCCAACATCCTTAATCCTATAGATTAAGAAGCTACTTTAAAAGTCAATATCCCCTCTGTTTCCCCACCCGCCTGTCTGCAGTGAGCTCTTGCCTGAGTTCTTTCAAGTCCCTCAGTGAAGGGCAGGGAATAGGGGTTGTCTTACCTCAGGAAAAGCATCCATGGTGATCACTGTCTGGCCCAGCCTTTGAAGTTATGAAACTTGAGTATTTAAGTACCACCACAGTAAAACTGGACATGTTGGGCCCTGTGTCCATTCTAATGGCTAATTCACTTTGCCTGCAGCTATGGAGAGGCCAAAACACCAAAAATCTTTCTACAACGAAATCTTGCTGCTAATAGACAGGAGGTCAGTCCTGTCCTTCCTGTCACAGGTGGGCTACAGCAGCTGATATTGCCACCGTAGTGGTGGCTTTTTGCCCTTTGGATGTAATAAATCCCTACCCCCTCTGATACGCAGGAGGGAAAACTCAAGCAAGTGTTTTCCATCTGAAAAGCAAATGTGATTCATTATTAATACAGCCCTTTTAAGAGCGTGTTGCACTTTAGAGACATTAACTGATTGAAATCCCTGACCTAAGGGGATTTCTTTCTGTGTTTAAGCATCCCAGGACAGGTGAGCATGACAAACAAAGGAAGGGCTGGATTGAAGAGGTGGAAGGGCTACAAAAATAGTATTATGTGCTGGTGTGGTTACACACAAATCTTTCACGTGCCGCAACGTCACCGACACCAAGAGCTCCATGAGGTTCAGGAAAGAATTTGGTATTTTACTGTTGTCAATAAGTTTCAGTGGTTTCTGATGAGCTTGTCTGACCCTAAAACCTTACTGAAACCACTGAAGAGAGCAACAGCTTTCTATGAGGGCTAAAAGAGCTGGTTATTACATACCCCTTTACTCAGTGGTAGCTGACCAAAGGGACGTCCCAAATCATGGGCTAATGTGACGGTCAGGCTACATAGTGTGGAGGTCTTAGTGCATGTGTTTGGTGGCATGCTCTGGGCTTGTGAGTCAGAGACAGATGACAGGAAGCTGGAGCCTGAAAACAGCAAGTGGAGAAAAAATGTAGCATGGCCCTCAGGAGAAGGCTATGAGACAGGCAACCTCTTTGGGCAGCATTCTGGTTGAAAAAAGAGGTTTCAAATTTTGGATAAGGAAAATGCTTCCTGTGTTCGTGGCACCTAAATATAAAGGGTTGCTTCAGAGAAATATCTCATCACATGCCAATAAAAGGCAAGGTGAGGCAGATCATCTGCAGCAAACAGAAGTACAGAGGTTGCAGGAATTAATCAAGGGAAAACCCCACCAGCAAGGTAATAAAGTTTGTC
>JAOXNO010000024.1:83104250-83117560 GCA_028565335.1 Limnodromus scolopaceus | reverse complement strand
TCTGCAGCAAACAGAAGTACAGAGGTTGCAGGAATTAATCAAGGGAAAACCCCACCAGCAAGGTAATAAAGTTTGTCTGAAGTTATCGCCACACTACAGCCTCACCTAGGGCTCTTAATCATGCTTTAGTCCCAGACTCCCTATTATCTGTGTACAAAATCCTTAGAGATGTGACTTGAGCTCTTAGGTTCTCCACAGCTGAAGATACAGCTTAAAGCTGTTGGGCTGCCTCAACCAACCGGCTTTGAAGTGGGGAAACATCTCCTGTCCATATTGCAGAATTCCTGCAATGATCGGTGGGGAAAAGCAGGTAGCATTGACTGTGATTCATCTGGGCTGTCTTAAATCCCTACTTCGGGATGCATGAAGCAGCCTCTGGAAGGGCTTGTTCCTTTCTCCTCTTCATACCGAGACCTGTGGGTGCTCAGCTCCAGTACACAACTGATCTTTGCTAACATGCAGATTTTGGTCGGGCGAGACAAATCCCGCTGGAGCTTGGCTGTCAGGGGCCAGGAGGCCTTCGTGAGTCAGCTGGAGAGGATGCAACACGCAGGAGTGCCCTTTCCTTCTCACCCCATCCTGTACATTTTCTGCTCTCTGCCTTTCTAGTCTTCTGAGACGTACACGGGCATGTTTTGTTTTCATAAGCACAAACCACTTTTATTCCACTTTTATTTACCTTTTATTTATGGGAATCTGGATGGAATTGCACTAGATAAATGTGATCTTAATTGCCCTCACAGGCAGTACAAATGTTTATTCTTTGCTTGCTTTGTTTCATTTTGGTGGTGGGGTTTTTCTTCCATGCAGCTATATTAAGGAGAAATATTAAGCCTACACGATGTATGCAAACACATTTTGCTGTTTGAGCAAGAGGAATCAGTTGGGTGACATACTGTAATTCATCAGAAGGCCTGACATTGCATTATGAAAGGATACTTTTCTGTATTTTGAAAAATCTTTTTCCCAACAAGCATTCAAGTGCATTGTTTGATCAAGCAATAACAACACTTTAATCTACCTTGTGTACTTTCTTCAAAATAAGAGGTCAGAGAATAATGGTTCTCTCTGGTTTTAAAAGGAATCCTTTTAGAAATGCTTTTAGAGGCAAAGATCTGGTGCCAAGATTTTTCTTGCTTGGAGAATTTAGCATTTTGCTGGAATAGAAACCATCTCCTTGAAGTCCAAGATGACAGATAATGGGACTTACTCGTTTGGTGTCATAGAATGCAACCCACACAAATGTCCTCTTCCCCTGTCCTTCGGTAGAATCAGACAATCTTGTTCCTGAATCAAGGTCTGCTGAAGTTACTCTGAACCTCTCTGCTGATATCAGTCAGCTCTGGATTAGGCCTCCAGAAGATAAAGGCAGAAGTGTCTGACTGTCTGACCCTGACTATTTAATTTGCATCCTTATCCCCCATCAGTTCAATGTGAAGTGAAGGAGACTTGGCACGTGGTTCCAGGAACTCGGCACTGTATAAAGAGTGAAACAAGCTGGGAGATGGGTAAGACACAGGTGTAGGTCAGCCCAAGCAGCATGGAGATCACCGAATTCTCATCAGCCTCACTCACAGCTCAAGGACAACACATGTGTGTGTTAGAGGGGACCTTGATCAAAGTGGTACAGGATTCTCCTATTCCTCATCTACATGTTCAGCTCCTGAACAGGAATGCCAGAAAATATTACTGATCTCAAGCACTGATTTAGGAGCAGCTCAAAACCTTGGATGTTTCTATCCATAGAAAACAATCATAACCCTACATTTTTTTTTAATGTAAAATTTTAAATAAAAGTGCCCGTCCTAACCTAGTTCACCTGGGGTCCTTCTGTTGCTACCAGGCAGCAATGGGTACCTCCAGAGGCTTGTCCATCCCTCCCATCTTCCATACCTCCCTCCCAGGATTGTAAAGTACCAGTTAAGGCTTTTAGATAGGCAACACCGGGTACTATAAATGCCTCCCACAACGGCACAGGTATTGCGCTGCGCTTGACCAGGATTTCATTTACTGCAGGCTGTTAGCCTCGAAACTGCATAGCATAATTCTTTTCTCTCTTGGCCGTTCCTTTGACAAAGATTAGGTGCCTGGCAAGTTTTCATATTCATTTAAAAATCTAGAATGCAGCCAGATAGCACAGCAGTCAATCACGACTGTTTTTATCAGGACCTCATCTGTTTCAGGATGTCAGTGGAAGTCCTGCTTAACCAAGCAGGGCAGAAGTTGCCCTACACATCTCCCCCCGCCTCCCTCTGGCTATTATGTTTCTTTGTCAAAAGTTCCTGTATTTCATCTGTAGTTTTTGGAACAACATTTGGAACTAACTTCACTGGAAGTTAGAAAAGTGAAAGCTCAAACTGGAAAGTCAAATTCAAGAACAAGTTAATAAGGATAATTAGGCAGTCGTGAATCAAGGTCTGAATCAAAAGCTCTGGATATGTATGACCACGTTAGGTAAGATAACAGTGGGAATGATATAATAAGGAATTCTGTAAAGGTAAGGGGTCAAAGTAGAGAGCCGAGGTGATCTTTGTCTACCTGTGATTTTTAAGTATGCCTAACAACATAGGATTTTTAAAGGAGATGAGGAGAAAAGGATCTTTCAAGTTTGCCCGTTTGGCAGACATTAATTCAGCTGAGCTAAGCAGCCTGTAAATGGGACTGACAAATGCTATTATCCCAGGTGCTAAGTATTTTTCTCTTTTATTTTTAATGAACACAAGAAGGACATGAAATTTTTCCCATGGAAGACCACAAGTGGGGATTTGCCAGAAAATTCAGGATCACTGATTTGTTTGAGCGAAATAGAGCTACCTTCATTTCTAATAAGCAAGTGGGACCTGCACAGGGCACAGCCCCAGGACCCAGTGATACAGCAGGCACAGGGGCTACGGCTGATCCAAAAACTATTCCTGCCTCAAAAGTTGTTCTTCAAACCGAAACCTGGCTCTCTGCAAAATGACTTTCCTCCGTGTATCTTTTAATAGAGGTGAGCACCATCCTTCTTTTTTTTTTGCAAATGGAAGATCATAATTCTAGATTCTATGCAGCATTTTAGGTAAATTTCCATCCCTTCCTTTCTATGAAATATGTTCCCATACTTCTGGAAGGGCCAAGTGAAGATAATCAAAGCAAGTAGCATATATAATTTTATGAAGCCAAAAGTGATTAAAAAGCAAATTCCAAGGCAAAAGCACTGATGCCCTCAAATGTTTGTGAACCTCAAAATAATTTGCTCCTTATTGATGCTGATGCTGCACATTGCCATTCTGAGATGGCCTCGTGTGTCTCCTCGATATTATTGATTGGAGAAGGTGCAGAGATGAGAACGGGGCTCAGCACTTTGTGTTTTAAGGTCGCTTTTATCAAGTGAGCTCATATTTACCATTCCAAGCTATCTCACGGCATTTTATGGTAATAAACAAGCCCATGCGAGTGACTTTCAGGCATAGGGCAGTCGGCCTTTTACTATAGACATGGAGGAGTTTGGTTGTGTAGGATCTCTGCATCTCCCTGCTGGACCATCCCTGGTGGGCTGAGAAACCTGCCTCTTCTCTGCAGCTTGGGGGCTGCAGCCCCTTCCTGCCAGCTGGGCATCCCGAGGATGTTGGGAAAAGGAGAGCCCACAGCCACCATCCAGAGCTGATCTCAGAGCTCATAAAACTTCCCTGCGTGTGCAGGGTCTGGGTCGTCATACCTAACCCATTACGCAGATAGCAGCAGGCAGTACTAAAGCTCAATAGCACCCAAGGAAAAGCAGTTTATTTCTATTTCAATTAGTTTACAAGAGCACTTGCATTTTTGAAACTTCATAAATGATGAAGTAATTTGCATTTAACTCAGTTATTATGTTGTGGGATTTGCCAGAGCTCTTCAATTCAGGTTGCAAACTGTATTTTCCAAACCATCCAGGACAGGCTGCATGTTAGTCACCGGCCTCTCTCGTGGCTGCCTGGACCCGGCTGGAAAAGGAGAGGGATTTGCACAGCAGCTCAGGCTCACAGGCTCCGTCAGGCAGCTCCTTGGGACCAGCAGGAGTTACAATTCAATGAGGTGATTGAAAACCGCCTGATTGGCCAGGCCAGTTGTAGGCAAGTGACTAGCGGTGTACCCCACAGGGTGGTACTGGGACCAGTACTGGTTTACATCTTCATTAATGACCTAGATGATGGCAAAGCGTGCACCCTCAGCAAGTTCACCGACAAGACGAAACCAGGGGGAGTTGTTGATATGCCCCAGGGGTGTGTGTGATGACATTCAGAGAGAACTGCACATCCTGGAGAAATGGGCTGACAGGAGCCTCATGGAGTTAAACAAGGGGAAGAGCAAAGTCTTGCCCCTGGGAATGAAGAACTCGAGGCACCACTACATGCTGGGGGCTGATCAGTGGCTGCTGTGTACTTGAACACAAGCAGAGAACTTTGACTTTGGCTTACTTTGACTTTAAAAATTATGATGACCTCTGTATTTGCTGTATCATGATGACCTCGTGTCCTAGTTGCCACTTCCACTTAAAAAGATGGCCAGTTAGCCCACTTGCAGCTACCTACAAATTTCCAGGCATGTTTTGCTTAAAAAGAAAATTTTCACTGCTCCGATTACTACTACCATGTCCTCTTTTATTAGAGGTTCTGCTATTTACTTGTATTTATTTAAGATTTCAGTCTTGTTATTATGGGAATTATTCTAAAAATCTGAAGTGTATTTGATATTCTCTAGTTTGGTAAGATTATAACTATGGAACAATATTTAACCTCTTGTTTATAAACCCAGACTCATGCATCTAGGCAGTGTATCATCCAAGAAATTTGGGGGTTTTTTCCAGTGATGAATCACTTTCTTCACACCACTGTACTCTAACCTCATAATGACAGTCATTATCACAACATATTCAAAGCCTCTGCTTGTGATTGTAGTAAGGAGCTGTTGTTATAATCAGGAGAAATGGGGTGGGAAATCTGATAGTTAAAACTGAGCTGAGTTACGGGTACTCGTTAGGATAAGAGTTCTGCATTTGTCTGTCCATTGGAGGGTAACACAGAGTTTGGATTAAAACCAGATGTTAACATCTGGCTTTCCCCACTCTATTCTGAAAGACTATCATAGAATCACAGAGTGGTTTGGGTTGGAAAGGACCTTTAAAGGTCATCTAGTCCAAAACCCCTGCAATGAGAAGGGACATCTTCAACTAGATCATGTTGCTCAGAGCCCCGTCCAACCTGACCTTTAATGTTTCCAGGGATGGGGCATCTACCAATTCTCTGGGCAACCTGTTATGGTGTCTCACCACCCACACTGTAAAAAATTTCTTCCTTATATCTGGTCTGAATCTACTCCTCTTTAATCGATAACTATTATTCCTTGTCCTATCACTACAGACCCTATTAAAAAGTCTGTCCCCATCCTTCTTATAAAGCCCCCTTTACGTACCGAAAGGCTGCAATAAGGTCTGCCCAGAGCCTTCTCCAGGCTGAACAGCCCCAACTCTCTCAACCTGTCCTCACAGGAGAGGTGCTCCAGCCCTCTTGTCATTTATTTTTTGCCCTGTAGCCTGATACTCCCAGCAAAGATTTCTTCATCCCAAACTCATATTTTGCTCTGTCCTGGGCTCTGAGATGTGCCCTACCCTGCTATAAGGATTTGCTATATCATGATACCCCCATTTCAGAGGCTGACATATCTTCCCTGCTGCAGATATCAAGGATCTCGTGATTTTTAGCAATGTAGTAAAGCAAATAAAGGCAAATCAGGTTGCTGAGAGGCCCAGTGAAGTAGGAGTGCTTTTTGTATTTGATGTAAGGAAGAGGCTTATGGTGAAGATGATACATGGAGTAATTTGCTGCCTACCCAGAAAGGGCAAACAGCTTTGTGTCAGCAGAGACGTACAAGCCAACTTTGTTATAGCTGGGAAACAGATCATAAAAGGTATCAATGCTTAGTAGCTTGGGATGTGTATGAAGTAAGTTTTGGGATCATTTTGCTTTAGGGAATTTTGGTAAGACATCCGCAACAGTATTATAGCAACACATACATACCATAATGCTGATAAGGTAACCATGGCAATGATGATAAGACAGAACTGATTCCAACATACACATGTGCGCCATAGAGGAGCCATCCATGAACATATACAGTTTAAGAAAATGAATATGTCAAGTACACATGATCAGGCCTAAAAGCCATTCATGGAAAGAATAATTGCTTTCACCATGAGAGTATCATCTACCCTCTTCTTTTTTTCTTGCTAGACCAGAGAAATGATGGACTTGGAGGGGACAATAGGCTGTTAGTTTGGCTTATGAGAGTACTATCTTTATTTTAGGAATAGAGTGAGTAATGCTCTGTTTGGCTTCTGGACCAGCCATACAAATATCACAGAAGCTATTTCCATGTGATTGGGCGGGTGAAGCAAGTACAGGACAAAATGCCTGAGCATTTCTACTCTTATCTGAGAGAAAACCTGAAGTCAGGCCCAGGCTTGCTTTGAAAATTAGGGACAGCAGTTTGTGTCTGGAAAGGCTGTGTTATCACTAGAACTTGACCGTGAAGTGGCAAGTCTGGCCACGGGGCAGGTGAAAAATAAGAGCCCATCAGTGAAGGTCTTTAGGGATGAAGAACAGCACTGAAGAACAGGACATGGTAGTAGTAATTGTAGCAGTGAAACTTTTCTTCTTAAGCTAAAGCACAGCAGAGATGAAGAACAAGCACTAACCAATCCTATAAACTTAATGTAGGGAAAACTCCCACTGATTTTAGCAGGGATTTTCCTGTGTTGGACTTACGGTATTCAGCCCACTGCAATGCATTTCATAAGCTTTTGATTGCAAAAATGGTCCACAGGTCCAATGGGCTTGGATCAACATTGTTAAAGGCATGTTTCAGGCTTGCAGCTTCATGGCAGTTATCAACTGTTGTTGCTCTTTTCTTTGAAACAGAAAGGAAAAATACAAATTTGCAACACTACAAATCTGGTTTGCATAAGTCCTTGGGCCAAAGCCATCTTCGATGTAACTCTATTGCCTTAAGTCATGTATATCTTCTTCCTGCATTTCACTCCAGAGATGTAGTCACTGCAGGCAGTGAGATGATTTGCTGAGAATGATTGCAGAGATTATCACAAACAGATCCTGATCTCTAATCTAATCAAAATCTCTGCCTAATACCCTACACATTAAGTCCAAGTTCAAAGCGCTGTGCTCTGAGTGATGTACTCGGCATCTCTTGGACCAGGCAGCAGAAGCAGGAGATGAATGCATAAAACAGGAAATGGATCATGGCCAATTAGCGGTGCAGAAACCGTGGCGGGTCATTTCCTAAATAACAAATGAGCCTGGCAGGCTGGCATGCTTTTGTGCAGTGACCTGAGTCAGGCGAGTGTCGAAGACCTTACTCCAGAGCCGCGGGTGGCCGCGCAGCCCAATCTGCCTGGGCTGCTTTTGGAGCCACAAGACAGGCTGAGGAAGCCGTGCTGGTCCCCAGGCGTAGCGCAGCTGGATGAGTGCAAGAATGAGAGAAACTCGAGATATAAAAGTCAAACTTGTCACTGCAAGACATTTACAAATCATCTGAACTATGGTCCCCATTACTCAGAGGCTGCCTCTGTCCAAAAAAGATATCTGTCCAGCAGGGAGGAGAGGGGGAAAGGCAAAGCTCAGATTTCAGCCAATTCCTTTCCCTCATCTCTTTCCTCAGTTATCAAGAGATAAAAAAGGATTTGAGGAGCTGGGAACATGTAGCCAGTTAGAGCCCCATGAGCCCAGCTGAGCTCAGAGCCCAGCAGGCCAGGCAAAATGCAAACAAACCATACAAGATGCTCCCTGCTACCATGGGGCTGCAGCATAAAGAAGAAAAAGGGCAGGAACAGAGGGAAATAGAGGTCCACCAAGATGATGGGGCTTACCTTGGTTTGCCCTCGACCACAGTGGTGGGCACTGACCACCCAGGAGAATGGTAAGGCAACATGATTCCTCCAGCTCATGGCCATCCTGGTGGGTACCCACTGGTTGGTAAGGGTGGACACCCCAATGTACAGAGGGAAGAGTATGTTCTGATGTTAAAAAATCCTAATAACGATAATACTAGGGTTTTAATCTTTAAAGATGTCACCATTAAACGAGAATGATCAAATTAGTCCATTGTAACTTTAAGTCAACGTGAAATAGAATAAAAGATGAAGGGACCAGAAGCTCTTTTTTGTGACACAAGAGGGCACATATGAGAGAGGCAAAAAGAGTAAAAGAGAAGAGAATAAGGAATAAAGACACTTGAAAAGCTTTTCCTCACAGCTTTTATTTAAAAGAGAGCTATGTGTTTGTATGTACTCAATCTGTCTCTCTTGTTTTCCAGGCAAAGAACAGGTGTGAACTCAAAAGAATTGGCTACTTAAGTCCCATTATATTTGTCTTCTGTTTTGAAACCTCCCAAGTTTTGTTACGTGCCACAACAGCGTTTGAAAACCTTTTCAATGACCTCTTGTGTCGGTTGTGCTTTAGATTTCTTTCCATCATCAAGGCCTTCAGCAAATAGTTTCCTCCATGGAAACACTCGGGGGCTGGGAATTAAAAACTTTGATTTCTAGAAGCTGATACATGGGTTGATGAGCTATAGGTGGAAATGAAGACTAAAGCAACCTTCTTGCAAAAAAAGGGGGGGTTTGAATTGCAGCCTGGAATTGGGCTGTACAACACGTATTCCTGACATCAGACCAGTTCTACTCATTCCTCTTTCTGTGCTTGTTACTGAGGCTATTACAGATAAACATGTTGACAGCTCATCTTAGGAAAAGAAACATCTCGGCTCTGCAGAAAGCCACCCTCAGAATGGAGTGTGTGGCTGCATAATCTATATTAATCCTAGGGCAGAAAGCTGCATCTGCTTAGACAGACAGGCAGAAAAATCTTCATTATTTCCTAGTTCTTCAAGTCTTCAGTAAGAAACCACAGCAAGACGAGCTGTGCTGGGTTGTGCTGAATTGTTGAGTGGTTTTGTGTTGAGAATGAAGCTGTGCAGAGACTAGAAATTCTGTTTAATGTAAATTTTTGAGGTCTTGATGTCGGTTTTCACCGTGGTTAGACGTGAAACCCTTATGCTTCACTATTTTGCAATAAAACTTTTTCAAGATTCATTTTAGGTTGCTCAAAATACATTTCAGCAGTGACACTTCATTTTGATTTTATTTCTCAGAAATGTTGTTACAATATAAAATAGAATACAAAATTAAACAGTTCAAAGGAAGACAATGCTTTCAAAACAATAAAAACCCCTGTGTTTAATTCCAAAAATCTCAAAACAGAATAGTCTGATCTCAGAGCTACTTTTGCTGTTCAGATTGAAATTTGGCAAAACAGCCATGCTCATATAATAGAAAATGGTACCACTAGCATTCTCCTGTCTAGCCCTCATGGACAGCTACTTAAAGGGGTACAAATTATTAAGTATTTGTCAATAATGACATTTTCAACCATTTTTATCAAATGTGCAATGTAACTGGCTCAATTACATACTTTAAAGGGAAAACAGCACCTTTTTGTAAACAAAATTTTAAATTGCTTATAAAATATTTTTTTTTGCAGCCACACCTTTTAAAAACTGCACTAAAAGCTGCAAAAGACAGGGGAAGGATGAAAAATATGTGGTTGTATCAAATAATCAAACGATTTATTTGAAACCCACATGTATTCTATGGGAGATTGTGCTGTTCTGTAATAGGTTCATTACGCTATATGAGCCTATGGGATGGTAGGGAAGTGACACTGTCAGCTTACACTACCAGCCTCTGATGTCACAGCTGTGCAGATAGGGTGAACAGAGGCTCTAGGAGGGGGAAAAAAAAAAGAAAAAAAAAAAGGAGAATTCAAAAAATGAAAAAATGTGTGCACAAAACCAAAAAGTTGCCCTCTACTATATAGACCCAGCTACTGTTGCTTATGACCCAGGAAATTATAGACACAAAGAAAGTCCATAGTAAAAGAAGGTTTCTGATTGTGAGATGGTCATGAACTGGAGCTATACAAAGTCGTTGAACTCCAGCATAATATGAACACTGGGGAAAACAAGGAATTCAGTAAGTCAAGAGCAACGGGAGGGAATATTACAAGTCAGGAGGCATCACCCTAGGAATGAGGACCAGGGCAGCCTTTCGAAGGAGCAGGCTGACAGCAGGAAGGGCTGTGTTAACTCATGGGCTAGATGAACAGAAACAGTAAGAAGCACAATAGTGTAAAATGTGTATTTTTGCACTTAAAAAAAAAAAAGAAAAAAGCTGTAAATTTAAGTTTACTAATTGGAAATGACAGAGAAGAAAGAGCTGAGTGGACTGAAAGGGTTATTAAGGATTGGAATGGGCTGCCCAGGGTAGTGGTTGAGGCACCATCCCTGGAGGTATTTAAAAGACGGGTTGACATGGTACTTAGTGACATGGTTTAGTGATGGTTTTTATCAGAGTTAGGTTTATGGTTGGACTAGATGATCTTAAAGGTCCCTTCCAACCTAGGCAATTCTATGATTCCATGACTCATTTGACTGTAACTATGACATTACTACAGGTAGGCTAGGCCAACTGAGCTATTTCCATTTGGTACATGAAAGCATTAATAGTGCACTACAAACTCTGTTATGGAGACTTCATCTGGACTTTTGCATGCAGCTGTAATCATTCATGTTGCAGAAGGCAGCTTAAAAATATATCAGGCAAAGGAAAGGCTGTTAGAATGACGCAGGGAACCGAAACAACCATGCAAGTGAAGCCTAAGAGAAGTTATGCTTATGCTGCAGTGAACCATAAAATCAGGTACTTACAGTTATGAAAATACGGTATTTCCCTTAAAAGATTACCCTGCAAGGAAGCAGCATAAATCAGCACATGCAAAACTCCGTGCCTGGGACAGGTTGCTAAAAGCTAATCCAGCTGTTTTTACGCTGCCCTTTATCAGCCAGTTTATGGAAGAGTGTGGCACGCATAACCTCAGAAAGCAAATGCTGAGACGGGATCTGATTGCCATCCATAAATATGCTGAAGGAGGGAAAGGGGAAGCAACAGAGAGGAAAAAGAGCTAACGAACACCTGAACAAGCAGTAAAAACTGGCCATGAACAAATTCAGACTGGAAATCTGAAGAAGGATATTAACCATCCAAGCAGGATAGCTCAAGGATGGCCTTCTTGTAGAAAAAGCAGAAGCAGAAAACTTAATTGATTTTACAGTTTCATCAAACTGGAACTCAATTAATATTTTAAAGGGATTTCATGGCACAGCTGTTTGAAATAATAGAGATCTGGATTCAGTGATCCAGAAGATTGCTTCTAATCCTATCTTACTAAAATACAGCTGTAAATACGCCCAGAAAACATGAAAGTCCACAAAAAAAAAAAAAAATCCTCTGAAAAAAACATAATGAGTAAAATAAAAAATAGGTCCAAAGGGCAACATCATGTTCCCAGGAGAAAGAAGAATCTGAAATGGAAAGCAAGAGATGCATAAGGAAGGGAGAAAGCATTAAGTCACACAATAGAGTCATCTAGTGAAAAAAAAGCATTGTTGCTGTCAGAAACGTTGTGATTTAGTGTCCTTATTAATAACCTACAGGGAATGTGAGCTGCACACAAAGAGCTCTCACCGATGACCCTGGCTTGGGACAATCTGAAAGGTAATTCAGGACATGGAAATAACACAAAGTGACCGACTGAGACTGGGGACGTTACTAGAGAAAATAACAAGTTCCCACTTGTAAGCATGAAAACATACCTGAGGCAAAATCCTCCAAAACACTTGTAGTCAATGGCAAGCTGCTAGCAGGAGTACTGAAACTCTTTGCAACGAGAGTGGGTGGCCAATTGAACATAAGTGCATATTACAGTTTGGCTGCAAAAATGCTGATGCAATTTTAGGGTGCAGTTCCCTTGATATTTGAATCAAAGGCAATAGAGACCTATTTTCTACATCATTTTAATGCAAATGGATCTGGAATAATGCACTCAGTTGGGGGAGCTGCTGTGCGTGGACAAATTGGAACAAGAAGGGTCAGGAATCTAGACTGCCTTTCTTAAAAAGAAGATTTAAAAGCTCTGTGTGCATGAGCAGTAAAGGCCCTTTCAGCCCTGTTTTTCTGTGACTCCATGCTAAGCAGATACACGAGTCAGAAGATACTAATGCCGAAGGGGAGGAAACAATTTAGCTGCTACGTAGACACAGAAGTGCCATATAGGGTGAAATTAGCAACGTGAAACCGCAGGCTGACTAGCAGGCAAATCTTTCAAGATGTACCCAGCTGTAGAAAAGCTGCTGGGGGACCTGGTGGAAGCCTGGTCACTCCGGCTTTTTACAGCAAGGCTGGACAAAACACTAGAAAATGTACCTTAGGGAGCAATTCTCCGCTGGCAAAGAGCGGTGGAGCAGATGATCTAATAGGCTTCTTGCATCTCTAACCTCTACAGTTCTATGATTTCTCCCTGTACAGCACAATATTTCAAGAGGAAACAGAAATAAATTGAAGGTAAAATATTTGATGGATAAAAAAAAAAACCACGAAAAAGCTGGAGGATGAATGGAGTTCTGTCCTCTTGCTTTTCTGTATTTAAAGGAGTTGCTTCTGGCACATTGTTTTCTTGTCAAAGGCACTTCATTTTCTCTCTCTCTCACTTACCATTTTCTTTCTCGCTACAAAAGCAGAAATAGCCACTTGGGACTGCTGATGTCTTTCTGAGGAAGGATGTTGCTCTCATGCTGTGGAACAGCATCAAGGCTTCGGTCAGTCAAAACATAAAACCCTCATTGTTTTCTTTGGGAACAGATTTCTTTCTAAAGCAAGCCCTGAGTAAGTATGTGCATATAATCACAGAACCATTTAGGTTGGAAAAGACCTTTAAGATCATCAAGTCCAACCATTAACACAGCACTGCCAAGTCCACCACTAAACCATGCCCCTAAGCACCACATCTACATGCCGTACGCGCTGGCATATCATCCCGGCTCCCTTCCCGCATTGCCTTCTCCCCCATTCCAGTTCAGATGCTCATTTTACAACTTGGTTCACCCACTTCTCACACAGGTACCCTGCTTTGTGCCACATGCTGCCTCCTGCAGCTGAAACACCTTTTCCCAAGCTGGTCCTTTGGCTCTTTGGTCTGCATTTGGGCATTTCTTGAAATCCTGTTTTCTTAGCGAAGGACTAGTTAGCCGAGTAAGGTCAGGCCATTTATAGAATTGCAGGGTGTTGTAGGTTGGAAGGGATCTTTGAATATTTCACTGAATTTCACTGAATTTTTAGAGTTGGAAGGGACCATAGAGATCATCTAGTCCAACTCCCCTGCTGA
>JAOXNO010000024.1:83066128-83103239 GCA_028565335.1 Limnodromus scolopaceus | reverse complement strand
AAGGCCAGGCTGGATGGGGCTTTGAGCAACCTGCTCTAGTGGGAGGTGTCCCTGCCCATGACAGGGGGGTTGGAACTTGATGATCTTTAAGGTCCTTTCCAACTCAAACGATTCTATGATTCTATGATAAATAAACTAATGTTAATGGTGTTTTCCTGACTGTGTGTACTCAAGGCTGTTTTTTGGGGAAGATGAGCATTCACAAGTCCATACCAGATACAGGAAGGATTGTGTGTGAACAGCATGCCCAAAAAAAAGGGTTCAGGTTTTTCAGCGCACATTCAGACTCATCCCATTCATCGTTAGTGGGAATTGCAAGACCTCTGGTGAGTTTGAAATCTTGATCAGTATATACATCCTGATGACAGGCAAACGCGCTTTCAAAGGGAATAATATACTGATTTTCAAAGTCATGGCAGCTTTGACATACAAAGGTGTCAGATGATAAATAGATATGTAACACAAGAATATGCGCTGCTGCCTGGGGTGCTTTTACACAGCACAATGTCCCTCTCTGACACCAAGGCACCGTCCACGTTAAGATCAACATGGGTAGTGAAACCCTCTGGCACTCTTTCAAAATGCTGCCTGAGCAGAGGTCCTCTTTGCCGAGGTGCTGGTTGTTGGGGATTTTTGGAGAGAATGAGCAGAATGGGTGGTGAATATAAGAGGGCATTTTATAATCACGCGTGGCAGAAAGGGTTTCCCAAAGTGGAAGCTTTATCAACATTTCCTAATGACAGACTCATAATATAACCCCTCCAAAAAACACTTCTAGACGGCAGTAACTGTCCGAGTGTGGTTTTGGTCATGACAATAACTTTAAATTGGGTGGGCCTTTTTTACAGGGAGATACATTTTCTATTTCTTGTGCAAATTGTACTTGCTTTCTGTACGTAGGCAAGAAGCACTGTGTCTGTCAATAAAGTGCAGCCAGCTTTGTCTGGGTGGCTGTGATTTACCATAGCACGAGGCTGCACTGGCACAGTGAGCAGCGAGCTGTTCAGCCTAGCGATGTTATCAGGGTCTTAGAGCTTCTGCCTCAAATTGCCAAGCGCACGCTGGGACAGCTAGATTGCCAAGACCAACCAGTTCCTAGAAAAATGTCCTCCAGCACACGGCTAGTTGTCAGAAGATGAGCAAACCCAGCAGAGGTGCTGTAGAGAAGCCGGAGGTCTGAGGCTGCTCTGAGCCCCAGTTTTGTTTTTCTTCCCTTTGCCGTCGGTCAGTCCTTCCCAACCTCCTTACAACCCATCATCTGGAGCTGGTGCCAGCCCCACTTCAGCTCAGGACATGATAAAAAGAGGATTAAAATCAAGCTGAAACCTGAAGTTGCCTACAGAAGCACTGAGCACAAGCTGTGGAGGAGTGGGGACTATTTGGTGTCAAGCTTGTGGTCAAAGAGGTGCCTGGAGTGTCTGAGGGAAGAGGATCTGCCTGAAATGGCTGTCTTACAAGACACGGGGGAAAAGAGATTCCTATTTACCTCGGAAAACTACTGGCAGCACATACGGAGTTGTCACAGTGTGTGATACTAATGATAGCAATGGGATGTGGGACTTCTTAAATTTTACATCTCCGCTTCCCACCAGCACCATGCCAATAGCGCACTGCTCACAAAACAACTGGCTTGGTTCCAGTTGGGGGATCTTCTCACCTATTTGCAGCTACCTAAGGATGTGGGGTACCGTCTGAGCTCCTCATTTGCCTTCCCTTTAGGGTCAGTGGAGAGAGACACGACTGATGAGCTATCCCATCCTCTTTGGAGGACTCGGCTTGGGTGGGGACGTCGCACTGGGGACAGCAACACTCTGATCTGCAAGCAAAGGTGGCAGGTGCTTGAAATAGACTGTGAAAGTGGCTTTGCTCGGGCAATTTAGGAATCTGCTTTTGTGCTCAGCTAAAGCACTGTGTGTTAGTGGGGGAAGATGTCAACCATGCCTTCACTCTCAGGTGTGCCCTGAAATTACAATTAGAAATTACAATGGGGTATCTGGTATTTTTCATCTAGGCATGCCTGTGCATGAACACCCTTGCTTGCGCAGAGTAATCACAGGGATATAAAAAATCAATACAGGCCAGGAAGTTAGAAACACTTACTTGGAAACATCTCTTCAATCAAAATGGGAAAGGAAACGTACTGAGCTCCGTCTGACTTCTAAAAGACTCATTTCCCTCAGCAGGTCACTGCTGACAGGCGTGAATATGACACTGTCCTGCCTAGTGACCAACCTGTAAAGGAAACTATAAAGCGTACAGAGAATGAGCCCTGATTTTAAGTTTGAGAATTACATGCATCCAACCCATCTGGCTTGCGATACAGCTCCAACTTCCCTCTTTCTTTACAAAATCCAGGCTCAGCCTCTTTGTGTTTTGTGTTACGCTGTGCCCTGTCCCATGGTTCTCTTCAGACTATGCGGCCCTTGTGTTCCCACAGCCCCTGGGAAAAAATACAGTTGTAAAACAAAGCAAAACAACCTGAAATTCAAATATTCCATCCGGGGGATAAAAAGGAATATGCCGGCGACTTATGATTCCACGCAGAGTGCCCGTTATTTTTGTTGACTTCAAGGCTGTAGTCACAGAGAAGGCGGCGATAGTATTTACATTGGGATTTCAAGGAAGACTGCTCTTATAAATTAGTAAAAGGCATGAGTCATCCCAGCGCAGTGTTTGATCCAAGAGGCGCAGTTATCAGCCCAGCATAACACTCTAGCATCTGTCCAAAACGCCGCACACCCTCATTAGCACGCTATTCCTGGGAGCTAAGCAGGCTGAAGGTTGCAAAGAGGTGCTATTGTTATACCAGGAGTAATTCTTATGTTTTATTGATACCCAATAAACTGTGTGTTAGCCTGAAAGCAGAGAGAGAGGCAGAGGGAGCGGGCTGGTGGAGATAGTGGTTGTATAACACTCGAACACAGGGAGTGGAACTGGCCAAATCCTCCTCAATTACTTTTTTTCAATAAATGTCAGGTTTTGGGGAGGAGAACCATCTGAGCAATTTAATAATTAATAAGGATGTATTCATCCCGCTGTACAGCTGGACACATCACCAATGAATAAATCCCCCAGATAATATATTTGTGGATCTTCATAATACTTTTTTTAATTCCACTTTTTTCACTTCTTTTTTTTTTTTCCCCCTTTTATATTGCAGTCTAGTCCAAATTGCCCTAGGATTTTTTCAGAAATCAACCAGATAACCACATGGGGGAAAGGGAACAAGCGTGTGGACCTCAGGCCCTTGCCCGTTGAGGAGCAGAAGTGGCATTTGCAATGATTAGGGCTCCTGGCAATGCAGGGAACCTGAGCGGTGAGGCGCGGAGACGAGGCGATCACACTCCAGGTCTCCGTGAAAGACAGACAAATATGGGTGCCGCGCACAAGCTGGGAATTACTGTGGGTGTCAATTAACCTCGCAGATCACAGGGTTTATTAGGCTGAATTATTTATCTCAAAGATAAAACACTGAAAGAAAGAAAGGCATCATTAAACGGCACAGCTTTGCACAGAGTTTAGGCACTGAACCAAGTTTCCGAACAATTTAATTTATTAGGGACCTAAATTGTACTAGATTATCAAATCAAGTGGAATAGAGGGAGGCAATGCATTTTATGTTCAGTGCCCAGAATGTAATAAGTGTGTTATTCCATTCATGCCATGTCTCAGCCTGAGTTACGAAGAGAAGGGGATGTTTCCTCTGTAGGGTAATTTTCCATTTTTTATCCATTTTCAAAAGCTGTCAAACAGCTGTCATGAAGGAAAAACGTTTCTAGTTTATCACTGAAGCTTGAAACCTGTTAAATGTGAATGTAAAGTGGAGCACTACATATAGTCCCAATACAACAGGAAGAAGCTTAACTGTTTGAAGTCTGTCTTTGTTGAGATTATATCCCAGCAGAAAAGGACAATAGGAGAGTTTTGCCTTGGGAAAAGAGAGACTGACAGGTCTGCATGTTTTTCCGCAATCAATATTGTAGACGGGGCTCATCTTACACGGTGGGGTTCAATTAAAGAAAAAAACCAGGAGAATTTGGGGGAATTCCCCAAAGAGTTCAAATCCTTCCCGGGAGGAGGGAATGTTTTTTTTCAAGATGAGCTTGCATGAAAAATTCATGCAGTGGATGGATACACTCATACAAAAAGAAATTTGATAAATAAATAATTGTCTTAATTCTTACTGCCTCACATAGCAATTGCACATTCATATTGACGGCTTTAGTTTGCAAAACTAGGCCTTAGTGTAAACACGTGTAAAACCAAATCATCCGAAAAAACAAAATAAGGCAAAAGGTCACACATGCTAACTGAAGCAAGTAGTTCATACTAGTCTCTCACAACATCCAGGAAATAAGAAACTGCCACATGCGGCCAAGGAGCTGGTACGGGGATGAACACAAAGAGGCAGACAAAACACAGCATGAAAACGGGTGATAAGCAGAGATTTGCAGCCATCAGGAAGGAGAGAAGAGGAGGCAGCTGCAAAGACAGGAGGCCGGAAAAGATAGACGAATTGGGCTGGAAATATATACAGTTATGATAACGGCTATGAAAGAGATTACATGAAGCTGCAATTAGCTAGCTGTACTCGACTGCTATTCAGTCATACTTGCATCTCTCTCCTCTTTTTTCCCAGTATTGACTGCATGGGGAAGACAGTCATCTTTGTTGGAGAAGAGTTTTGTACACAACATTCAAGATGAACAAACGAAGTGCCAGCCTGGTCTATAGCCTCTGCCTCTCCAGACCATGGAGAACTGCAAGAGGACCCTCCACAAGAACTCAGGAAAGCCCATGGCTCCTCACTACACTCCTCCTCCACTAAGAAAAAAAACCAAAGAGGAATAAATGCAACGTTCCCTTTCCTTCAGGCTCGATGACATTTTTTCTAGCTATTTCTGTGTTTTGGTCCCTGTCAGCTCCTCTCTCTCGCCTTTTTTCCACTTCTGAATGGTTGTTTTCTATGTTGTCTTCCAGAATTTTATTTTCTTCCCTTCAGATACCCACTGGTCCCTGCACAGTCTCTAGAAACCTCTTGTCATCTCTCCCCACCTACCTCCCCCTGTCCCAGCCCCCTACCTATGCCCCTTTGTCCCTGTCTCTGCTTCTATTCCCTCCAAGAGAAATGTCACAGTCATTTCCTTGTTGTGTGATTTCATCTGTGCTAAGGAAAGCCCTAGGATACAAGGTTGAAACGGTCTTTTCTTCATCTTCTATTCCCTTACCCTGAAGGACACTCCCAAAGGCTTGCTCTGGGAGTTCCTCTTGAATTGCTCCCTGGTGACGATGAGCTTGGCTTCCTCAAAGCTGCCCAAATAGACAGGCAGAAAAAACACCCCTCCACCACCACCCTCTCTTCACCAAAGAGCAGGAATCATCCTAGGAAAGCATTTTTTGGTTACTTTTTAAAGGAAAAACAGAATTAACTCCCCTTCAGCCTATGGTGCTACATGAGCCCATGCCCTGGTTTGACTCATGACTGCGCTAGTCACCCTCAAGTGAGGAAATATCAACGTGTAGTAGAAAATACTCATTTTTAGAGACTAATCTACAAACTAGAGGCTGATGCTTACATTTAGTAATAGGATACATTCAAACTGCAGTGCTTCATCCCAAACCACAGCCCTCACTCCATTACATGTTTCACCACCACCATGAGCCCCTCTGGGAAGGAGGTTGGTGGGTAGAAGAGCTGCATGGTCTCTGCAAGGGTGAAGACAGGTTTCTGGCAAGTAGGGCTTGGGCAAACAGCTAGGTTTATGTGAAACGCCCTGAGTCTCTGGTTTGTAAATTTGTCAAATTCAGCCTTGCAGTAAAAGGAAGAAACTCATGTACCTGTGTATTTTTTAAGTTCTTGTCCAAAAGACCCTACTACAGAAAACCAATTTCATATACTTTAGAGGGATGAAGGGCTGAGTCAACCCTGCTAGGATTTGAACCTATCACTCCAGGGAGCCTAATTATTGCAAATGTGTCACTTAGGCCACTAAACCCTTCCCTCCTGCTCTAATCACCTCTCAAAGAGTCCCTTTTGATCCTACAAGGTTACGCAGCACCTGTGATAAAGGCAAAGTATTTAACAAAGTCTCTGTAAGTGGAGTATATCATTATTCATAGTACAACAGGTTTAAAAGAGCCGGGCAAGAATGAGAACGTCGTGCTGCAACAAAGATTACAGTAGCAGCGCTGTGAATTGCTTCTCAGCTCCAGTCTCTGTTTTCCTTTTACTACACAATGGAAAAAGGGAGCAAGAGGCGAGTCGAGCTACATTGCGCCTGCTCCCACTGTGCTGCACCCCTACCCGCGTGGTTGCTTGAAGGAGGTTCCATCTCACATTGCTTGGCCGCAGGAGGGTGACAGCTCAGCGAGGCTTGTCCTCCTCTGCAACCACGTCAAGCGTCTCCAGGAGCCACACGGTTGGGGATGTTCCTGCTATGGGTTTATACGTGCACGTCTGTGCTGCAGGAGGCTGGCTGTGCGGGCGTTGGGGAGGGTAACGGGGAGGGCATCGGTGCTTGCCCGGCTGCAGGCAAGCAGCTGAAAAAATATCTGAAGCCGGGACTGCTAACGACAGCTCCTTGAGTTTCTTCGCTTATCTCAGGATGTTGGTAGTATTTCTGCACAGTTTAGAAGGCATAAGTGAAAGCTGAGGAGAATCTCCTCTCTTATTATAACAAGGCTCCTGGTTAGAGGTGGAAGGAAAAGCAGGGCTGGAGAGTAAAAGGAAGCCATTTTTTTTTCAAACTCTGAGCTCTAAAGAAAACACATCCCAATGCTCTTCCTCGGAGATAACATTGCAGCTGATAGTTTTGCCTTTTATTCCCTGGGAGAAAAGGGAATCTTTGTCCCTCCCTCCTTCCTTTACCTGAAGGGGATGCACGCCTTCTACTGACATGCAGATAGACTAAATCTGAAATGCTAATGGACTGGCAGTGTTTGCAGTGGGGTGAACAGTTTTCTGCTGGAAGGCTGGTTGGCAGGATACCGTCCTGCAGTCATTGAATCATTGCACTGAATCACAGCCATGTTGGCAGGATCCCATTCTGAGGAAGTTCACAGTACTGTCAAACACCTGCTGTTGCCATTGAATGATATTATGCAAGATCTGAAATTCTATTTATTGAGATCCCTATTTGATTTCTTCTTTTATTTTCATCCTCTTCAGTCACCAGAGTCTCAAATGACTGCAGTAAAACCTTTTCCCAAGAGCATTATACAATGCTCAGCCTGATGCCAGGATACCAGTTCTCATAGGGTGAAAATCCACTCTTCTGACTTTGTGCTGATGCAGAGATGCCAAGATAGCACGAGATACAAAGACATACAAGCATTCCTACAGTACACACTCTGCAGGGTTATTCAGGTAAGAAGACCAAACGGGCTTTTACTCGCAGAAGCCCAGCTACCCCTTTTTTCCCCTGAAAGCCCTGGTTGTACAGCCTGGTGGGAGGGGGCACTACTATAAACAGGTTTTATCTCCTAGTCTTCTTAGCAGTGATTGTTTCAAGATAAGAGACTTCTTGAGCCTCCATGGTGGGAAGCTTGGCTTACATACACCTGGAAATCGAAGAATACCAGATTATGAGACTTAGAGAGCAGTATATTCTTCTCTTTAACGGAATATAAGTTGTTTAGTTGTTTTGAGTGGCATTTCCCTGGTTTTCTCCACACCTTCTGTCCTGCTGTGAAGTCCACTTCACCTTGATTTTGGGGTCCTTTCTCAAAAGCAGTAGTTCACATCTTAAGAAACCATCCTGAGGTCCAGTCTGCCTCTTCGGCTTTACTCCCAGCCCAGCTGGCATCAGGCATCACTGGCACATCTCTGCCCCAGGGCAGTCCCAACCCTCCTGGCTCTCCAGCCACCTGCATCATGGCCAGATCTGATCCTTTTCTTTACTTCCATGAATCTACACTCCTCTTTCCTGCAATCCCCTAATTTTGGATATTCTGCTCTGCAAACACCACTCACTGGCTGGCTGTTAGCTCGACTGATGGACCATTTCTCTGCACAGGAAAGGTCTTTTCCTGTCCAAACTAAAATATCTGTTTGGTTAGCAATTCATTAGGAGATGTCAGCGAGTTATGCCAAGCTGCAACAGAGCTCTTCCTGTCAAACCTCAGACTTTCCTGCTCATTCTTTCTTGAGCAATTGGATAACACTGTTACCTTGCATCAAGCTCACAGTCTGGGTGTGAGCTTCTCTTTGGCTTCTCACATCCAGCCCCAGCTCAAAATCTCACCTTTTATTAAATAAAAGTAAAATCCAGACTTGCTAATTACACAAACAAAACTCTCAACCAGGTGCTCGTTATCTTGGGTCTCAGTTCTGGCAACATCCTTTTCTTCAGCACTAACACAGCCTTGCCTTGCCGGTATTCCTCTAGAGCACCGCTGCAAAGATCATTTTCACAGCCTGTCTGCCCATGTCAGCTCTCGTGGTGAATCCCTCCACTGGCTGCCCTTTCTCTTTTGGATAAAGACCTTGCTTGCCCCTGTGCTGTCATCTTCTTTTCAGCACTTAAAAGGTGATTTCTGTGTCCTGTTTTCCCGTGATTCTAGTCTCTGCTGCCCCCTCTGAATTTCAGACAAGTCCCTTTTCTTTCACACCATGTTCTGCATGGTCCCTCTTCAAGTTTCAAACAATATCTCCCTTATAATTGTCCTTGAAATCCTTCCTCTACCCTCACCTTGAACAAGAGAATGACCAAAGCATTGGAATGGGCTGTCCAGGGAAGTGGTTGAGGCACCATCCCTGGAGGTATTTAAAAGACGGGTTGACATAGTGCTTAGAGATGTGGGTTAGTGATGGTTTTTTATCAGAGTTAGGTTGATGGTTGGACTAGATGATCTTAAAGGCCCCTTCTAACCTAGACAGTTCTATGATTCTATGAATAGTTAGGCTGGCAACAAGTTCTTCACGATGACCAAGAGTTGTTCATTTTCCCCTCCCTTCCTCTCACAAGAAGTTAGCATCTCTTCAGCAGACTGTGACACAATAGGATTTAACAACAACAAAGTATTTCGAAGAGGTATCTTTAAAAAAACCACAAAAAACCAAACCAAAACAACCAACAAACAATAAAAGCCCTACAAAAAAACCTACAAGTCGCACACCCAATTTTACACACCCAATTTTACACACGTATTTTAGAACTGATCCCCACAATTAGTTTGTATTTGGAGGAGGGAGAGGAGGGAGGCAAGCAAACCTGTAACTGGGGTATCAGATACCAGTTGCTGGGATATCAGAAAATGGGATATCAGCAATGCAGAACTGTGTCCAAAACCACTTGCTCACACATTCACATATGAAGCTTGTGGCAGGGCAAGGGCTTGGACCGGTCTCAGATCCTCGGTTAGTGCCACACACCCAGGCATTAATCATCTGCAAACTTGCTGCGCTGTCTTCAAGTCGATACAAGCTATTTATTCGCTTCTAAGCTAAGAGCTTGGAAACAATGGCTTTTAAAACCAGGAAGCAAGATGGTAATTAAGATGACCTGTCTATCACCCAGATTATTAAACTGCATTATAAATGTTTTGTTGCTGAAGATTAATTATGTAAATCTTCACAGGAGTCTCACACAACTGAAAGAAATATTAATGTTTGTTCACCAGCTCTGATTTCTTCTCTCAGCTAAAGGCTGTTTGAGTCCTACTCTGCTCCCAACGTCCCACAGCTGCCTTTAACAGTAGCCACGATGCTTTTTGCTGCAAGTAGCAAAGGTCTCTGCTTGCACGAGGTTGACTAGAGCTTGTAATGGTGTTTCAGGCAAACACCGTCTGGTTCTACAGACATGGCAGGTCAGGAGCTGCAGCTTTGGCTGAGGTCGCATTGAATGCGACCTGTCCTTTGTTTTGTGACCGTGAGCTGTCAGGGGATTAATGGAAGAATAAAAGACCCTGAATCTTTAAGGCCACTGGGACTTTGCAAATGTTTTTAGACTACTTTTTCACCGTGCAACACAGATGCCATTTAGAAAAACAACTTTTAAGTCTAGCATGGACTTCTTGGAGCTTCTTATGTGCTGCTGACAAGCAAAATCATCTGAAAAGTATTAATTTTGCAAAAAGTTTTATGAAGTGTAATGTAACTACTTTCAACATGTCCAAAGTTAGGCTCAATAGAAAAATGTTTGGGGAAGAAGGTATTTGGTAAGCTCTAGCCCTAAGTGAATGCCTCACTTTTTAAGTTCTGTATCAATAGACTATTAGTCTGAATACCATTCCTTAGAACTCCTTGAAAACATTAAGGCAGGATTCTGGCCTCAGGGTTAGTGAGTCATGCACGTGACAAGTGGAACTCACCTCATTTAACATTTGATGCCCACCACGCAAAATCTGTGTACAAGCAAGTCACCTGAGGAAGTCCTTGTGTTCAGGAGAGATCCTTTAAGGGTCTGATTTATCTCTGAAGCCTTTCGAGTGAGATGAAATGCCTATTTCAGACCATTAGCCCTAATGGAAATGGAGGTGTGTGGTTCAGATGTAGATATTTACATTTGGTTAGAACAGCTGAGCTGCTCCAGCCATGGATTATCAGAACGCCAGTGTTCCCAATGACCATAAAGCCCATATTTATACCAGCCTTCCAGCTGAGGCCTCTCTGTCAATAGCAAAGTGCTAACATGAACCTGTGTTTTGAGGACTTGGTGGAAATGTGCTAACATATTCAAGCTTCAGCTCCAGTTTTTGCCACCAGCAACATCTCCACTGCTCAAAGACACAGGGTTTTGCAACCTGAGAGCCCTCCTGGACAGAAATGAAGCTGCAGGAGGAACACCCCATTACAAATGCACAGTAAACGCCATAGGATGGAAACAACTTTTCCACTCAACTGGAGGGGAACTCAGCTCCTTCCTGGTCCTGGGAGACCAGGAAATCAGAAGTTTAAATAGGGAGCAACTCTGCATTTTAAGTTACAAGGGAAGGTGAGCATTGTTGGCCACACTGTTTCAGATTCAGGATTTCTCTTTTGTGCTCTAGACCTCACAGCCATATGACAGTCTATTTTTACTGCAGAATTGAGATTTTTTTAAAAAAAACTTACTTTTTTTAGGGCTAAACCAGGGGAAACTAATACAAGAAATCTGTTTCTTGTTGATCCCACATGTCTCAGTACATTGTTAACCGTGAAACATAAAACCAGAAATATAAGATATCATTGATTTTCAGTCCTTCCCTAATGATCATGTTAACAGAAAAACCCAGATACCTTGTTTGTTTTATATAATCCCCAAGCGCCTCCGTGGTTCCTCAGGTGCCAAACCCAGCACTTATTAACACGCTGTTCCCCCGGGCTCCTTGTGGAACACTTCGTTGCTGCTGCTGCTGCTGGCTTTCAAGCATAACTGCACAAAATTAAAAAACAAGTGTGTTAAAAAAAAAAAAAAGAAGCATGCAAAATGCAAAATTAACATGCGAACAAACAACGGGGGCCACTCTACTGATTATATTTTCACTGTCATGTTGTATTAATTAGAGCTTCCCATCCCTTAATTAAAGCGAAGCAGCCAGAGAATCTCCGCCATGTTACGCAGGGTGACTGAATCAAAGGGTCTCTCTGAGGGGTTTACAGCTGCACTGCCAGGTAGTACCTGGGGCTTTGAGTGAAGAGATCATCCATTGGCATCAATGGCATTCAGAGCTGGGATCCAAATTTCCACAAGGTATAGGCTTGTGACCCAACGTTTTGGTCTGGCCCCATCTTTAATTAGAACCTGCTTTGGCTTTCCCTAACTCAGCTGCAATACTTGGCACGGACCTCCTGCATATTTAGATGACAACTAATGAGGATTTTTATTAAACTTGAGCCTCGGCCGGCTGGGAGGAGGGAACAGCTTTTTAGCATCAGATGGAAAAGACTTTTGCCTCTGGAATATTTCTCAGCACGGAGCAAAGAGCTGGGGAAGGAGAAGGTGATGGGAACGCTGTCAGTGCCGCCGCTAATGGGGCCTGCCTGGGGCATGCTGTTCAGTATCCCTTGGAAGATGACCTTGACTGCTAACATTTACATTTTAGCAGCCATTTGACATATTTGATTGTGTCTACAGCAAAAATTGCACAGTTCTGGGAGAGACATGTAGCTCAGATCAATGTCTTCAATGCCACCGTCTCCTCTTGTCCTGCCAAACTCTGATATTTGCTATTTAGTCTGAAAGTGCATGCTGCAAGAACACTAAGGCTCTGCCCCTTCTTATTAATGCGGGTAATCGATCTCATCAGGCACCATCCGTACAGGTTAACTCAAAGTACAGTCTGCAATTAAAGACCTTCTCAAAACAATTAAGTTATTCAAATTGGTAAGAATGGAGCTTGACATCCAATGAACCAAACAGCTGGCCATTATTATGTGCCTTTGGTGTCATTTATCAGCGTTGGACACGTGGAAGAGGCTGCAGATGTCTGCCAGAGGTATTGCTGGGTCAGATCCCGGAAAGCTTTGTGTCTGCAGCTCCTGTCATTTCCTTACCCCACAGGATCTGTCTTGCAGAAGGTGGAGAGTTGACAATAGCTCCCAGTCCTTACTGCCACATGTTTCAGAAGCTCAGCAGATGGCTGTGTGCTCCTACCACCTGGCCAAAGGGTGCTGTCGTCCTTCCAAACAAATGGCATTAGCACCTCTGAGGGACAGGCCAACCCACCGATGCTGATGTGCTTTAACTTACGATATAAGGATGGCTAAGGGCACACATGGGGCCAGATATGATGGCTTACCAGATGGGTGGTAATTTGTTAAGCTGCTATAATGCAAAAGCTTTCAATTGAGTATTCATACCCTAAGATCTTCAGCCAACAAAAGAGTCATTTGGTTTGCCTTTAATATAATTGGAAAAGATAGGAAATTAAATTTTTAGACCATAGTGTGTGCCAATGCCTTCATTTGCTTTGAAAATAAAAATCTCCCTCTCCCTTTCCTCCGTGCTGCTGAAAGTTCAATCACTTATCAAAATAGTGGTGCCCTTTGTCCTGGCACATTACTCTAATGCTAAAACATATGTTATATTAAATATTAACCAACCACTAATTGGTGCATCATTTGGCCAAGGAAAGAGGTGGCTTCATATAGTCTGTGGCCTGTTTCACTCTTCTGATGTCTCAGTACTTTGCTCTTCAGCTAACTTACCCTGTTACTCTGCCTCTGTCAGCCTTGAGCTTGAGGACCATTCTGGCATCTCCTGAAGCCAGTTTGGTGCTCCCTTTTGCATCCCAGTTTATGTACATCAGGACTCTCCATTGTGGACAATATGTCCTAGGGGCTGAGCTGGTGGATTGAGCTCTGGATTTTAATTTAGTTTGGCAACTGTCCTCCTGGGCGAACATAGGAAAATCACTTAATCTACCTCGTGCTTCTGTTTCCCAGGTGTAAACTACAGGAGGAGAAACATTGACGTTTAAATTGCTAAGGTTGTCCCCTCACTTCAGGACATAGGAAAAACCCCACGTGTTGTAAAATATCGTGCTGGAAAACCTTTGTCAAAATAATTGCATTCAGTTATATTGTTGGCAAATTGTTAAATATGAGATCAGTTCATTCAGTGTACCTGGAGACGGTGAGTGGCATACAGGCTACAATTACAGGGTAAGATGAATAACTGGCTGATTAATTGAATGGTCGTGATTTTTCAGAACAAGAGGTGTAACACTATCTTTATTTGCATGGCAAGAACCACACGCTTTAAAATAGCTTCCAGGTTCCTGAGCAAAGCAGGCTTCTTACTGAGGTCTGTAGCTGGGGCAGCTGCAGGGAGTGAACAGTGGGAGGATCTGCACGGTGTCAGGGATGACAGAAGTCCAACCTGGTAGGTAAAAGGGTGGCACACGCTAGAAACTATGGCCATATCACAGTCCAGTCAATCTCCATCCTTCCTGATGTCAGCAGAGACAAGATGCAAAAGTTTGCAGTCGAATTCGTAACTAACATTCCGCAAGCTTCTTGGCTGGGATGCTGTCCTTGCAGGTCCAGATGTACCCATCTGGGCAACTTCTAATCTCACAGAGCTGGCCTCCTGGCCTGTGTTTCCTCAAAATCCTAAAGATTCTCGTTAAAACTCTGGGGCTTCAGAGCAGAAAGCAACCACTGGCAACTCAGAACTGGAAAGAAACTCTCTTAATAAACAGTTTGTCCTCAGACTGGGAGCTCTCCTTGAAGCACTGGATACTCATCTCATTGAGATCACTGAGTAGGGTGGGTCACAGTTTAGTAACTTCTCTGTCCCATGGTGTGCAAAGTCCTTTACCCCTCAATTCGAAAGAACAGGAATAAACTGAGCCTCTCTGTCTTCACTTCCCTCCCTGTTGCTCTGAAGTGCAGATGAGGGAAGAACCACTGAGGTGCCTGTGTGAGGGGCAGGAGCCCGGGCTGGCTGTCCCAGCCCTACAGACAGGCTTGGCTGCCAGGTTACAGAGCTGAGCTGAGGACAAACGCTGACAGCTGTGGTCAGGGGATAGGGAGGAGGTATGACCTGAAGAGTCACTGAGGAGCAACCCACCCCAGTGAACCTGGGTGGCCAAATCTGTTAGTAGCACAGCTCTGGGTCTGCTTACTCAACAGAAGGTGTCGTAGGAGGGAGAGTTTAGCCGTTAGCCGGGACATTTCAATGTCTAGAGGACCTTAGGTTTTTTTCCCGATTTAAAAAACTCAAAAGTCCTGTTCTGTCTCTGCAAATGGTTAATTCTCTGTTAAGAAAAATAATGCAGTGCAAAAATCTTTCCATTGTGCAGGCCTCAAGCTGTTGAGATGCTTCAGTGGGCTACTGGGAAATCTCTTTAGGATAGAGTCTGTCTGGCTGAGCTGTCAGATTGACTGCTAGAGGCGCAGCTGAGTTTCAAATGGACGAGCAGTGGGCGTGCGAGACGCATCCCAAAAAAAGGAAGATGTTTGACAAGCGAAGTGTTTTTATTTTATGATGGAGAACGAGCAGGAACATCAGACAGGTAAATCACCCTGCCAAGCATGAGAGTTCCTGACTGACAGGCTCATCGCCTGCCCTGCCTGCTTGAGAGGATCCAGCATTTAGTTCTACTGAAAAGCAACCATTTAAATTGCCATTTGCTGACTTTTCATTACTGATTATAATTGCAATGTGCAGGTTCAGAAGAGCAAAGGGAAGCCTTTGCTTTGCAGGTGGAGGAAAATGGGAAAAGACTCTTCTTGAGCCAAGCAGAAATGAAGGAAGCTGGAGGGAGTGAAAGAAAGCTTGCAAATCATCAGAAATCAAACCCAAACGATCCGAGGGAGAGAGGCAGTGCCAACACTGACATTTATCAAAGTTTAGCAATTGAAATCATAATATACCAATTAGAATACATGTCAGTGATTGACTCCTACTAACATGCTTCAGCAATACAAGTATCTTTATATCAGAAATGTTAAAAACATAGCACTATAATTTGAGGTCATTTACTACCATGCCACGATACAAACATATTACAATGTATGTAATGTATTGTACAATACAAAGTATTTTGTCTAAATGCTATGATAAAGAGGTCCAAATAAACAAACAGACTAGAAAGAGAGCATGAGGACATTGGGTAGTGGGATATGAAGTTGTTTACCCAGCTGAATCTGAGATGTTTTCTTTAGTGAGAAGTGCCAAAGCCACCAGTGAACGTCTCCTTTCAGTCCTGAATGGCTGAAGAAAAAACCTTGTAGCACAACATCATGCATTTTGTATGGCCCCTATTCAGCGAAGTGTTTAAACTTGTGCTTTAATCTTTTACTATTCAGCAGATAGGTATTTAACTTGTACTAAAATCCAGGAGAAGATAAAGATGCGCTGAATCAGAGACTATACACTGCATATTTTACAGCAAAACTATTTTGGCAATGCTTGAAAACACTTTAAAGATTTTTATTGGGAACATTTTGAGATCTCTTGACTTCTCAAGCCCTAGTTACTGTAAGGTGAACTGTACACAGCTCGGATTGAAAGAAAGATTAAACTTAATCAATTCTAAGTGATTCAGAAGATGTCCAGAATAACTTTACTGTACATAGGAAAAGGTCTCAGCTTTGAAGTCCGCTATATGGAGAATATTCATGGCTAAAGGCAAGAGCTAAATATCTTGACAGAAGGTTTTGAAGCTCCCCTTTCCACCACTGATATAAAGTTCACCTTTCTAGTCAGAAAAATTCCAAGGTATCTGATCCTCAAGCAAGGCTTGGCACAAAACTGTGACCCGCGTGCGGTGGCAGTCGAGACAGAGTAACCCCTGGGGTGAGAGAAGGGAGGATCTTTGGAAAGAAATAAATAGGCAGGATATCCAAAATGGCAGCAGCTGGAAGCTGCTCCGGGGTGGGATGTCAGGATGAACCCCCTGGGAGATGCGATACTGCACACAGGGCAGGGGAGCAGGTCAAACGTGCAAGGCCCTGCAATTTGTCAGACGGCTAACACCATCATTACCTGTGTGTGCGTGCACGCGAGCATGCCTGCCTATAAATTACACTCACAAATTTCCAGGCTAAATGTCCTCTTATTGGCAGCGCAGAGCACTGCACCCCCCTATTAGGAGATATTGTTTTATAATGAGCAATAAAAGTTAGCTCTCGTGGTGTGAGGCTGCAGATGAGTCACTGCTGAAATCAGCAGCGATGTCAATAGGTTTGATTTTTCTGCATATTACACATTTTTCCTTTTTTCTGACATCACTGGGAGGAAGAACATAGGAAGAAGCATGGGCTTGGAAAAGGAGCTAGAAGCAGAGAGGGGGTCTGAAGGTGGGACAAGGGAGATGGACAGGAGAGAAGAAGAGGTCTCTCATTACTGCCGTTATCCAGCGTCAGGTTCCGGAAGGACAGGTTCAGGAGACAGGTGCTTCTTGAGACACCCTGGCAGGCAAACTTCTGTGCTGCCCGCAGTCATGCTGGACCTTACCAGTGTTGTCATTTTTGGCAAGAGCCCTGCTATTAGAGAGGAGCCAGCTCTCCATCCCTCAGAGCCACAAGCACACCAGCTTTAAAGAGCGGGCACCACTGGCAGAAGCGTGCCTTGCAGCACCGTGCAACACTTTGGCAACATCAATGGAAGAAAGGAGGTGAGATAAGACAAAAAAATGAAGATTAGAGTTCTGTGGCTGCATCACCCTGGCATTCCCACAGCCATTCCGGGCTCAGGATGAAGGCACTTTCTGGCAGCTGGCAGCCGCCTCTCTCAATGTCTTAGAGAGCTTCCAGACTGGAAACCAAGGAATTGCAGTAGATGTCACTTGTCCAAACAAGATAAAGCCAGAAACCTTGGCAGTGGCATTGCCACTCCTTATGCACACTGTTGTGCCTTGGTCACAGTGAGCCTGCCAGAAGTGGGAATAAGAGAGGGTGGTGAACACAGCAAAAACGTCTACACTGTGAAATGTATATATGTTTAAAATTTCCTACGTAATCTGCCCCTAGCGCCTTCCTAAGAGTCCAACACACCCGTTTCTCTGAGGCTCTCCCTTGTTACTCTCAAAATGGCCATTTCTCTATAGGCTGCTGAAAAACATCAGCTGCTGCTGATGGTGTGAAAAACGAGGAGAGTTGGCACCGAGGTGGCCAATAGCAAATGCAAAGTAATGTACACTGGGAGAAAACATCTGAACTGCTCGTACGCATTGCTGGGCTCTGAATTAACTGTAGCCATCTAGGAAAAAGGCCCAGGCAGCTCACTGAAAACCTCTGCTATTTTATGCTGGCCGTTGTCTCAGACTTTATGGGAGAGATTTTTTAGTATTATTTTTGTGCCATTATATAAATTGAAGATCTTTGTTCCATTCCGGTAATTTCAGATCCAAAAAGAGATACGGTAAAAATAGCAGAGGCCTAGGGACAGGTGACAAAGAGGATTAGAGGGATGGGAAAGCCAGTGTGTAAAAGAGATTGAGACATAGGATTTGTCACAGTTCCAGGGTTAGCTGCCCCTCTGACCTCTTTCTAGTAAAGAGGCAGGCTCTGCTTCTTCAGGCCCCTGGTGGGAGTCTGTCTATCTGTTTGTCCCTTCCCTGCAAATAGCTCCCTGACAGCTTAGTGAACCTCTCTTTCAAGAAACTCGCTTTTAAATGGCCAGCATCCTTGGGATCTTTTGACTCCTGGCCTTGGCAAAAGAAATCTGCAGCTGGACTCTGGAAATAGCATCCTCCCAGCTCCGGATGTCTTGTCATGACCCCTGCCATGCTAATTGCTAATCTGGAGGCACTGTGCAGCCTTCCAGCTAGTTCCCTAATAGCCCTGTTATTTACTCTCCATAAACGTTGGTTTAGTTTAATCTCCACTGCCACACCACCACATACCTTACTCTGAGAGACTTACAAAGCAGTTCTACATCCTCCACAAGGTATTTCAGTGGTGGTGACCCCCACTTGAAGGCCACAAGTCTTGGTTCCTATTTTGGATCCCTCACTCCCTCCCAGTGTGACCCTGCGTTCTTGAGGTGGGATTCACCTCACCTAACATTGACCATCTAAACCTGAAGTCCCCTCAATGGATTATGCCTCCTACATTCATGGGGGAGAGAGAGCTGCAATGGATGATTTATCTTAAGCCTGTACCTCAGAAAGAGACAAATTGCCCTCAGGAGGCATTTGTCTTTTCATGGATGTGGAGGGAGGCCAGATGAGTAGCTGAGGTCAGGCACATCCTTTTTATAAAGTAGGATTTATGTACAGCTGAATTTGTATATGGATATCTGCAGGTGACACCAGTCACTGCCGTCTCCTACAGCCCTCAGGGGGGAGAAGGCAGAGTTTTGTACAGCTCACAGCTGGCCAGTCATCTGCATTAGTAGGCTGTGGGGCTCAGGACCAGCCACCTCCACTGTCTAAGACATAGACCATCAAGGCTTGAGGGTTAGACCTGAAGGCTTAGAGAGTGGCAGACACAACCATGATAAGCCTGGAGGGGTGAACTACATATCCTCTGCTCCTCCTGTGTAACCAGAGGGGTGTTAGCAGGCAGGCAAGGGAAATTGCTTCACTCTTCCTCACCCAAAGCTGCAGGGCTGAATGAGGATGACCAGGAGAAGCTCATCTGAGGCTGTGCTGGTCCACAAGGAAGATGGACCATGTACTCCTGAGCCACTGAGAGAAAGCCTAGGTTTAAGTAAAACGAGAAGGCTGAATTCACAAACAACTTGTGTCTTTTACTTATCAGGCTGTCCCGGGTTAGCTCGCTGCTGTCAAAGGAAAAGCAGGCACTGAAGAGTGAAGAAATGATCAGCAATTTTACCAATTTATAAACCTTCTGAGTCTAAATTCCCTGGTCTGGGAATGATTTTGTACTCCAACTTGATGTCAGTTGGTCTCCCAACCAGCCCAAGAGAAAAGGCAAAGCGGCATAAGGCTACTTCTGGCTCCCAATTGCTTACATGTGCCAAACATCAGCCCACTGCCACTGAAGTGAGTGGCTCTCTTCCCAGGGAAGCAGCCGGGAAAAAGATCAGAAGAGATCTTCTTCTAGGGGCAACCAAATCCTGTGAAGAGTTAATGGAGAAAGATGCTACTGTAAAAACTAAAGAATGAGTTGTGCCTTCAAATCTCCCCAACTATGGAAATGTAACAGTGACCTCATTTTTCATTTTTCATATTAATAAGCCTGTTTTACACAACCGCCCTTCTTTTATACAAACACTTACCACGGTACATACCCTTCCTTTCTTCGCTGTCATAAATTATCTTGTGGATGCTCCTTGTAAAGTTGCTAACTGTACTTTTGCTATTAATCTTGGCTCTACTTTTTTCTAGAGTATATCTCTGATGATCCATCTTAGGCAAGCAAGACAGTGCTTGGTCAGGCTCTGCTCCCCCAGGGAGCATCACTCTTGTTAGCTGTAAAGTGTCCGTAAAAATGCACCTTTTAATGATGCTCCCCTTTGGCTTTTATTGGGCTCATAGCAAGACTTGTGCTCCATTTTCTTGTAATAACTCAATTGCCACCAGGTTGGTGCTCCTGACAGTTACATCCTTACCAAGACATTCCTGACTTGCCCCAGCTGGAGCGAGGAGATGCAAAGTGACTGCCGTGCTCTGGGGAAGTGATAAGGGTTCACCTCTTCAGTGGCCGGGAGTATTTCCACTGGGGATACGGTAGGCAGCCAGCAGCAGAAGAGCACACGAATTAATGCTCCCTGCGGCTCCCTGGGGTGGTGTTATTCACTCGTTTTCCTACACGTCTTTCTGCAGACCTGAGCCCATTCGTGGTTTGTGCCGTGTTTACCACCTTAACCTCTTCCTTTAGTGGACTGTATCAAACTAAAGTCAAAGAAAATTTGTTCCTTGTACTAGACACCCAGACAAATAGAACTCTTCAGCTGAATGATTTCAGATGGTAAAATAATTGGTGTAACTATACTCAGGATAACTATATGCATGCAGAAAGCAGTCAAATCATTTATGCCCTTTACCTTCAAAGGACACATCCCTACCCAGTAATCTACGAGAGCATTTTTGCAGGCTCAGCCAGTGGAAAGAATTGATAAACACTCGAGCAGCCCTCATGTATATTTCATCTGGTAGGCAAGGGTGATGGGTGCGCCTGCGCGCACACACACACACTCACCAACGGTATCTAAAATCGTTCTATCGCTATATAATACCTCTGACATCTTTTTAAATATTACAGCCTATACAATCACCTCCCTATCTTGCATACAAGATTGGGGAGAGGGGGCAAGGAGGTGCAGCATGAAAGGCAAAGGCCACACATAAAAAGGTAATATGTGGGATCCTGTTTTATTTCTACAGGTCAGCATCTGATTTTGGTAAAATATATTAGGAGGCCAGTGTTCTCCCAAACTCAGGTGGACTCAGGCGTGTTTGTTTCAGAGATGAAGGCAACGCCTGCAGGGTAGCATGGAGTTCAACACTAGCCATGTCAAGAACAGAAACCAAGACTTTGTTAAGAACAAAACAAAACAAAACAAAACCTCCTTCTCTGAACAGCAGGACACAGAAATGTGAGAACATCCCTTCTGGAAAACATTCAGTTTTCACGAGTCCAGAACTCTTGTCCTCACCCTGAAAATTCCAGCCTAGCATCCACCAGTCTAGCAAAAGCAATCTTTCTCCCCCTCTTTTCCTCTCTTTCCATCCCTCTAATATAACAATTAATCACCTGTAATGCAGGGCATGTTACATCTGACATAATGATGTTTTACATATTGATAAGGCAGGCTAGATCACGTAGTTACTCCACACCTCCCTGTTTCCTTAAATACGATCTCTTCAGAAAAATCTTGAAAAGGAAAGTGGTGTGCTGAGACTGCAGGAGCACCATGGCTGGCCTAGAAGTCCTGTGGCTGACAGCCAGCCAGCCTTCCACAAAAGTGACCTCTCAAAGTCTCCCTTGCAAGGCTCTGTCAGCACCCCTACACCTACATTGCACCCTACAAAGCAAGGAAGGTAGTCAGCCATAAGTAAAATCTAGAAACTAAATACTTAGGCCAGGACGTGTTTTATACTGGGGATACTATACTGTGATATTGAGATTTTGCTGAAAGAAGAGGGTATTCCTGGACCAAACTGAGCTCCCTCCTTTGAACGCGGTCAATAGAGGAATGTCCCTGGTGGGACCACCTTCACTGGCCTATTCCTTGATGACCTTGTCAACCCATGGTACCTGGAGAAGGATAATAGTATTTCCTGACTTGTGGGTGGTTACAATTCTCAAGTTTTGTAAACCTTAGGGCAAAATTTTCCACTAGTAACAGACAACTGCATGCAAAGTTGGTAGCCTTCAAAACTGGGGGTGTGTAGCCCTCCTACCAAGACTCAGTTGGCAGCTGCAGACACAAGTTCCAAATTTTAAGGAACTTCTCCCCAGAAAATCTAGGAAAATTGTAGTGTATTTTCTCATGCTTGAAGAGCTGAATTCATTGCAAACAGGGATCAAATTGCTGATAAACCATATTCTTACTAAAAGGAGAAGAAACCCTAAGGTAGAGTAGCAATACTTAATTGTTAAAATATAATTACAGCTTGAACAATTTCAGTCTTCTGGAGGAGGCTAGTGGCTTGCTTTTCCCATCCTGCTGTATCCTCCCCTCTCAGTCTGAGATTATTAATTTTTGACAAGTTGCAAGGCCTGATTTAGACTGATCTGATCTGATGGAGTGACCTATTTCTATTACCTGCTCCCTCTCTCCTCCTGCCACTCTCCTCTCTGATGGCCACTCTGGCTAACTCCCACAGCTCTGCTAACAGCTTTTGTTATTTCAGCTCTCGGAAGAGTACCCATAATGGTGAGAACTGAACCCAGTTTGTCAGCTCACAGGAATTTTTAAAGCCATTTCTCCTGTCTCACGCACCTCGCAGGAAATCCTTACACTAAATCTTCTCCTCTTTTTTCCTAGGCTCTAGTCTTCGCACCCCTAATGCTGGGAAGTATTGCTGTCAATTCGATGAACCCAGGCACATTTAGGTAGACTTAGCTGGACTAGATTTCTGTATGTTACTCCACCTGCTAATTTTTCCCCACTAGATCTTATCACTCCCATTGTAGCAGAAATGCCCCTCAAATATATGCAAAGCAATCAGACTGTGGACTAGCCCACCAGCTCTACGTTTCTCGTCCCTTACCTCCACCTCGTACCAGCCAAGGGTCGCTCATCCTGTGGGATCCCTGCACTAGGAACATGGAGGGGCTGCAGGAAGCAGAGTGGGTTGGGGATTGTCTTCATCCTTGACTTGGACTACAGCAGGATGCTCGCATCTGGATAGGGTTTTTTCCAGAACAAGTGTGTAGCATCATGCCAGGCTGTGAAGCTGTCATGATCAGTCCATTCTTGGACTTCTTTTATGACTCACAGTGAGAAACAAACCAAAAGCTCCAAAATTTCGAGATTGTGCAAATCACCCTTAGTTTTGCCCTGGGATTAATTTTCTTCTTTTATTGTTTGTTCATGTTTTTTTTTTCACCACTCTGCAAGCTATTGCCCTTTTCAAACTGCTTGACAGAACACTGCTCGGTGACACAATGCCAACAAGCAAAATATTGAATACTTAAATGCTATTTTCTAAAACAATATGGGACAGCTCCCCACCAGAAAACGGACCAGACACTGGGAGAAACACCATCACCATCTCAAGTCAATGCCGGGACTCGGTATAACATTGGGACTTAGAGGCCTAGGTGTCTTAAAACAGGATTCTGAGTCATAAGAGATATAATGAAAAGGTTTACATTTTTTACATCTAAACTTTATACTAGGACAAGCTGAAAGAGCTTCGAGTTTTGTTATTGATTCTGACCTAACGTGATATTGATAGGAATTTTAAATGCTGCGTGTGGACAGAAATGGTGCAATGATCAGATCAAATACAGTCTATTAATGTTAGCCCAGTCAATTTTGTATTGTATAACATGATAAAAATTGGACAAGACCTTACTTTCATCTTGTGTGTGAAGATGTAGCAGGTATATGCTTTTTATGTTCTCATGTCTGATCAATATATCTTGGTTTTTTGGATTGGTCGCAGAGTCATAGCCTAAAGGACTGATGAAGCTTAAATGCTGGGACTTTACTTCATACTGCTGTTTTCCCTTCCATTTCTGTGTAATCGCTGTCATTCTGGAGAGATTAGGTATTGTATATTGAGGAACATATTCACAGGCCTTTTGTGTTTGCCTTCATAATAATAATAATAATAATAATAATAATAAAAATAACAGTAACAAAAGTACTGGTGGTAGCAATAATACAAGCAGTAATAAAAATATAAATGCTTGTCCTGAATAGTATCCTATTGTGTCTGCACTCCAAATGTTGTAAATGCTGATCATCTTTTGTCTTCCTAGACCTGGAAGATGCTTTACTCTTTCAAGTTTTTCTTCACAGAAACTCCTTTCAAGGTTGAGGTATTGTTGGAAGCTAACAACAATGGCTTTGAAATATATCATTTAAGCTGGAGAGTGACAAACACCCCACCCTGCTCCTGGGAGAGTAGCTGTGCACTCACTTAATGAGGTAGCTGAAGACATCTCTGGTCCTTTTCCCACTTTGAGACCAAACGCCAGAGGCAAAATGGTGAGCTTTCCTTGCATGTGTGCGAAGATTTCAAGCTTTGTGTCTCTGTGCACTTACAGCTGTTGTCACCTTTCTGGAAGGGTCATTTTGACTTGCATAGTTATTAAATCCTGTTTCCTTTGTTCTACCCGGATCAATCCTAGGCCAATGCATTGAAGAAGCAAAGTCTGCTGAGAAACACTTCTTTGTAAAACGGAGGATGATGGTGAATGTTGTTGGCAGGCAAAGGCAATATAAGCTTGGGTATATTCTGCTCCCTTTTGGGTGCATGAGATCTCTTGGTGAGAGGGTAGCTGGGTCTCCATGACCAGCCTGTTACTATTCATGCAGAGTGGCAATAAAAGCACAACTGTACCAATTATGATAATTGCCTGGTTCAGTGGCACTGAACAGAGGCAGAGAAGTATCACTTAGTGATCTTTGCATGCAAGAAACGACAGACAAGTATATGGGAACAAGAAACTCTCCATCTGACCCAAAAGATGCCTTGACCTGAAAAACTCATTTACTTCATAACCATATCTGTGTTTTATGCACTACTTTCTTTACAATACACACTTCAAACATTTACTCCAAAAAAGGCTCCTGGAAAAGAGAGTCTATGTAGCATCTCTGTATGTTATATTTGGAGCATATGCTCAAAGAGAATTCTTACAAACTCTTCGTCGTGTAGCACTTGGATAATGAGTATGCCTGAAATTCTAAATATAGAGTAAATGTCGCATGCACAGAGAAGAATTAATCCATGAGATATGTTACAGATTTATGATGCACAGCTCATTAGGTTTTGTTATCTGATTCACCAAGGTTTCAATGAAGACAGATTGACAAACAGGAAAAGAGGCAAAGAAAGTCCAGTCAATTTTTTCTGAAGGATCCATTCTTTCCATATGACATTCTGTTGGGGCAAGCTTGCTTTAAATCAAGGCGTATGCAATTGGTTGATGCCACGGTTCGATTTGACAGTACTTAGCAGTCCTCATCAAATGGTATTCATTTCATCAAAGCAAAGGAAACAGAAACTTGTCCAGAAATTGGAAGCCCCACTCATTAATCTAATGAGAGCTGTTCTTTCTTCCCATTTGACTTTCATGCCTGTTGGGGACAAGCAGGCTCTTCGTTTTATCATCGTTGTCCATACAGCTATCCCACACTGCAGAATCCATGATGACTGCATTTTCGAAAGAGTATCTCCCCAGGGACTGTAATTATTCATCTTTCAGGAGACACAAGATCTATAATACACAAGTGCTGCAGACAAGAACTAGTTTACAGGTTTATCTCATGACTGAAAGTATAATCCATCTTCCCTGGCATGATTTAGGAGGTGCCGGGTAAGAAAAGGAAGTAAGTGGGTCAACCCCATTTCAACTTCTATTCCCTTGTCCACATTGGTCCTATTCTTTTAATTTTGCATTAAAGAGAATTAACACTTGAGTGAGCAGAAGAAATGGGCCCTATTTCCTCTATCCTGCAACATACCTTGTAGCCATTAGGATTGTGCCTACACCAGGTTTGGACTCCCTGCGAGCTGTCTTTCCCCAGCAGCGACACAGCCTGCCATCACCTCTGCTACGAGCAAGCAGAACAAGGAAGCCCTTCTTCTGATGGAGATAGTGGCTTGAGAGCTACAAACCTTGACTTCTCCAAGAGTTAAGAATCAAGCTATTAATAGAGAACTTGACCATATTAATGGGATTTTCCTAATGATTTTGTGGTAGGCCTGAACAGGGATTCGCAAGCTTCCCGTGTTTCCGCAAGGGAATGATACCTCAGGACTCTTTCTGGTGTCTCATCCTTTCCCCATGTCAGTCATCTCTCACTATCACCACAGAATAGCCTGTGGTTATCACTGCAACTCATTTCCCAGAAAAGTTTATTCTGAAGATGGCATTTAAGGTAGATTAAGTTTCTTGGAAAGTAATTTAGCATCTAAAGAAACTGAAGACAGGACATTGTCATCTCTCCATGCATCTCAGTTTGGAAGTCCAGGTTGTGTGTTTAAAAGAAAATCTGTGTTTAAAAGAAAAGAAAATCTCCAAACTGAGGATATGTCTGGGTAATAATATGACATGAGTGACCATATTGCCTCCTAAGCACTTATTTTTTTCACCTTCATCCCCACATAGTTCTAATTTCTATGTATGCTAAAATCCCCTTTGTAAACAACCCATTCCTCTGTGTTTGTTCTCCCCACACCCTACAATAACCATCTGTTTTTCCTAAAGGGTAAACATTGCTTGTCTTTTTCATTCTGAGACATAAAATGTTACTCAACAACCCCAAAAGATGTACATTTTTTATACAAACCTTGCTAAAATCTACTTTTTGTGTTCTTACATACAGCCTTGCCTGCTTAAAGGGCACCAAGTACTATCCAAAAAAGCTAATAAAGGATTGCTAACATTGGTCGACGGAGAGAGCATGGGTCCCTAACATCAGGTACATTAGGAAGCAGGCATCAGTCCTGGGTGCTCACATTGCAAAGTATTTCAAATAACCAGAGTCAGACAGGCAGGAACAGCTAAACTGTGCTCTAGACATCTAAATTTAAGGATCTGTGTTTCTCCTGATGCGGTGGCTGACATTATTGATTCTGAAAGCAACAGAAGGAGCATAGCTCTCTGCCTTGCTTTTGCCATTAGAGATTAAATCAGCTCTGCTGGGTCTTTGCAGGTAAAAGAGATCAAAAAGCTCTTAACATACTGATCAAAATCACAAACAGAGTTAAAGCGTCTAAATCAAACCACTGCAACTTTAACTATATGAAGCTGTTGTTTGTAAATACCCCTAAAATATAACAAGGTGGATGGAAACCCTGAATCTAGGCTTATTTGACCATGTAAATCCAAAGATCATTGCTGCTTCTTGAGGCTGTCTCTGATTTGGAGCCTGTTCCCTGATCAAAGGCTTTCAGGTAGACAGTGCTGGTATATCAAGACACCAGTTATTTGTTAGGCAGAATTACTGATTTTAGTAGGGAGTTACCCTTTGAAATAAATATCATGATCTGGCCAATATTTAGGAAAAACATTCTCATCTCTAATATTTACAACTCATTCCAATTTATACCATCTAAAGTGAACTAAGTTCAAAATAAATCTCGTTTATTTTTCACCATTTCACATCAGTGAGTGAGCTGGCTGATTTATATGATCATTTGTATCACCATAGTGTCTAGGACAACTTGCTTACAATAACTGCCTTTACTTTCCTGGCTCATGTGGACTACCATTCAATTGGAGCTTGCAAGCACTGCAAGGAAACTATCACAGGCGAAAAATAAATTCAAATGAGATCATTTTCACGAGTCCCAAGTCTTGCAATACACAGAAACAACCCACAACTAAATGAAATTTTGTGCCTCACCTACAATAGTTCTTCCTAAATTATATAGTTCTTCCAAAAATCTAACTAACTCCTTTATTTATTCTAAAAGCCTTTCAGGTTTTCAGCTCACCTTCATTTTCATGCAATTTTAGGATGGTAAATTGTGGGAGAAATTGATTTGTCTGGACTCATACATTGCTGGTTCTTTGTATCTGCCTCCCGTGTTACTATAGTTTCTCCCTGACGCCTACCCTTCTTTGACATTTTTCTGGGAAGCTGACCACTGTGCTTCAATTTATTAAGCCCTCCCCATGAAGATATCAATTGCCTCCTGGCAACAGGAACATTATATCTTTGGGGGACGGGCGTTTTCAAGAAAATTTTCTGAGTGAGATACGCCACTTGCTGTTAGCTCTTTAGAAAGGAGTACACTATTTACCCTTTCTTGCATCAAAATTATACAAAGGCAGAAATATTGTCTTTTCTGGCAAAATGGTCACTCGCAGAGAGGTGAAGAGTCAGGTTTAGAACAGACATGTACAACAGTTGTGTCTTGGCTTTTCAGAGTAAAAAATCTGTTGAAGGGGAAAAGTGTACATGATCCTGCCTCTGATACTTTGCAGTTTTGGTCATGAGATTTGCTTGAAGCCCCAGTGCAGCCAGGACCCCCAGACACCAGGGGTACGCTCACTGCTTTTTTAGTACTATCCCGTGTTTACACCAAGGAAAACAGCAAACTTGGTCTTGCCAATGATTTTAAAGAACTGAACTGGTGTGTTTGGGACATTATTAAAGGACTAGACACTAATTCATAGACAAGTGTGTTCTTGATTTGAATCTGTTGGTGACAAGAGGTTGCAATCATTGCAGTGCTGAATGTATGCGTTCACGTGACTGTGTGAATTACAAAAACCATTTTTTAAAGAATATACATTGCAAAAATTGACACTAACTGGACACAGTTGCTGGCACCAGGACATAGAATGAGGAACTACATGGGCAGAAAGGAAACAGAGATCAGTAAGAAAGCAAAATGATTCGACATTGCATCCATAGAACTTTTAATCCAGTTCTGAAGTCATATAAATGCTTAAATATAAAGAGTGAAAACTGAGACAGAAAATTCCCTGGAACACCTTACTTGTGAGGCCACCAGCCCACTTGTGCCAAACACCACAAGTCCCACTCCTTTAGGGCCATTTGCACACAACACTTACCTCACAGCTCCCTCCATCATCCCCTTATTGTCCTGATCTCTTGTGAGGACATCCCCAGGATTTGGCAAAGAGCAGCTCCTTGTCTGTGCAGGGTGTTGTTCAGCTGCAGGTTCCCTCACCCCTGTGCAACTTGCAATCTACTTTAAAAAGAAATTGAGATTGTTATAATGAACAATAGCAGGGAGACTGGAGAGAGAGCAAAGGTAAATTGTAATAAAACCAATGCTTTTAGTGTCAAATAAATCTCTTCATGTCTCCTGTAACAGAAAGCAAAGCCTAAATCAGAGGTTTGGGGTTACAGAAGAAAGGAGACTTTCCTAAGAACCCAAAAACGACCATAAGGAATTCAAAGATGTTGAGAAGCAACTGAAAGTTGCTGGACAGGAGCAAAGAGTGAGCATCCTTCTAGCAACCAGTTTTGCTTTCAAGCCTTTTATTTAATATGTCATCCGTATCCTGCTTCATTCTGCTCCAGGTTACTCTTATTGTGGCTTAACAATTTGTCGCAGGTTTTTTTATTTAGTTGTGCACATTTCTGCTATAAAGCACAGCTTTGGACCTCAGATACTTTTCCTCTCTTTGAACATGCTCACTCAAAAGGAAATGAGAGGTGGATCCTTCTGAAAGTGTCGGCCAATTTGTTGGGCCAACCTAATGATGCGACTGATAGAACCAAAACTAAAGCCAAATCAAACAGACTTTGCAAGGCTGTACATCAAAGAGCACATAGCAACTGATGTAAGGCTTTTCAGTAGCTTGCCACTGTGAGTTAACCAGGTAATCTACTAAATGTAGAAATACCCTCCACTTCACAGGCTGCTGGATCTGCTTTAAATGGCAAATAACTGGAAAAAAATTGAGATGGGATGAGGTGTCCATTCATGCATTCGTGGAAGAGACAGTCCCTGAGTATTAAGTCAAAGGCCCTATGTGGGGTGGTACAGTGAGAGTGATTTCTTAAGACAAAATGTGGGCTTAGATACCTTGCTGACCACCCATTTGTGGGTAAGTGAAAGGACATACATCACTGGAAAATATTAATAGCTAGTCTTCAGGGAAAAACAGTGGAATACAGTCAGCATTAATCACATCCCTGACTCTATCTCAGGAGCCAAGAAGAGGTCATTTTTTTTCCATCAGGAACATCTTGGTACTTAAGGGAAAAAAATGCATTCACACTTAAAGGTTTCTGTGGTGTAACCATAGAGATGTGTTAATGTAATAATCACACACAGCCATGTAGGGGCTTGTGCTGTTTTGTGCAAAGGGAGTTAGCAAAGTCCAACCTTTCCCCACAAAAATGCACCCTTTTAAAAGTAAAGATAAGCAAATATGTAAGTTTTACAAACCCTGAGGTTTTATTTAAAATTTAATAAGCTTAGTTCCACCAAAAATTATTCTCTTTGTGGTCTAAATTTGTGCCAGAATCTCCACGCGGTACAAATCAGTGCACCCAGGGCAGCTCTGGGGATTTGCACCTGCTAAGAATCTAGTCCATCACTTCCTTGGGGCTTTGACATTTTGAGGACTGTGCTACGACACGCGCAGCAATTCTGAAATGCCAGAGTGATCCCACTTTATCACTACATGATCCTGCTAAGCACAATAATAAAGCTCGGTTTCTCCACGCACGTGGAGTGCACATTTCAGCACACAAGTTTATTTTCCTGCAACAACAGTTTGCCTCCTTCACTAATTTTGTCAGGAATTACAATGGGCCTTGACACATACTCATTGGGTGATACTGGCTCTCAGAAAACTGATTTATTACAGCTTCTGGACAGGATCAAAATTCATTACACTAATCAGCTCCTTTGATAATTCCGTGGAGCACTGCTCTCAGGCATGGTGTGGAACCACAAATACAAATATTCTTAGTGTCCAATAGTTTTATATTATGGTGAGATATCTTAATTGACAGTTCCTTTGCTGATGTGTACGCATTTATTGTTAACTTTATACTGAGCCATATAGAGCAGGCACAGTAAAACCCAGAAGAATGTGCTATTTTCCATCTTTGTAAGAAGCCAGCCCACCTCTGTGGAAATCCATCCCCAGCACAGCACAGAGACATCTGGTAGTTAACAGCGAAGCCACAAATCATCTCTAAACTCACCTAAACAAAGCCACAGCTGATGTATTCTATTGCTGGTGACAGTCCAGTTTCCAGTTGCTCTAAGTGGCCCCCAGCAGTCCTCCAGCAGCCATCAGGAAAGAGAAATCCTTCTAGGCTTGAAATGAAGCAAAGGTATTTGGGGACCGGGGTGGGGAAGGAGTTTAAGATTAAAAAATGACACAAATATTTCTGACTCACCTAGGAGTCTGTCCTCTTTAATCTTGAAAATATATTTCATTTCCCACTCTCTGACATGTTCAAAAGCATTATTTCTCTAAAGAGTGAGAGGATAATTACCTGTCTGGGTATGAAAAAGTATTATGATACCTTTAGCTGGTTTCCATTCTGTATATCCACATAACTCCTGTGAGTTTGTGATTGCCAATATACACGGAGTACAGCAACAATATGTTAACTTGTTTTTCTGCTCCTAAAAGGGTTGTTACTTGCTTCTTTCCTGAACTGTGGCACTGCAAAATATATATTGTACTCATTGGCAGGCAATTTTCTGATATTCCACTGCTTTCAGCTTACAGTAGCACTGTTGGTTTATATTTCGGCTCTGAATGTGTACGCACTGATGAATACTCAACCCTAGGTATAAAAGACTGCGCTTCTACATGGCTCCAACTTCTTCGATGAAGTTGATGCCATATAGCTCTGAAGTTTGTTTGGGCAATGCTCATCCCATCATGGCTGCAGAACGAGGAAAATGTAGGCAGCTTTTCAGAGATTCAGAGCATGGTTTATGCAAGGGTCTACATGAACAATCCTCTTTTCCCCAGGTTGTTATGTCCCCTCTAGGAGCTTCATTTACCCAAAGGCACTGGCATAAAATGTAGGGAACAGTCAGAGCTCTGACTGAGCTTCAGTTCCTGTACGTGCCACCAGCAGTTAAGAGCAACAAGGAAAATCCTATCAAGTACCCGCGCAAAAGCAGGGAAGTAACTTTTTCCAAACCTTATTTTCACAAAGGTATTTGGGCTCTTAATAGTGTCACCTGAAGGACTGAAAAGAAGAGAACTTGCTTCAAATATAGGCATATTTGGGAACTTTGTACAGTCACATTATTTCGAGAGAACTCTTTGACAAATGAGAGTATGGCGAGTGCTAAACAAAGGTGATCTGTTCAAATAATGTCACAGCCTGAAAGAAAATACCACTATCAGAACCAGTCAAGTGTGCGTCCGTCACAACTAATAGCTCGTGTCAATCCTCCCCGAGTGACAAGCCTTGTTCTGCGAGGCAGGCGGAGCAGCACCAGCACAGCAGTGGCCGGGATGCTCTGAGCAACTGCAGCGAGCCAGTGACCAGCTGAGACCCTCCAGCTGGCCAGGGGACTGCTGCAGTCCCAGGGGAGGCACAGGAGCAGGACTTGAGGGGGGGGGAGGGGGGGGGCAGGTCAAAGCGCTGGTAAAGCATCCTTGAAAATACAGGTCACAAGCCAACGCTAAACTAACATGAGGAACCAGTTCATTTATTACTTGACAGCTGTAATGGGTGGGGTTGGAGAAGAACACATCTACAGGTCCCTGAAGTACTTGCACTGCTGCCGTCCACAAGAACATGGATGGTATGAACAACCATAAAAGTATTAATAGCACTGCAACTCTGGCAATTTTCATTAAAAACAAAAAAATCAAACCCCCAAACCCAAAAACCTTAGTTGAAAAAGGTGCAGTGAGACAACTGTGAATTTCCTTCCTTGTCTTGGTTTAAGTCATGCCCAGTTCAAGTTACATGAACACATGCATCTTGGATCTGTAAGGGCTTTGTTGTGGTTACCAGGAAAATAGAAAGGAATGACTGTGCTGCTGATTTTTTTTCGATTATGAAATAAAGGGTAAATGACTATAAAAGATGAGTGACTTTTACAGAGAATACGTGATATTTTTGCTCCTTTTGCTGACTGCTGCCCCTGTAATCATATAAGTAATTGAGCAGATACTGCACCAGCCCTTACAATCTCTCTTCAAGGCACTTAGAAGGGATGAAAACTCATTTTGTCTCATTTGCAGACAAACTTTGCAATTCTGAAGGTTCCTAAACCCAGAAAATCAGATTTATGAGATAAAAGAACCATAGGGGGAATGTGAGTCTGACAGAGGAAGATGGGAGTGAAGGCTGATTAGGTTAATGGTGTGTCCACAGTGTTAACCACGTTTAAACTGAGGCCAGGGAACAGGGCAATGTCCTTACCAGCCTCCTTCATCACTCCCTACACAGAGAGAGTAGAAGAAAGGGGAAAAAGAGAAATCCAAAGAAGGAACATGGTGGAAATAGTGCGGAGCAAGCTAGAAAGAGGAAGAAATACAGGAACAAAACGGGGGAAGAGCTGTACCAAAAAGCAGGCAATAAACTGCACAATATCCGATGTAACTATGTATATCCCATGTAACTGATTGGTCAGTCCAGCTTGTGGTTTGTTCTTCTAACCTTCTTAATTGCACAGGGTGCCTGTTAAACGTATTTAAAAATAAGATTTTTTTCTTCATTTTAGATGGGTTTTATAAGTTTGAACCACCTCTAAAGAGCATTATCAGTCCTTTAGTACCAAACACAGAGGAAAGGCCAGCTACAGTTCTTCCTCCCCAATACACCAGGTCTTCAGCGCCATACTCTCTGCCCCAAAAATATACCGTAAGAAAGAGGCATTCTAATCTCTATGGACCATTTACTTCAATGGGCTTCAGATTTCTTGAGCCATTCACTTTTTTATTCTAAAGAAACCAAGAGAAAGCGCGTGAAGATCAGAGGCAGCTGAATGTCTTTATGTGTAAAATAACTTGAAAGGCAGGACTTAACCCAGCAAAAGGGAGAGAAAATTCACAGTCCACCTACTCTATCCAGCCATAGATTTGTAATTGTGCCACTTGTGATAAAACTAAAAGAAAAAAGTTAAAATTACATGGGGAAGGGAGGAGGGTCATGAGTTTGAGCTAAAAGCTTGAAAAAATAATTCGAGGACTTCATCTGTCCCTACTGATTTCCTTTTAAGACTGACAGCATGTGGCATTATCTTACTCTAATTTTCTCCAAAGGAAAAATATGACACTGTCTTAACATTATATTAATCAGAGGAGCCAAATATATCTGTATGCACAACATATCTGCATCTCTCTTTCTCAGAAAACTTTCTACCCCAACTGAGCACCAGCTGGAAGAGAAATTCTTGCAATGGAGCCCTTTCTGTTTAATCCCTTAATCTTCTCAACATCCTCAAACAGTAGGGATTCTCTCTTAAACCCGCCTGGAAAGTAACATCTGCACTGTTGAAAGAGAGGAAGCACCAGAAGGCAAGCCACTGAGGTCTCAGCTCCCTCTCTCCTGCTCGATAGTTTTCTCTTGAAAATGCCTGTTAAGGACAGTTTCTATATAAAGGCAATGACAAGGACTGGACAAAACCCAGGGGCTGAAATATTTTCTATTTCTAAGCACTTATGCCTTTCCATTCTTATGTTATGGCAAAGGCAAGGGAACTTTAAATGCCAACAAGACCGCAGAGATGGATTAACCCGCAGAGATGGATTAATCTGTAAACATTGTTATTCCCTGAAATTTACTAGCTTTCCTCCCTTCAGCCACCTCTCCTTATTATTCATGTTTAGTATTTTGACAGCTTAAACCACTGTGGCATTCCTCTCTGTGAGTTGTCCTGACTGTTAGTCCTGGGGCTTTATTAGGGGTTGCAACGCCTCACATAGATTTGGGGTTAAGTGATGTGGTAGACCAGATCAGTTGAGGGCATGTCTCCCAAATGCCAGGCCCCATTTTCATGGGTCTCCTGGTTAACCCAGCCTTACAAAATTCTATGAGAAGTTAGGCACAGTGTTGCTATGTCTTCTTGCACTCTAATAGAAAGGGGAAAACTTCCCTCTTTAATTAGAATTAGGTGTAGAATGTGTATTAATATGTAGAATTCTTATGTATTAATGTCTTCTAAATCCCCAAACACCCTAGTGTCAGATGACCAAATGGGTCACAAATGTCACTCACTTCATTCTGGTCTCTCTTTGAATATTTGACTTGTTTCCACCCTGTCCCTTTTTTTCCCCTCCTTTTTCAGTTCACATAACGCTGCGGTACAAGCATGTGCTGCAGAAAGGAGAGGTGACTGTAACTAGTCTTGTGCTCTTAGACTGGCCTGTTTCTGAAATGGCACCCACAGCCAATTAAGGCAAACTTTTTACCAATGCCCAAGAAAATTTTCACAGAAATTCTCCACACTTCCTTCTTTAATAACCCTCCAACTTTATAATAGAAATCACTTAATTTAGAGAAGAGAGCCTGACCCGTGCAATACCTTAGGGTAAAAGCTGCTTTTTGGAAGAAATACAAGATTGGGAGTCAAAACCGGGCACTGAAAAGGACGGGTGCACAGTGATAAAAATGCACCTTTTTGGTCTTTGACACTTTCATTCTTCCATCCCAAGTCTGTAATTTATGGTAGGATGTACTGGATGTACTGTGACTTCTGGTGAGAACTAAATGTAAAGAATGCTCTAGTTTAGCTTTCTGGGCTCAGAATCTGTGACTTGTTTCATGGTTGGAACACAGAGCCAGAGCTTCCCTCAGTCTTGGAGAGAAAGCTTCTGGCTCCTTAGCAGGGTGAGATCTGGCCAAAAACCAACAATTCACTGAACCGCAATACCACAGAAAAGATGCCCAGGTAGACATTTAGATGGCACTGCAGTGGTGGTCCAGAAGGATACTCAGGAGACTAGGGATCTATGTCTACAAGCAGCCCTGGAGCCCTCCATATGCAGGGCAGAGGGTCTGTGGGTATTCTCTTCATTCAAGTGATGCTGATAATGGCAACCACCTCCTCTAGAGAACACATCCCAGTTTTCAGGTTGTGTGTACCCAAAACAGACCAGAGTCTTGAGGCAGACCTTCTGATTTCCTCTCTTCCAGCTGAATCCATCACACAGAAGACACCAGAGTATCCCAGGCTCTCGAATCAGGTCTTAATAAAACATGCAAATAATAAGTCAAAGATAGGCAAATTATTTCAATAGGAAAAATTCAGATTGAGTGGGTGAAACATTAACTAGAAAGGCTGGTAAACAGCCTTCCCTTCTCCACTGGTTCCTGGAAAGGTAGGCCCATTCCTCTAGTCCTTGTTCAACTTTCAGCGGCTTCCAGAGCCAAACAAATCCCACCAAGGTCTGGCACTAAGCCTGCTCCCCTACCACAGACAGGCTTCTTTTTTGTCTTGCATGCTGCTCAGTCAGCTCCCTGCTTTCTGACCCTTTTTCCCACTGCCCACCCCACCTTCATTTGGGAAGACTGTACCATGCCCACCTCTTCTTAGGAAAAAAGCAATTGTATTCCCTTCATCTCCTCTCCTGAGGTTTTGGCTTGACCCAGAGGGCAGCAGTGAGGAACTCCCCACTCTCATAGTCTCTGTAACATAATGTACAATACACAGTAGTGGGCAACAAATAAATTAGACAAGGAATACTTGTGTTCCCAGGTTGTGGTATACTCTGCCGTTTTTATGTCTGCAGTGTTTCTAGTGGGGGTCAAAGTTAATGCAACAGTTCCTGAGAAATGGAGTGCAATTAGTAAAGGCTCCTGGAAGCATGTAAGGCAGAAAAATCGATCTTTGCAAACCTTGGCCTTAGCCTGCAAAGAAGTGGTTTATGATCATGATGCTTTCTGACCTGTCAGCATCATGGTAGTATATAACAAAGGCTGCTGCTGTTCCTCCCCGGAGCTGCATTGGAAACAAGAGTGGGTTAAGGGGCAGAGGGCACTATATTGCCCCCTCAGCTATCCAAACGCAAGAAGAGATACACTGCGTGGCCAAGAAGAGTCTGTAAAATAACAGCTTAGCACTGTTGTTGACACACCAGCCCAGTAAGAGTCCCCATGCTGTTGCATTCAGAAGGTCAGATAACTTCCCCCACTGTACCTTAACCGGGAGGCTCTGTGGTGAACTCTGATTTGTGGTCAGCATCTTCTCATTTCTGTCCTGACCTAGATCCTGAGTCTTTGCTCCAAACTGGCATAAGATTGGAGGGATCAGAGGGCACTTTCTTCTATTCTTGGCAGCTAGGTGCAAGACTGTCCAGGGAGAGGTGGGGTGGAGGGGTTGCAAAAAACGTACGTCTCAAAAACTGGTACTTTTACCTGGGAAATCCCAAAATGCCAATGTATAATCTGATGGTGCCAGGGACACACCATACACTGCCCCTGGGAGACGGCAGCTCTGGTCTACTGAGGGTTTTAGTAGAATAGCAGTTGGGTAGTGATGATGTAAGCACATGTACCTCTCGCTTCCAGTTCTCCTGATCCCGTTGCTTTGATTTCCGGGTTCAGTACTTTTAGGCTGAGGATAGAAAAGAAGAAGTTGTGAGAATATTCTTTCTTTCTTTCTTTCTTTCTTTCTTTCTTTCTTTCTTTCTTTCCTTCTTTCCTTCTTTCCTTCTTTCCTTCTT
>JAOXNO010000024.1:83036332-83066028 GCA_028565335.1 Limnodromus scolopaceus | reverse complement strand
TCCTTTCTTTCTTTCCTCCTTTCTTTCTTTCTTTCCTCCTTTCTTTCTTTCCTCCTTTCTTTCTTTCTTTCCTCCTTCCTTCCTTCTGTCTGTCTTTTTAATCAAAATCTCTGCAAGTGTGCTGAGAATGGGAGGGTTCTGCTGCAACATTATTACCGAGACCACTTGTGACACTTTCTCATTAGTCTGTGTAATGGGAAGCCAATCTGCTGCTCAGGAAGCAGCACTGTGAATGATTTTCAGCCACAGATGATGTAGCCTGGCTTTGAACTGCTTAGGCCTTGTTGTAACAGAAGCACCAGCAATATTCATTTAATGTGCATTGACCTTTCCCTGACCTGGGAGACAGAGAGGGCTCCTGCTCTGGCTTATCACCATGCCTTTTTCTGTAAAGGTTTTTGCTTGGCAGACTACAAGGAGGAAAATATTAAATTCTGTCTACAAAAGGTGCAGTTTGTCTGGCTTCTGCACGGCTTGGGGAGAGAGGCAAAGTTGTTTATTTTTCCCCTCCTGTAGCCAAGCTGAGAACACATGCCAACTTTTAAACAAACCTGAAAGGGCAGTGATACAAGGTGAGGGCAAAGGAGTAATCTGGACAATGGGTGTCCCTAGGGCATTAAGAATAACTATTCCTCTTGCCTTCTGTTGCTGCAGTAGGCTCACTCCACTTGTCACTCACCAGGAGGCCTGTATCACACAGGATGAACCTGGGGATGACAGGAAGTTACTGAATGTAGACAAATCCATCAAGTCTCAAGCTTTGGACATGAAACTCTGAACTACCTCCTGCTCCTAAGCTGATATCACTTGTATGTGCAGTTGCAGAGCCACAGGCTTTTCATTTCCATGTCCCATCACAGCAGAAGAGAGACTGGGGTTGTGCCATAATGTGGATCCCCTGACCCCAAAGAAGGCTGAGATACTACAGTAGCAGGCCAGCACTGCCATAGGACCCAGTGCACCAAAATTTGAGCACCCACAACACAGTCATAAATAAGGAGAAGGGGAAACTTGAGATAGACGAGAAGGGGCATGAAGAAAACATGTCTTCCTTGCAAACCAACCAGAACTCAAGGGAAGAGATCATGAAGAAGCAGAACGTCAGATGAAAGATTAGTTCTCAGCCAAAAGCATAAGACTTCATACTTGAGATGACTAAGCCTTTGCTGACAATACCACACAACTACCACAGTACCCAGCTGGGCCAACCATGCCTCAAGACCTGATGGCATAGTTCTATCTCATTGGCCTTTAGAAGGCCACTTTTGTTCTATTTATTCCCACTCCATCTTGTTTTACGCCTCCTTGCCCTACAGATTACTCTGAAAGTTGAGAAAACCACAATGCAGTTTCAGTTTCCTCATTGGAAGAAGGTCATTATGCTTCCATTTCCTGCTTGGTCTTTCTTGCTTCTCCGGTTATGGATTGCTGGCCTACTCATGTGGCCTTTGTTTTGATCTCTGCACTATATGCCATGGCTTGGGAGAACTCATCCGAGGAGAAAATGGGAATTAGTCAGAAATACCTGTGCAAAGACAGAGCAGGATAGAGCCAGTGATGTCTCAGAGACCCTGGCCTGGATTCAAAAGGATTGTGCCACATTGAACTGCTCTGACAGCAGTTGTCACCTTGGCTGATCATGCAAGCAAATGTTGGACTGGAGCCCACTGCAAAGGAGCTGTGAAGAAAAGTCTCACTTTCCAAAGTGCTGGCCGATTAGCTGCAGGGCTGTGAACTCTTCTTCTAATATATGTGCAAAACCTGTGAGATTTGGAAGGGGCAAAGGGTTTTCATTCCAGCTATTTATCCTATGTAGAGTCAAAAACCCAGAAAGAAGGAGCTAAATGTGTTTCTGGCAATAAATCGGTTTAAACAAATTGCAGAGTCACAGGACAAAGCCTGGCTGCACAGAAAGCCCGAGAGGGGACAATACTAAAGCCAACTGCACTTACCTGCTAACCCTGGCACTTCTAAAGCTTACCTCTCAGTGCTGCTGCCGGCTGCCTTTTTGACAGCAAGCTTGGATGTTTACATAAAATTAATAAAACCCAAATGTTGGTACCACTAATTTCTGGGCTTAGTATTTCTGGCATTCCTGGTATTTCTCCTCCAGTGTGCAGAGAGTACCCCCATTCACCCCCGTCTCACCTCCCCATTCTGTACAAGCTTCAAGTTTGATCAGCTCAGTGTAATCTCTGCCCTCTGTTCTGAGATCCCCTCATGGGTCCTTGCCCCAATTTGAGATCAATCCGAACATATCCTCTGACAAAATGACTATACCCAATCTCAGCACACTCCTGTTCCACATTCTGCTAAGTTGATTATAGAGCTAATTGGACACAGAGAACAAAGCAATTTAACTTCCCTAGAAGATGACAGCACTGAAATGCCCGGAGCCATTGAGAGTAGCTCTATGCAGGAGCTAATTTTTCCACCTCCATTATCACAGGCAGCCTTCATGCACTGGAAGTTTTAAGGCAATACTTTTCATCAGAAAAGAAATGAAGTGCTCAGAAGCACACTACACCAGCCCAGGACATTAATTTGCTCATTCTCTAATCTATGTCGAGTTGTGCCCCAAATGGCCCTTTTCACAACTGGGAAACCTAAGAGCCAGCAGCATTACAGATCCTAAGAAAAACGATGCAGAGGATGCAGTAAGCCCACTGCTGCTCTCTAAAGATAGCCAAAGAAAATGGGATGAGAATGGAAGAAAAGGAAATACTGAGCATTTGGAGAAAACTAAGCAGAGGAATAAAGGAATAAAGGCAGATGAGAGGAGAGGCCTCTCCTTTGCTGGTGTTAATCCTTCCTGGACAGCCAGAGCAATGGCACTGAACAACTTTGGGAAGGGCTTTCACCCTGGCAAGAGGCTGCTGAGCAAGAAAGGTGGGTAGCAGTGGGAGTAAAGGCTGCTGCTGAAGTATACCTCTATGGTTTCTGAAGTCTTTCCAAGGCCGTGTTTCTTCCTGGTACTCAACAGTGCTGGTTTCCTGTGAGTGTGACAGGGAGGGGACCTCTTTTAAAAAAGTTTTCATCTCCTGAAGTTCATCTCAAACACCACTCTGAAGACAATGACACAGGTAAACGTTTCAGCCTCACCCATGGACTCCAGCAGAGAGAACAGCAAACCCTGCTGTTTTCTGTGGTACCAAGGAAGTGCTCCATTGCGAAAACAGGAGAGCCCAGTACCCCAAAACATCTCAGTCCATCGCGTGACGTGAGCCCTGCCAGACACCTAAGCCCTATTCACAGCAGTCCTCTCGTGATGGGTGTGGGGCTCTGTGGTGGGGGCAGGGGAAAAGCCTCCTTTCCCAAGCGCTGCCCGAGGAAATGCAACCTGTTGTGCATCAGCATGTCTCCCCCTTTCCCAAACAAAGAGCAGCTGGGAGAAAACCTCTACCCCTAAATGTAGATTTATTAACACTCAGCACCAGGGAAGTCAAGGTCAAGGGTTAAAGCTCGCCTTTATCCATCACCTCTCAATATGACCTTGGTGGGGCTTTTTGCAAAGGGCAAGGACAGTTGATGCCATAATGAGCTGCTTTTCCCAGGAGACCCAGCATGATGAAAAAGTACAGAACATCCACCTTCATGTACCCGTGCAAGAATGCTGGTTTGATTGGTAATAAGTTCCCCATTAAAAATACATGGGAACTTACCTCGGAGAGTCAGAGAGTAGACCCCACAGGATAAAGTCTGTTCAGCCAGCTTTTAATGAAGGCAATTACATCCATGTATTTGAGGCTTTCGTTCCTCATTCTTCTCCAAAGAAAACAGGCTTATCTCATGGAGGAAAACTAGAATGAAAAATAAATTCACAACTGTTGTTCTTTAACTGGGTCAATTACATTTTGATATTTGAATTACAGTGTTTTTAATACAACTAAGGTGGTGCATATTTAATATTAGCTTACATGCAGGTATAATAGCTACTTTTAGGGATGAAATCATTTTAAATTCTGAGGAAATTAATAGTTTCTAAAGAAACAAGGAAAAGACAACTTGGGTGGTCACTGAGACCATTCATTTTAATGAGTTAGCCAATATATCAAACCATACAAGGGCAGATCTAATGCTGGTTTATCCTGAGGAACTACTGAGGTATTTATTCATCTCTCAATCAAGACTGGATGTCACAAGTTTTGTTGGTTGTTTGAACTTAAATTCAAAACACAGTAAAGAATCTGCTCCTACTTCAGTGCTCTCCTTCTCTTTTACTGTCCCCTCCATTCCCCCCAAACATATGTGGAGAAACTGGAGCAGCTTGCTCCGTGGAGCTGCAGATTTTACTCAGTGGATCTATGGAGTTTGCTCAGTGGATATGTATTTCTGAACTTGAACTCCAATATCATATTCATAACTGATGCAATCTGGAAATTCACAGCAGACAAAATGTCATCTTCTGTGTTACTACTGACAGTCACACAGAGTCTTTATATTTATGCAGGTAAGGACAGGGGAGAAGGCCAAGTCGGTCACCACTCCAGGTTGGAATGATGCCAAAAAAATACCGGCATTTCATGCAGGATAAAGTCACAAAGACTACACACATAAACCAGTTTACACCCCTGTTTTCACAGACCTAGTCCAGCAGGATTAAGTTGTTCTCATCTGTGAACATAGCACATTTTACCTTCTGCGCAGTACAGCACCTTTTGAGGTGAAGTTAGGCATGCAGATGGAGTTCAAGCATCGGACTTAGGAAAGAGAGGTGCTTTGGAGTACTCAGCTCATGACACCTTTAAAGGTGCCCAGCAAGTTCAGAGCAGACACTGTAAAAACCGGCGCTTTTAAAATTGTCTCCAACTGGGGACCAAAAGACAAAGGAACCGTAGTGACATCCATTTTTTAAAACTTTGGCCTTGGTTTAAAGAGCTGAACTGAGAACACGGTATCGCATGAACCCTAAGCACCTCATAAACTTAAAGCAGACCTGGACCTGCAATACACCTGGCAAACGGCCAGGGATGCAGGGTCAGTCACTTCTCCACCCACTTCCAGCAGCAGCACTGGTGAAAGCAGAGGCACAGAACACCTGCCACAACACACATATGCTCCCATCCCAGGAACCAGCACACCAGATGGTATAAAAAAAAACATCAGACAACCCAGGCAAGAGCCCTGGGCCAACAGGAACTAGAGTGGTACTGAATCTCAGCTGACCCTAAAGCTGGGTGGATTTGGACAAATGGCTCTTTGGCTCTTTTGCCTTTCTGTTCACTCTGCCTTTCACTCTGCCCTTCTGGGAGGAGGCCGTGGTAGGGCACCATTATGGCACCAGGGATGTGTTCCCCTCCACCACCAGAAGCATCAGTGAACTGACACAGGGGAGCTCCCTTGGTAGCACTCTCCAGTGCCCAGCCCTGCCAGGGCAGGCTTTGGGTTCAGATGACATTAATCTGCAAAATCCTCTGATTTCTCCCTGGACACCTTCTGTGTTGTTTAGGCAAAGTGCCTCTCTGAGAGGACTCTATTCTTTCTCAATATTGCATTTATAAGAGGAATTTCCTTACCCACAACCAGCAGATACTCCCCCTTGCTCCACCCTTCCCCATCCTCCTTCCTACCCCCATAAAACTATTATTTAAAAACAGGAAAAAATACTCTGGCAAACAATCTTCCCTCCACCCTCCCTGCTATCTGTTTAAATATCCTTGACTGCAAGACATCCAGTACAGAACAGTCATCAATTTTTAATTCATTTAATCTCTTGGTAACAGTGTTCTCGTGAACTGAAGGGCCCCTGAGGAAGCTTCAGCGAAACCTCAGACTAGCATCTTTCCCTGGATCCAGGGATGAGATTTTGTGAATATAGTGGACTCTGTGCAAATGAATGCATGGGCTAACAGGGAAAAAACATATTTAAACCTGAGTACCTTTAACCCCCAACCAAATCAAAACACATTGTAAACCAGAGCACTGTGACCCTAACACAGCACAGAGGGAAACAAGCATCAGGGAGAGAATTCCCTGCGTCAGAGTTGTTCATGATTCAGCAAACTTGGGAAGGAGCCCTCTGAGTAAACATGTGGGTTGCCTGAGCTCCTGGTCCCACTACTGCTTGTTCTCGCTCCAAGAAGCTCAGAGAACATCCTAATACACTGACAGTAATTAAATTCTGCCTCCTTAAATGCCCTGAAGTCTCAAGAGAGGATAGTTTTCTCCTCAAGCTTCTGAGTGTGTGGGAAGCTAATACTGTGTGTATTTGCATTGTTCTCCAAAAAACTGTTTTTCAGGAATGGGCAAAATGGTACCTGCGTACAGTGTGAATGTTAATTGTCTCTAAAGGTGCTTTAGGGCAGGGAGAAAGAGAATCCTTGGTTATATTCAATCATGTCATACAATGGTAGCACCCAAATGCCCCAGTAAGAAGTGGCTTTCATTCTACTGGAGCACTGTATGAAAACAGGGAAAGAGCAAATCCCCATCCCCAGTGTCTTATAATCTAATGAAACAGGTTAAAAAAATAACCTATAGCTCCAATTCTGGGACAGATAGAAATGATGCATTTTATCTGCATCCGAGCTTTCTCATCATTGAACTACAGGTCTCTGGGGAGGCTTTTGGAAGGAGAAACAGGTTTGATTACACTAGGCATGATAAAGAACTCAATGTATACAGCCACATCACCTCTAGAGTGACATCAGAGCCACATCAGCCTCTCTTCCTACCTGCCTCAGCCCTCCTTCCGAGTAGATACCCCTGTCCAACATTTCATTACCCTGGCAAGCTGCTCTGTGGGGATGGGCATGGACCAGACCTGTTTGGCTTCTAGAGGTCGATGCTGAATAGCTAATTCAAGCTGACTCAGTTGTAAAGAGGCTGTGACTTGTTACACGGGATCACACAACGTAATTTCCCATCTTTCCACGTGCACCTCGACGTAACAGGCAGGATCCTACTGCAATGACGGGCAGCACAAGAAGACAAGGCACTACACTACAGAACTACTCAGAAAATTAATGCTTTTTCTCAGGCTCCTTGAGATTATGCGATGCACAAGACATTCGGGGGTCTATTTTTCCAAAAATGGTGACTAGAAAATCATGATGCAAAACGTGGCCTCAACGTTCAGCGCTAAAGCCCTTGTCACAACACCCTCTGGTAGAGCTGCAGCTCAGCCAGACACGTGGATACTGGGACAATTTGCATAGTTACTATTTCTTGCACAGACTTCCCCTAATCTGTGATGCCTTTTTCTAACCAGGTTATTTGTCATTTGCCAGCAGCAACCCCTGGTTCTTTGCCTGTGAACCTCCTGCTCTGTTTCACACTATTAAGAACATTATTTTCCATTCTCCTGTCAGTGGAGAGTGCTGGTGATTAGCACTGCAATATCTGGTCCCCTTTATTGAAAATGTTAATCCTTCCTTTTTGGAGGGTTTCTTTAGCCAGGGGTGTTAATACTTGGTTAATAGAATCAGGCTGCCTTTTTCTTCATCTTTTGTGTGCATGTGTGTCAGGGAGGGATTTTTTTTTTATCTTTTGGTCAGAATTTATTGTAGTCTCTCTTTTGATTCTTTTTTCTCCAGAGGGATTGCTTTGAGTTTCCTTGCTTTTTTGCCATGATTATCTTAATGCTTTTCTAACATTTAGCATCCAGAACACTCATTGTTCTGAGTCTATTCTGGTCTCTACAGTCTTTCAAGGGTGCTTACGCATGTGTCCTTGAAGGAGGAGTTACCTGTGTTCACTGTCATCCCTCCACACCTCAATAGGAAGCAGACTGAAAGCTGGGAGCCTTCCCTCACCTGCTGCACAGACGAGGTTTTCTTTGGCAGTCCACAAACCTCCCTTCCACATGAAGATCCTTTGAGCATTTGGATGGTAAATGGCATTAAAGATCACCACCCACCTTTCATAAGACATTCTTCCATGGAGAAAGCATGATGTGAAGCATGGGTCACCTGCTGTAACCTCAGGGATTGAAGATTCTGTCCCAGGTGGAAAGGTGAGGCTGCCAAGATCCAAATGCAGACCAGAGAAGTCTGCAGGATGAAGTGCAGGCACTTTTGTGTTGTATTACACTGGTACAGTCTTTTAATGCTAATCAGGTAGTAGTTCAATGAAAATTCTTGTTTTGATGTGAAGACCACAGATCCTGTCTCCCACAAATTGCTGTTGTGATGACTTTCTTTAAAAGGAAGGGCATCACCTGGAGCAATGTAATCACCAAAGGAAGAAAAGTGGCAAGTCATCTGAAGCTTTGTCTCTCCTGATTGCAATCATATTTTATTCTCAAGTAAAGAGAAGCTGCTGTGGCACTGGGGCTGGGAAGAAGTGGCTGTTCAGCATCTCTCTACTGTGGATATGGGACTCCAAGACCATGTTCAAGGTAGCCCCAGTGACACAGATTCTCCCCCACTGGAGATAGTTTTAGCAGGCACACCTAGAGCTGGATGGAGCTATGTGAATTGGTTCACTCCCTCTCTCCATCTATCCAGCCAGCTGAGGAAGCCAAGAGCAATGGGAGGACACCGGGTTCCTTCCTCGCCTCTCCTACAAATAAGAGGATGAGGTTGTCAGAGTTGTCATTTTACTCCCTCCTTCTGAATTCCCATTAATATGTCTGTGCTACAAATAAGACACCCCCGCACATGAAAACGTGGGAAGGTGTTGCTCACAGAGGTGCACGGCTCCTGGTATCTGACCCACTCAGAAATGCAACAAGCTCCCTAAGACCCCTACCATCATGATGGCACTTCAGGCGCCTGCAGAAGATGCCATCCAGTGGCAGGAAGGTAACATTACAAGAGCAGGCAATGAAATCGGCCTTTGACACCGCCATCCTTGAAAAAGTTGTATTTTGTCGTGACTTAACTACATAATCAAAATAGCCAGGATGTCTGTGGGCTGTGGTGAAGATTTGAGTGACATTCATCTCTAATTATGTTAATTGGATGGCTTTCTTTTTTTTCCTCCAGAAGCCCTTAGGCTTTTGTTTGCAGGGAATAAATAAAGAGGGATTAGTTACGTTTATCTGTGTTTTCCTAAGTCTTTACAGAATAACTGTTATGTGTAATTAAGTAATTTGACTGTCCTTGACCAAGATGATAGCAAATTACCAGTGTAGGGTAAGACATTACTTACAAGGTCCCATTACATTTTAAGAAGAGATTACATGGATCTGGGATTTATTGATTTTTATTTATTTTTTGACAGGAACAACTGGAAATAATGGTCTTATGAAGGTGAAAATGCAATGTGCTTTGACAAGCTGTCTTTGTCTAGCAGCATTACTTGGTTATATGTCTGTCTTCTCCACAGAGGCTTTGCATTGAGCCAGCTGCGTAACAAGCCTTTTCATTCACAGCTTTCCCTTGGCCAGTGTCAAACATAGTGGTGGGATATATTCAGGTAGCCTTTGCTAAGCAATATCATCCTGGATTTACTCTCTGTGATCCAGTTAACTGATACGTAAATAATTCACACTCTTCAAGGGTCCAGCTTAGCTGCTTCCCCTATGCTTTGCTGCTTCTCAAATCACTAATCTATATACGCTTTTCTTAAAATCTGCTTCCAGTGAGGTTTTCCATATAATTGTCACCACAGATTGATGAGTTTCTCTTCAGGAACCACGAAGCATTGATGTGCAGAGAGAACGTAATATCATCTTGACTCAACATAGATTCTCTTGTCCAAGATACAGGTACTGTTTCATTTGCCTACTTTGAAGGTACGTTATTGAGCATGCTAGACTCTTGCAGATTCCCAGAGAGTATGTTCTCCTTACAACAGAGACCGAATACTCCACCTTAAAATTTGCTGATCTTGTTCCACCTTTGGTTTTTAGGTATATATTAATTTAATATAATCACATAAACCTACTTCATACTAAACATATGCACCACTCAGCCAACAGAAGGCTTGGAAGCATGTCCACAACTCCTGACAAATGACAAAGAGGAAAAAAGTCTCTCAAAGAGGCACTGCGCTGATGAGCTTGCCAAGAGGCCTGGCCAGAATTGGTTACAGCCAACCACTGTGCTCTAGAAAGTGTAATATCAAAGTTAGGTTGTCAAAACTGAAAGCCAGCAACTAATTGTAATTAAAGGGTGGGTTTTTTTGTCTTCCCCTGGGAACTAGCACTCAGGGTGGAAAATAAAACTCTTTCACTAAACCTCATTGTGTGGCTTTGTCTTCTAAACACACTGGGGAAAATAAGGGGAGGAGATTCAATAAGTGCATCTAGGAGAAACCTGGGACACAGCCAAGAGTCGTGATCCGGACAGTGCCAAGATGACAGGCAGCACAGAGAGGAGGGGCTGCTTCCAAAAGAAGTTTTGTAGAGATTTTATCCCTGCCAAACTTGCATATCCTCCTCCCAACCCTGTAAGTCAGCCATCAAGGCTATGTCTTTTTTAGTATAGGCAAAACCTCTGTTCCCAGAAATTACAATGTGGTTGTGAAGTTTCTGGTTTTTGAGGAAACCGAAGTGGATTTCCTCAGAGAAGTTAGCTGTGCTCAAGGACAGATGCCAATGCACAGACAGTATTTTGGCTATTCTTGGTCAAGGTGGGCATAAGGCAGCCATGCCTGTAGATGCTTGGAATAAACTGGTCTAGCTTCCCTTGGATATGAGATTTCAAGGTTTTTTTCTCTGCTGACCTGGCCTGGCACGCAGGTAGCAGTCTATGCTCCAGGGAAGGCAGCTACTTTGAATAAGAGAAGTGGGAGAAGGTGAGGGGTCCCCCAGCCCAGCCTGGGGCAGCCACAGCAGCAAGCTGGGCTGAAGCACTGGTTACTCACTGCTCTGGGTGAGGTTTATCAAGGTGGGATGAGCTGACCTTACCTACTCACTAGCATGGCTAGAGGCCAATCCTTCTCCCCACTCCTCTCCTCCTCCCTCCCCTACTTGCATTTGGAGGTGTGCCTGGCTGCTTCCTTCAAGCCAGCTCTGACTCTCAGTCTGCCCTTAGTGAACTGATTCAGCTCATTAAACTAGCAAAAGATAAATATACATGCCTGTGAGGGGAAAAGGATGGGACACACTCCCCAGGGACAGGGAGAGGAGGCCCCAGAGACATTTCTTCAGGCTGTGAGAGTGGCCAGCCTTGACGAATGCACCCCTTCAGGCAGGTCAAGAAGGGATAAGCAATCAGGATTCTTGCACAGGCTACCTTCCTTGAGGTTACGTGCCCTGTCCCCCTACCTGCATCCAGGCTGCCAGCTACAAGCCACCAGGGAACTCCACCTGCCCCTCACACACTAGACAGATGACCTTCAGCAGGAAGGCATCTCCTCTCCTCTCCTCTCCTCCTCTCCTCCTCTCCTCTCCTCATCTCCCACATGCAGCATCACCAGACCTTACAGCTTGCCAGAAGTCTACCAGCAGCAGCTGTAGTTGTGCCACCTTAGCCTGAATAGTTACTCCCACTGATATGTATGTGAGGGTTTCATACATGCCCCTGAGGGAGGATGCTAATTTCTTGGTTTATTTTAGGATTTTCTGTAATACTGGCCTGGCCCTTGTCAAAACCACAAATCCCACAGATCAGAATATTAGATACGTTGTTCTTTCTCATCAAAGGGAGCTCAAACTTAGTTCAGTTTCTTTCTTCTCTGCCATGGGGAGATGCAAAACTTGTTTCTTCAGTAGCCCAGTCATTGCCCCTTTGTTCTGTTTGTACAAAGCAAAATACAAAGAATCTTGAAGAAGCAAACAACCACATTAAACTATTTTCATATTCTTATGACAGAGAACAAGCATGTCAGAAACCTTTTGCTTTTTCCCTTGGAACCTGCATTTTTATGTAGACACTTCTTAAAACAGCATGAAAAAATAAAAAGCGCTCACTTCATTTCCCTTTTAAATTGGAGTTGGGGGAGAATCACAAGACAGAAAAGTTCGTTTTCCTGAATGGTCTTTTACAACCAGCACCACGGCAACTTAGAGCTGACACCGTCCCTTCAGGTCTTTGAGTTGTGGCCAGTCCACAGTCAAGAAAAAAAAGTAGTGATAAGCGTGGGGTGTCACTTCTGGCTGAGGTTCTGGTCATCGCTGGGCCTGGCTGTTTCTCCCCAGGCAGCATTTTCCAAGGCTGCCAACCCTTACCTGGCTCCACCCTGTGAGGTTCACCCTCTGCTCCCCCAACACAGGGAAAGTATGATCATCACCGAAGCACAGCTCTGCATGAGCTGGAGCATAAATATAGCTTACACTAGTCAAAAACATTCAAAAGCACCTCACTGTGTGTCTCTTTCTTATCACACAGACTTTCTTCCCTTGCCTGCCCGAGACCCTCATGGAGCACAGCAGTTAGGCTTAGTCAGACCCTGTGTCTCCACGATTCCACTGAAAAACTCTGAAGCTGGGAAGATGCTGTGGAGCAGCAATTTCTCTCCAGACACCTAACCTGGGACTCTCGACCTCATTATCAGTGGAATAGAGGCTATCTATAACAGATTTTTCTGGCATCTGACTGCTGACTATGGAGAAACTCATGCTGTAGTATCTTCTCCCCATTCAATTTTTAACAAATTTGGACAAAATTCCACTCTGGTCATCATTCCTTGTCAAATCCTAGAGTGTTTGAGGATAGCTTTTAACTTGGAGGGCTGCAGAGAGCATTGGCTCTCTCCTGGTTTTGAGTTTTCAGCTGGTACAGGGATCAGGGACAAACAAAATGGATAAACACTGAGTTACATTCTTGCTGACTGAGCCTCTCTCCTATTTAGAGACAGTTCCATTGTTGCAAAGGATTTGCTCTTGACAGACATGCTTTACTCTAATATTTTTAATGAGCATTTCTTAGAATAGTTGCATTTCTCAGTCCCTTGTACGTATTGGGCACTGCGGAGATCTAATGTAGAGAAAGGGGGTGAATGATTGAATTCCTGGTGAAAGATGAAATACTTGTAGTCTCCTAAAAACAGGAAACCTCATTTAGTTCTTGATCTTTTCTTACATGGCAGCACCCATTCTGTTTTACATGGTGCCAACAAGACACTTAAAAATTTCCTGGACATAATAACCCCTTCTACCTTGGCAGCTCAGCAAGAACAGCTTTCTCTGAAATTTCCCTAATCAATTGACTTTGCCAAGTCTTTCGCTTAACAAATCCTGCAATAGCTTCCAGCATTTTCCCACAAGTGATACCAAATTAATGGGTTTGTAGTCTCCTGGTGGGTCTCTCGGCCTTTCATTGTCTTATTAGGCACACTCTGGCCTGCTGGGAGAAATGCACTGCATTGATAAAGATGCTGGATGAGGTCCATTTCATGTCCCACTTCCCTTTTACATTCTTGAGCTCATGCATGTCAAAATGTTACAACGAACATGGATAAGCTTAAAAAGATCAAAGTCCTTCAATATGGGCACATCTCATTTCATGATTAATCCAGTGTCCTACATGCCTTATGAAGCCAACGTACACTATTCCGAATCTGTCTTGCATTTAGGATCTTGGCCCAAATTCAAAGGAGTGCATCCTTAAAATATATCTGGGTACTTAATTGTACATGAAAATAAAATGTTGATAAGATTAATTTGAGGACCCATCAAATCTAACTTTATGCCTCTGTCAAATGATCCAAAACAAACCAGTATATGAAATCATTACATTTTTAAGCAATGATATTTTGAGCACACAACTGCTTTCCGAATGCTATTTCCTCTGTCATATGTTTAGAGTCACTGTCCTTAAACAACAGACTTTTCTTAGAAAGAACAGCAACAAACATGGTTTTGATCTTTTTCTAAACAGTTTCAGCTCCATTCCTGCCTTGTACTAGAAACTGTTTCTTTTCCAGATATTTCAGTAAATCCCAGAAATAACTAATGGTTGCACCCCCACTGCACAGGAAAATACTCACACTCCACTTTCCACACTCTTCTTTTGGCTACTACTCATGCACACGTACGACAGAGTTCATCTCTTCTTTCTTCAGAGAGATGCCTCAATGAATCGAAACACCAAGAAAATCCCCTACCTTAAGCCTGAGACAATCATCTTTCACAGAATCTGTGTTCAGACTGCTAATAACTTCTGGTTCACTTTTAGGTCCCAAACTTCACTGCTCCCCTAGAACTGGAAGGTACCTCTGGCCTTAGGCTTCCCTCATGGACAGTCATTGATTGTGGGGCTGGAGAAGTGCTCTAGGACTAGAGGATTCTGAAGCCACCTTCATTGGCATCCTTGGACAGGGATCCTACTACCAAGCCCTTGCACACCCTGGGCAGGAAAGCTCCCCACACCTTCTCATTGCAGTGAGCCAGGAATACAGCCATGAGGAGAAGGGCAGAAGAAGGGAGAAGAAGATAATTTAGTCAGCCTAGTTATTGAGATACTGACCTGGGAGGGGAGAGATACAAATGTCCTGGGTTGTTTCTGCTTAATTTCTTTCTGACAATAGTTCAATATATACACAGGAATGCAACAATTTCACCTTCAACTACAGTTTAGAACTTACTCTTACACCCATCTGAAATAAACCCTCAGCGGAGATAAAATTTATCCTCTTCCTGACAGTGCTTTTCAAAATTTCTCTCCAGGCCAGCCAGGACATTCCTAATACAGCACTCGGTTTCAGGTCAGCCCGTTTAGCATCTCCTCCATCACTCTTAAGAAGCACACCTCTGAGCAAATGGACCTGATGCCATTCTCTGGTGACATCCTTTCCATTCACTCTCGGGCAGTGACGGTGTTAAGCAATCACTGTCACATCAAGAACAATGTCTGGCACCATTGCAGAGCAGCAGCATCCCAGGCAACTCCTATGGCTATTGGGACTTAGATTCAACCAGGGCAAGAAATGTCCATGAGTTCCTCTAGCAATGTATAAGTCTCCATTCTGTTGCATTTCACTGTGCAGCATATCGGGTTTTGCTTCTGGCACCAGGGCAAAACAAAACAGGTTCACCAGAAACTTCTCCTCCTTCTTCACATATGTGAAGGAGAAAGGAAAGGGTAGAGAAAAAAGGGACCCCACTGAAGGCATCAAAATGCCCGTTCTATTGTCATGACTGCTGATGCCTGCATGTTCTGGCAAGACCGGAAAATCATTGCAGCTCCTGCATATTTCTTTTCAGTCACTGGCTATTATCATGCCTTGTGCTTTTTTTCCATACTTCAAGCAGCTCCATGATCTGTTTTTATGGTCTCTAGGTTTGTGACTTGCTTTTTTTTCTGCCTGCAGACTTTCTCCCCAAGAAATTCCAGATTCTCTATAAGTCAACAATAAGTACTAACATTTGCCCTAACTTCAATATGAGCTAGTGTGATGGATGCACTTGACCCCTTAACCAAATTAGCAGGATCCAAAGGAGGTAAAGACCTGAGCTGTAGCTGGGCCAGGAACTCCTCTAGTTTCAACCTGTTCTCCAAAAACCCACAAAGGACACAGTGAACATCAATAAAGATGAGTTTGGAACACTGATCATGCGATTAAAGCAAAAATAATGGGTGGCTTTTCCAAAACTCATTTATCAAAAAACAAAGACAGTTGTGTACAAGGAGTCTCATGCATACCTTTTCCATTCCATGCCATTGCATGCAATTTGGCTACAAGTCAACTGCTTTATCCCATAAATATGACAGCCTAAGTGAGCTGCCTCTGAGGTCTCCCTTCTAGGCAGCACAGAAGCATGGCAGTGAGCGCCCCCTGAGCTGGGGCACCTCTCAAGGTTGCTCCTCGAGGCAGAGAGACCTTTCACCAATGGCAGATCTTTGGTAAGCCACCAATATCATGCATAACTCTGTAGTACGATAACTTTCATTTTGCCTTGGTAACGTTGATTGCATGCTGAATTGGTGCTAATGAAATGAAATCCTTTAGACATAAACTGTTGACCAAGTCTGGGACTAAGTCTGGATCCAGCCGCATCCAGACTCCTCTCTGAGAAGACTTTAGAAAGCAACGGGGTCCTTTATGAACCTCGTGACTCAACGAGAGGGCCTCCCTTGCTCTTTGTGTCTTCAGTCTCTCTGTGAATCACTCTAACTCAAGCATAACTCAATTTTTCTTTGTATGCTTTCTCATGCAGTAATTAATAGAGTGAACCTTGCCATCCAATTTTGTTTAGCCACACTTTTGCAACACTGTGTTAAAATCATTTTGTTAACACTTTTGACAGTGATTCTTTAAAAGATCTAAATCACCTGCCTGTGACACAATGGCATAGTCGGCAGGATCATAAAATCTACGTTTGTGACATCTAGAAAGCTGCCCTTTGAGCAAGAAATTTTTATTTTGTTGTTAAGGGTTAACTAGCTTTACAGAAGTCCTGTTTTGTCTCCCACTTTCACTGTCCTGGAAATTTAAGGGGTTTTTTTGCTGTTGTTACAGATCACAGCCTGCTATTTTACCAGTTCTGAAATTGCAAGATTGACTCAGAAACCTTAGATCAATCACGGACTATGTTAGGTCTTCATCTTCTTTTTACACTATCAGTTTAAAAACATACTGCTCATCTGAAGGGCAGAGCAACACTTTTCAAATACCTCTAACAGTTTTATGGATAACTACCTCTGTCTGAGTGAATAGAAAATGATTAAAAACATCAAATTCCCCAGGACCACCTATTGTTAAAAAATAAAGCTGCCTACTATCTTCTTTTTCTTTTGCAGAGATGACCTGAAGCTGACTTTGTACTTTCCTCAGTTATCTACCATTTTCCTGGAAAATTCAGCACTGGCAGTGCTTCTCTCTACCTTTTAATTCCAGAAGTGCTGGCCTCACACAGGTTACCTGTGGTGTGTGCTGTCTCGCTGGTGCTCAGAGACGCTGTGTGTCCCTGAGGTGGGCTCCCTCTGGCATCTCAAGCTCTAGCCAGTCAGCATGGGGCTAGCTTGACAGTCTGAAACACATCACAGTTTGTTCCAGCTGGTTCTTGACAAACTCCTTCAAAGCTATCATTTCTTCTTGCCTTTTGTGATCATTTGTTGGTCAGATTGATTGTGTGATGCCACCTCCAGGCAAGCTTTTCTGGTATCAGCCTCAAGGTCAGCTCTCAGGTATTAACATTCATCATTATTTTAGAGGAAGGGAAGTCTGCTGTCTCTGGTGGAGCAAGTTGGTTGATCCATGGCACCGGAGGAGACCATGATAATGGAGAACTTACTGGAGAAGATCCTCAGTCCCTGTGTGACTGCTGTCCGTGTCATTCCAAAACTGCTGCCTGTCTTCCTGCATCTGAGTTTTGCTGTTGAAGATTTTCTGGTATTTCTTTGCCCTGTCCATACTCTTTGATAGAATATCTATGTGTTTGCCCATTGACCTCAGCTTCAGTCACATTTACAGCCCAGCTAACAAATGGAAAACCTGAGCAGATATCTGTGGATATACCAAATGTGAACCCCAAATGGATTTTCGTATGAAGTGACACTCTCTCTTGTATAGGGGCTGAAGTGCTCCTGAACTAAATGGAGAAAGCTGTAAGTAGATATTACTGTCAGTGGAGAAATTTGAGACCATTTAGCTCATTACCAGTTATTATTACATACACATTTCACAGTGCTGCATACTCTGTCAGCAGCCAAGACAAGACTGGAATAACATTAGTAGGCTGAGGAGAACCAAAAAGAAGATTTGGAGCATCTTTCCTAAGTAAGAATCGGTTTTCCCTCTGCTCGAAACATCAGAATGCTGGGTCTTGAAATAGGCAGCAGCTACACTGGGTCATATGATGAAGTCCTGGAAGTGTGCCTCTGAACAGAGCGCTCTGCTAGGTGTTAAGCTCCCCACCAGCAAGGTCCTGCCATAGGCTCTGCCCTGTTCTGAGGCTGGTCAATAAATGACCAGGGAGGCTGACCTGATGGACATCATCATAGAGCAGTGAAAAGCCTCAGTATCCATTTATAAATGAATGAGAAGCCAGTTTGCCTACCATCCAGCACAGAGTTGAGAGCCAGCTGGGTGATGCTCACGTGCAGCTCAAGAGATTTGCCACATTATTGAGATAAAGAAGTGGTACATTAGTTCAGTAGACTTCTGACGAGAAGAACCAAAAGCATTTTGGGTTAGATCAACTAATCAATTGTAACAGGACCTCCACAAAAAGCACCCCACTGAAGCATCTAGTGGTTGTACAGCTGGCTTATCACGTAAATTACTGAATATTCACTTGCATAGATTCATGGCTGCTCCAGGGAGATGCAGCAGCAGAAAGATCTTATGCAAGTGTGTGTCAGGTTTATAATTCTTCTCCAAGTCACAGCTGTTCAAGTGGTCAGAGAACTTCCAACTGCAGTTCAGACGGCAACTACCAGCAAGGTGAATGAAAAAAATCCCAACTCCCCACATACTCTTTACTAAGCACTGTAACATATCACCTCCTTCTGTAAATTTCTGGTGTTGCCAAGTCTCATCTATAGGAAAAGTATAGTTGGAAAAGTACCACAGCTTCTTCTAATAAGTGACTATTGTGTTTTTAGTGAACTCCAGTATCTCAAAACATTTTTCAAGTGTGTCATAGAAAATTAAATTCTAGCAATATTCCTTAATTGGATTGCATTTTAATCGACCATTTAACCAATAATGCAAGACATTTATATTTTGGGATTTTCTGTCTCAAAAACAACTCCTCCTCACAGATCCCACTTTTTCATAGCCATGAATCATGACATCACAGCCATTTCTATGGAAAGACACTTACCTCACAGTCTTTGTTGCGTTATCAAACAGAAGCAGCTGGGTAATGTGGGTGAATAATCCTGTTCTGTATATTCAGCAATAGCAAAATGAATACTGAAAATTACTAGCAAACTAAATAGCTACTTCTATAAATACTCCCTTTTCAAAAGTTCACCCTATTTTAAAAGCCACTTGTTAAACGCTATTTAGTATATATATAAAGACTGATGAAGACCAAAGTCCTTGAAGCAGACACAGGAAAAATACCTCATAGCTAAGAGTAAAGTAAACTTCCATATCACTTTCCCTTATCTGTACGATTTTTTTTCCCCGTCAGCCATGAAAAGGCATTTTGCTTTCTATCGCTACCAATTGCTTGGGCATCTTGGTTTACAAAAAAAAAAAAAAAAAAGCAAGGAAGTGACCTGTACATCAGTTACCACAGCACTTTCCACCACTGGCTTTCATTCCTCTCAATGTTGAGAGGCGAAGTTAAGCCCCTACTTGGATTTAGAACCACCCATTTTCTCCACAACAAATGGAGGCAAGTAGACAAGTGATAAGCTGTGACTGATGCGCACAAAAATATTTTCTGGAGAGTGAAAGAGCTCTGTTTAACCAGTGCCAGTGGAAAAGGATGTGAGCTACAGTGGGAAAATACCTCAACAGTTTCAAAGCAGCCTAACTGGGGCCAAATGCAAAGCTGACACCCATGAGCATACCACCTCGGAAGGAAACAAATGCCTTTCTGTACATCATGATCTGAATTGCTCGGGGCACTCAACATAATGACCCACCATGTTGTTATGACTGACAACAACACTGTTAACAAAAGAAGAGAGCTCAACAGCATCTGGGCACCATGATACCACTCATTCTTAGAAAAGGTATCCTGCCTTACAAGTGGAAAAACTTTGTGTTGCTGAGACATGTCCTGTCTCTGTGCTTAGATTATGAGGTAATTCATTCCAGGAATTAAGGCATACCGTGCATATTGGATGCAAGATCCAAGTCATAGCCAAATGATTTGTCACTGAAGGCAAATCTGTCTACACATGGAGAGAAAATGTGCACCAAGTATCACTGAAAGCTCTGAGGGAGATTTTGGATAACAGAGCTATTCCCCCTTCCTCCACACTGAAACAAATGAACGGGATCTTTTTCCCCTTTTCTCTCTTGGAAATATTAGAAACCATTACCAAAACTTGGCTATTACATTCCCCGTACTTAAAAGTCCCTGTTTTCTTCTTCATGTGAAAAGAACGTTGAATGCATCACATTTGCTGCTGAACAAATGCATTTGCCAGTTCTCTTAAATGCCAGCACAATTGCTTTAGCAGAGTTAATAAGGGGGGTGGTAATCTGAACAGCCTTATTTTTGTCCTTAGTGTTCACCCCAAAAGGAAACGTGTTTCTTACTAATAATAGTGTATGTGACAGAAAATACCAAGTACATGCAACTGTTCCCATTCACTTGCCAAAATGGATAATTCACATCAGGGCTTAAAAAAGTAAAACAAAACAAACAGAAAAACACCCCAAGTAAACAAATTAACCCTTCCCCTCCTACCAGCAATTCCTCTAAACCTGAAGTTTGAATCTAAATTATTTTGCCAGTCACCAGAGGGTGAGTTAAAGTGAAGAAGAAGAAGAGAGCTCGTGTTTCAGTTCCCTGAGGACGATGTAAGAAACCATCCTGTCTGTCACATTTTTTTCTCCAGTCAACCGTTAAGTGCATCCTGCCAGTGTAAACCAGCTCTGTGGAGGAAACAGCTTATTCACACCCAAATTTATTTCTAGCCATCCATTTTTTCGTAGTGCCCTATACAACTCTGACAGGCTCAAACATTCAACAGTCATAAATCCACTTTCCTCCTGCTTCCCCCTGAGAAATTGTGTAACTTGGCTTGCAACCAGGGAGGCTTAATTCAAATTTATTAATAAATGTTGCAGTTTTCTGTTTGTTTTGGTTCCTGATTTCTGAAGCTAGAAGTACTCACAGTCACGCTTCCAGGGTTTTCTGTAACCACCGCGAAAAGGAATGACGTTTTTTACACCCCCTTATTTCCAGTGGCTGAAGCTGTAGGGGGAAAACAAAAGTGATTCAGTATCATACAACTCCAGATGAAAGAGATGTGTCAATGCTGCTGCCCTGCTAGATCAAGCCCAGTATGCTTAAACCACAAAACCCCGGCACACAGCCTTCCAGGCTGTGAATGCCACAACCAAGTCAAGGGAACAAAACGGTCTGAGATAGTTGGACGAGGGCATATGCCTGCATCTCATTAACAATTTGTCTCAAAGTAGCAACCAGCTCTCAGAGAAAAGTCTTCTGCTGAAAGTTTAATGGGTGATAGCGTTCCCTCTGCTACCTAAGCAGCTAGTTTTTTCCCTGACTAGGGAGACTTCACCCCACCACAACTGTGCCCTCGGGGCCATGACATAATCTGGGGCAGCCTGGCAGCGGGACTTTTCTCAAATAAAGGCTCTTCTCCCTTCAGGAACCCTTTTCGTGCTTTACCATGTGCACACAGATATCTGAAGATACAGAAAGCCTTCCCCCTGAGCAACTATAGATACTGCTGTGCAAAAGATAAAATTACCTCCTAAACAAACCCCATATTTAAAGGGGGACCGGAGGCTTGCAACGAGTACACCATAGCTCCACTCTCTGCTACAGGAAACTCAGTGTCTTTTACTCACCCTTCTGGCCACAGTGTCACAATGTAGTCCTGTACTGTATTTTCCTCTGTGGAACAAGGGCTCTCTAAACCCTTATGAGCCTCTGGTTGAATCCACTTAGTATCAAGCAGTTAGTGTAGTATTCAGGTGCTGAAAATCCATTTTAGATAATCCAGGACATGAGAACCGATTGTCTCTTTCCTCCCTGTTCATGCTGTTGGAGGCCAGCACCTCCCCGAGATCAGGCATCGCCCGCTGACAGGAACTGTTCTGCACTGAGCACTGGTGAGGTGTCCACCTACCCAACCAGGACTTTGGTGTGACAGGTTCACAGCCAGGTCCAGGCCTGTTTCTCAGCTCCCCTCTGTCTGGCAGTTGGACACTGAATCCACACGATTTCTCTCAAAGGCTCATTTTATTTGCGCAGCAGGACCCCGAAGGCTGATAACAGCACAGGTCTGAAGCCTCTAGTGTCTGATTCCTATGATATATTTATTCCCTGTAGGAACATTGCTTTCTAGTTTAATCTTCCAGGAAAAACATATCAAAAAAAGAGTAAGGAGTAAAGGCTTATTAAATAAAACTCTTCACCTTGTCACATTAATCTTCAATTGTAGAAAGCATTATCCACCAGTGTTGGGAAAAGAGCTGATCCAAATCCTTCCTCCTCTCCCCGCTTGGACAGGGTCAGTCCAAGCAGTGCTCAAGCCTTCTCTTCAGGCCACTTCAGAAACACTTGGCTGTGATTTACTAAAGACAGTTTTAAAAGAAACTTGTTCTACATCTTGTTCTACATCTGCCTTGCAAAGCAAGATCTCCAGGCTCTCTTAGCTTGGCACACTTGGATCTTCTCTCCTACAAGGCTGGAAAGGCCACTAGTGAACATTCAAAGGCAACCACCTTTGATGGCACTTTCACTGTGAGATCTTTTTGGGGCATCCCACATATCAGTTTGAGTATACGAGGCGGTGAGGATCTGGGATCTACAGAGCTAAAGCAGAGATACGCCTATGGGCTTCTGCACTGTGCTAACAGCCCTTCTACCAAAAAGCATGAGACAACAAAATCCTGCAGTGGAAAAAATGTCCTTTTCTTATATGTGTTTGGAATGAGAATGTAGCACAACTGACAGCTTTCTGGGTGCCCATCTTACACCAGTCCCAGTGCAGGGACAGTTTCCATTGTTGGGTAACAATGAGGCAAGCTTACGACCTAAGTGGTCCCTTTTTAAGTCATTCCTAGAAAACCAGACACAAGTCAAATCTTAAGTATTAGGGCCATCCCTAGCCTCATTAGGCTTATGGTTATTCCCAGCTTATGTATAATGCTAACAAGACTAAAAATTTTCCATGTCAAGTGTAAAAATGTTCAAAGCCACCCTCTTATTTAAAACAGAGTTTGAAATGGGGAAAGTGCTAAGAAAAGCAAAACAAAGCAACCAAACAAACAAAACCAAAAGAGAAACAAAATTAAAGCTCTGGATGGCTTTTTTTTCAGTTGTTGCAGTTTTTTTAGACCCTCTTTCATCTTCTTTCCCTTTCAAAGACTAGTCTATTTTTTTGCTGCATTTTGAAGACATTTGTTCAATGTGAAGTAGTGGCATGGCTCCCTGGGTGGAGAGCTATCAGCAAACCCAAAGAGTTGCCACACAATCCAGGCCCCACCTGAAAACCTGCCACATGTCTTGAGGAGTTGTCTGAGGGACGGAGCAGCCATTTTCTGACAGGAATGTTTTCTCCTTTCCCCATTTCTTTCACCATCCATATTTTTACGGGAGCCCTTTTAGCACAGTACTTATTTCTGACTCATACAAATCAGCTCCAAAGCTTGGGTAATGCCAAAAATGGGCTATTCATATTCATTCACGCTCTTGTACGCATCTCTGCTCTCACAAAATGGAACATGTGTCTGATGAGCTTATTTACTTTCTAAATGTGTGGCTAGAAAGGATAGAGAGTGTGCAAGATATAATGGTAGTAGCGCTGGAACAAAATCAATAAGGCATCTGCAAATAGAAACTTCCCAGTTTGCCTGACCTCTGCCAAGCACTGTGCAGTGTGGTTATAATGGTGTGTAAGAAAGTCTTTAGTGTAGATTTTATTGTTGTGCCCTTTAAAATACAGACACGTGCTCTGTTGGTTAATTCCCAAAATAACGGTGCTGCTCGGTACACAGATGACTCATTTCTAAGATGCCACTTGACTGATTGCTGTTCACTTCCAGAGGGAAGAAAACAGTTAAGGTCATCACCTGTGCTGTCAGGTAGAGCCCTGGACCCTAAGGGAGTCCTTGAGCACCCCCATCTGCAGCAAGCTGAGTCTGCTGTGACTCATCCTGCACACAAAACTCACAGTCAGCTCCCCTACCACAGCCCTGCTGGATAATGTCATACAGAAAATACTCGGGGAGCAAATGTCTCCCACTCCCTGGTGTAGACGTGACATAAACACCTCAGAGCACTGACTATCCCAGTGCACAGGGGGAGGGCTAACCATGTTGGGCTGTAGCCAGGAGATAGTCCCCTTAGTAAGTCCCCACGCTCAAAGGGAAGATGCTCCCCGCCTAGCTGCTGTATCTTAGGGCCCCACACTTCAGCAGTGGCCCCTCTCCTGACTTCTGCCCTGCCTGCCCGTGTGACAGGCAACAGTGCTTTGAACTGCTACAGATGCCCAAGAAGGCAGCACCTGGGAGGTGTGTCTACCTACCTTGGTCAGTGGGGTACCACTTCCCCCACAGAGCACTGAATAGCTGCATGCATCAGATTGCACTACAAAATGGCAAAGTGTCTTTCCTCTGTTCCTTTTATCTGTTCAGTTTTCCTTTTTTCCGCTGAAGTGACATCATCATATAAAATCCTGGTTGGTTTCCTTTGGGGAAAAAAAAAAAAAAAAGAAAGAAAAAAGAACAAAACCAAATGCTTGTCAAGTTAGACAAACTTTCCCCCCCTCCTCCTCCTCCTCTCCCTTCCCCTTCAGTTTTCCCTTTCCTTCCCTTCCCTTCCCTTGGACACAGAGAAAAAAAAATAAATTTCTCAATCCCAGCTGAAAACTTGGGAGCACAGGGGAAAGCTGACAAAGGAAGAGCCTGCTTTCTCTCTTGCCATGGCCTGGCAGGAAGCTGATGCCCCAGAACATCTCACGAACAACACAGCCTTGCGTAGGAAAGCAGCCATGTGGCAACCTTATCCTCATGCTTGCAGAACATGAGGGCAGCCCAGCAGGCTGGATGTGTCACAGGGTCTGGGAAACAGCATCAGTACCTGTCACTGTCTCTACTCTTATTTCTTTCATATTTCACCAAAAAAGGTCTAAAAGTCTACAGCATCCTGTTAACACACTGCAATGTGACTGTTAAAGTCAGGCACTATAAAATATGCAGCTATTTCTGCTAGGATGTTATATGTTGTACCGTCTGTCTCTTTTATGTCTCATAAACCTCTTGGTATTAAAAACTTTTTTTTTTAATAGCTTTCAAGTTTATTTCTACATATGAGGAAAAACTGGTATTGCTTTTATATAAATCATCTTCTCCTTGCTTAAGCCAGGAAGGATGCCAGAATTGAAACATCAGGTGACACTGCAGACCTCTCTTCGTATGGTATAATATCAAAATGTGCATGAGATAGGGGTTAACTGATCAGTCCTCAGACCTTTCTCTCAGATCTCTCTTCGGCAATAAGCAAGCATCCTAGATAAGCCAATGTCTACCAAGACATCACAACAGAAAATGGCATCCCTCTCTTTTTTCCAAAAATAAGGAACATGATTCCGGGTTTTGCAAGTGTGTTCTTTCCCTGCATTCCTGACATGGTGTTCCCTGTGTCACAGAGGTACTTATATTTGTGCTAAAAGCATGATGGAATTAAAGAGCAGGATTCTGGAATCCCCTTAGGGAATTATTTTGTAAATATGTATGCAGTGCTATGAGTCCACTTCAAAGGTAAAAAAGAGAAAAAAAAAAAAAAGAAAGGAGGAAAAGGAAAAAAAATCAGCTCTTTCAGAAGTATTTTTATGAACCTCAGGGATGAGTCATCTCTGGCAGAGGAGATTTAACAGGATGCAAAGAGGGGCTGGCTCCACACTGAAGCAGGGAAATTGCTATTGCTGTAGTTTGATGGCTGATTTTTTAACTAGGTCTCCCCTTACCATCACAAAGGACCCCCCTCATACTTGCCTGATGGACAGTCCTCTTCGGTTCCAGATAGTACATGGCTGACCTTGCTCATAACATGGGATGGGGGTATGAAATAACAGAAATCCTTTGTTACCTTGAGAAAGATCCAGAAAGACTTTCTTTTTTTTTTTTTTTTGTTTCCCCCAGAAAAATACAGCTTCTCTGATAAACACCCTCACCTTTCTTCATCAGGCTTGGGAATTCAGTATCAAACAGAGCCATCTCTAATCTCTCAAGTACCTTTCAATCTGCTTGCTACTAGGGCACTAAGATTCCTCTCTATCTCTGTGGCAGATAAAATGAGCTCAAAGTTACACTTTCAGAGGTGGAGGTCAGTTCCCTGATATATCTAGACAGAAGCCTGTAATCACTTGAGTTTTTGTCCGAGTGAGAGCTGAGAACATGTTGCATTTCATAAATCTCCTTATTAACACGATAACTAATCTAATGGATGCCTTCAGATGCTTGAAAGCTGAAGGCAAGAGCAAGCGTGCATACACATCAGGACAGCTTTTACATTTTTAAGCCAATTTGCTACTTGCCTAGAATTAAAAATAGGATGACAAGCCCCGATCTGCAAAGAGTTTAAATGGAAGCTAGCAAACTCTAACTATGGCTGACAGGGCAGAGAGGGGTGACATCTTCCCTACCTCACACAGGATTTTCTGCCATGCTCTTAAATCTTTTGAGTCTAAACTTTAAATTATGTATTACTGTCTGCCATTTTAACGTTTGCATACAGATTTCTGTGACTGAGTCGCAAAAATTCATCCCAGCTAATTTTTCAAGAAAGGAAAGACAAAGTATCCCCAGCTACTCTTTCAATACATCTAACATTTGTAACAGCGGAAAGTGTGTTCTAGGTTTTGATGTGGACTCATCAAAATCTTCCAACATCTCACTCAAGACAAATTGGTAAGACGAGTTTGCTGAATGAAGAGCAGAACGTTCTCACCTCCCCTGGTGGAAGGACCATTTCCAAGTGTGAGTCAGGAACAGCTTTCCCGTTGTTCTCAGCACTGAATGGCAGTCATCCACTTGGCTTCCCAAAAGTCCTGGCCCAGAGTCGACGCTGGAGCGTTACCTGCATGACACACTCAATTCAGCAGGGAAGGAAGTGTGAAGCTCCTTCCTAACACCAATACAACACACACTTTTAGACAAACAGGTAGCTTTAGTTGCTAACTCCACACCTAGAGTGTGAAGCAGGGTCCTCAGAGACCCTTAAGCCTTCTCAGTTTTAGATCAAATTGTTACTTTTGGGGGTAGAAGCAGTGTCTTTCCTGCCCCAGGCACAGCTGTATAGCGCCATATGAATAAACAATAAAGTAAAGGAAGAGATCAGAGGAATATAACAGTGCTCTGACACCTCAAGTTTGGATTACTTACAAACTGCATCAATTCCTGGCAAGGCTGACCTCACTCGTGATCCTGCGAGCTCAATAAATTCAGTTCCACCGAGCTCATCGTGTATTGGTTTTTCTGATGAAAACTTTAAAAATCTGGGGTCTTTTTGCTCTCCACAGCAGTATAGTTCTGATGGTGTTGTATAAGCATCATGATTTCTTTCGCTGCTTTGAGCCAAGTTTCTTTCTGTGCCCCCACCATGCTATGCATTGCGCTTCCCTTGGTTTTGCCCTCCACCCCAGAGGAAGCTGTGTTTCCATGATGTATTATTAAAGCGCGTATGTTGTTTGTGAGCTACCCTGCTACCCTTCAGCAGGGAGACACAATCTAAATGTAAAATAGCGTGACTGTGATAAATAAGGAGAATTCAAAACTCTGGCACCTTTACTGTATGTATGAGACGTGCTTGGATGCTAAAAGCTGTCGTCTTTTGCATGTAAAACACCAGTACCTTGTAGTTTCTTCACTGAGATCTGGAAGTACAGGGACAAAGTCTGACTTCCAAATGAGAGATGCGTGCAACTGCGCTGCGGGCCTGAGAGGTTCATTCCGCACCCACCTGCAAACGACTGGCTGGCTCGTAGCAAACAGTATTTAATATTGAGAAGAAACGCCTGAATTGGAAAACAATCCTTAACCCCATCCGTTGATGGGAAGCTTACGAGGTGTTTCGTTGATTCCTAGCACACGAAATGTGAGAACTGGCCGGGGGGAAGACAGAGGCCCAAAACCTAAAATGCTTCGCTGGCATTAGCCAGGCATCTCGCGGCGCGATGGGTACAATTCCCTCCTGGGGAGAGCTCCGCGGGGACCACGTATGAGAGCTGCCAAAAACGAGGCGGCAATGACCCACTCTGCGGCGCTCCTTCGGCTTAATAGGAACAGCTGGTCAGTGAAGTGTTTGCTAGAAATTTAACAAGGCTCAAACAGTGAGAAGCATCTGCCAATAAATCAAAAGGGAGCGACCGGCTTAAATGAGGTTTAATTTAAATTCGTAGCTCGGGCTGACAGACAAGAGCTTCATTGCTCTTCGGCATTGCACTGGCGCAGGCGGGTCTGTGCCCGCGTCGGCAGCGGCTTGGACTAGATGATCTAGGGGACTAGATGATCTCTAGAGGTCCCTTCCAACTCTGACAATTCCAGGGAAGGTGTTCCTGAGTGGGAGCCCCGGGGTCTCGCTTTAAGCACGCAGCAACTATGAGAACTGTGTCAAATGCATGGGGGACTAAGTGGGGAGAAGCAACAGGGAAGTAATTTCTCCCTAATGGCACATTTTCTCAATCATTTGAACACGAGGAAAGCCACACAAATGTTTTTGGCTCTGCTGTGCCCTGCTGCTGCCACCAGTTTGGTTCCCCTGCCCTTCTCCGGAGTGAGCTGCCATGTCAGAAAACGCCATGGCCATAGAGGGAGTGTCCCCGCAACGGCAGTCAGGGAGAGCACGGGGAGGGAAGGAGTTTTCTGTTTCTAACATTTCTGTTTCCTTCCCTGAGGGAGCCCCCACAACCTTACTCAAAAAGCCAGCCTCCCCAGAGGCCCTAGGGTGCAGCAGGTGTGGGTGGAAGCTTCCAGAATCTCACCTCATGGCTGACTGATGGCAACCGGGCATGGCCCCAGGGTGGCCACTGCTGGCAGTGAGGGGATCATGCATCCCTCCTGCTTCACTGGGCAGCTTTTGGCCTGGCAGCAAGAGCTAGATTTCACCTTGAGATGCTGCCCTCAGGCACACTGGGTGCCTTTGATCCCCTGGCAGATGGGGAGAGTCAAGCTGAGAGAAACATGGAGGTGCGCTGGTGGCGCCTGTGCATCGCTCTGCTCTGCCGTGAGCAAGGCTGACTTATTTGCAGGGAAATGCTCAGTCATGCCTGTGTGGCCTTGGAGAAAAGCCTCGTGGCTCCTTGTGGGCACCTCCAGAATTCACAGCGGCAGCAATCTCACCTCAAACTTGGTGCTGTAGCCACCTTCCACCTTTGCGCCCATGGCTGGTGGTAGGCCTGAAGGAGGCTGGAGTTCCATTACAGGCTTCCTTGCATGTGTGCTGGGGGGAACTGAATTCGCTGCAAAGGTGAGCAACAATAGCATCCCCCTTTGCCAGAAGACCTTGAGGCATGATCAATGGAAATAATCGCTTATTTGTTGAGACACAAGAGCAACAGACCAGTGTCAAGGCAGTTGTCTATGTCCCCCTATGGTGCAGGGGTCTGGGGCTGGTGCAGGGCCAGGAAGCCCCAGGGTCCCCTCCTTGCCCTCTCATGCCTCCATCCACAGCTGGCAAGCACCACAGAGTTACGTGGGACTTTGCCTCAAAAGACCATTTGTGCTGCCCAATTTTCCTTGCTTTTAATCTCTGATGACACACAGAGCTGCTGGAGTGTTTGCTCACGATTCCCAAACCAAGATACAGGCTGGCTTTTCCTTCGCCTGGGACAGGGAGAGACTGCAGAGGCAAAGGTGGGTATAAAGATGATGGGGAACAGCTGAAGGATGAGCTGCAAGGTGAATTCCCCTGGGCTGGGCTGTCACTGAATGCTGCATGGCTGCTCTTTGCATGGATCGGGGAATCAGCTTGGGTTTCTTTTTCAAATTAGAAATACCCAAATTCGAATATCAAATTAGAGGTGTCCAAAGCATGACACATACTACAAAGCATACCAGGGGGTATTTCTGGTGCATGCACAAATCCAAATAAAAGCATCTTCAGCCTGGAGAAGAGAAGACTCCAGGGAGACCTTATAACAGCCTTCCAGTATCTGAAGGGGACTACGGGAGAGATGGGGAGGGACTCTTTATCAGGGAATGCAGTGATAGGACGAGGGGTAATGGTTTTAAACTGAAAGAGGGGAGATTTAGATTAGATA
>JAOXNO010000024.1:83024468-83036232 GCA_028565335.1 Limnodromus scolopaceus | reverse complement strand
TGAAGACCAGGCTGGATGGGGCTTTGAGCAACCTGGTCTGGTGGGAGGTGTCCCTGCCCAGGGCAGGGGGGTTGGAATTCAATGATCTTGAAGATCCCTTCCAACTCTAACGATTCTATGATTCCATGATTCTATGATCTGTAGGAAAGCTGGTCTGTAAGAATTGTGACCATTGCCTCAGTTTTACTCACTGACTCCCTGAATGGAAGAAACCTCAAGAAACCTTTGTTTGTAATGCTTTCCAGAAGTTTCAGATAAGAAGAGGCTGAAAATAGTGCACAAAATGCAAGTGGAAAGAGGAAATTTGGATGAACTGACTTCTTACAGATATACTGTCATATAGGCATTCCATTTTGCTTTTTAGATATGTGAATACATGCTTGTCTGCATGCACACACACATGCAGACGTAAAACGGATTAGATTTGTTCTGAAGCATTTGACAACAGCAGCTACACTTTCTACAAGTCAGAGGCAGCCATATTCCCTTCAGAAATCATCTGGTAGGAAAATATCAAAAGCAGAATGTGCAGGCTTTTAAAGAAATGTGTAGGAGCAAAACAAGCTTATTTCTGTTTTAATCCAAACTGAATCATATGTCTTATGTCAAAGCTATAAAAAACAAGGAAGGTAAAAGAGGTAATTCTTGTACTCCAAACCTTTTTTTTTTTAATCTTGTATTAAATTATTTCCTTCTCTTTACGCAAAAGAAACCAAAAAAGTATCAATTCCTAGCAAGGTAATTTCACCTCTTTCCTAACATTAAGAAGAAACTAAGGAGACACATCCTCTCCTGGTGTAGTCTGTTACAGCTCCTCAGGCTTCAAAGGAACTAGGACAGTTTCCAACAATGGAGGACATGATCCTCAGATCTTTAGTAAGTGAAAAAGCATCCTGTCTGAAACTATTTGGGAGAGGAAGCTTCTCCGGAGACAGCTAATAAAATACTTCCAGTGCTCTGTAAAGGAGATCGCTTGATCCTCAGTGTAAGGCCGCTGCCGTTTGCAGCCCGGCAGGAGAAGTGCGGTGGCCACTGGCCCTTTTCCCAAGCCCCAGTGGAGCAGGGTGCGGGTTGGATGAGTGGTTCGGCTGGCAGCAGCCGCCATCTGTCCCCTTGGCCACCTCTGCCATTACGTCATGGCCCAGATCTGGGCAACTGACCGGGAGGCCCTGGAGAAGGAGGGCTCCCAGATGGCAGTCTGCTGCCACCACAGATAGTTATTACACCGCTCCCTCCTCAGGTCTGAGGAGCTTGGGGGAAGGACAGTTTCCAGAACCAGGCTGCATGAAGTTCTTAGGTGCCAGGAGCCTGCTTTCTCCCTCCTTTTTTCACAGGGTCCTGCGATCCTGTCAGAGCATGGGCTGTACACCCGACTTTGCTCTGCAAAAGTACAGTGAGCCTGGGAAGTACAACACACTCTGCCTGCACATACCATCCGCATGGGCTCAACGTGTATCACACAGTGGGGCAGGAAATGCTCCTTGCTCTTCCCTGACACTGAAAAGATGCTTGGTTCTGCCCAGCCAGGACAGTCAAACACCACACAGCTGAGTGTGAGACTGGGCTAGGACACAAAGAGGATAAAAGACCTAAAAATCTTTAAGCAGGCTGAAAAGTTTCCAGTAGCCTTGGAGCCATATTCAGATAAATTACCTTAGACGCTGATACACCAAATGGATGAAGTCTGGTCCAGAGAGGATTTGTAGTGCATACATTAGGAACCTGTAGGATACATACCTCCCACTGACATTACAGACAGCTTCAGAGCACCCACAGGAGGCTGGAGGCTCCAGCAGGGAGCCACATCCATCCAAAGAATAGTGGACTGCTGGCACTCCTACAGTTGCAGTGGTACATGAGACAGGACTGGCAGTCTCTCAAATCAGGGAAAATCCACTCATTTGTCTCGACAAAGCACGATGGAAGATAAGAAAAACTGCTCAAGAGGCAGGTAATGTCATTTCAACAGCACCAGTGGTTTTTACCTAGCCCCCTTCCCTTCTCAGAGCGGACTGAGAGCTCTTCGCAGTATGGCTTCTGTGCATGGGACCTGGGTCACGATGAGGGCTCCTAGATACAAGATCAGAAATGGATAAAATAATAAAAAAAACCAATAAAAGTTCTTGCAATTAACTCCTCCAGCTTCTTGCTTTCTCATCCCCCTCACTCCTGGGTTCTGCAGCAATAACAACAGCAGCAGAATTAAAGAGTGAACAGAGTATCACTGTGAAGTTCAGGTTACCTCTGGAAAATCTTCCCAGAACAACCTGAACTTGGAGAAAAGTGGCCACATCATTTTGGAGAAAGTGGCAGGATGGCACCTTCACTCCAAGGCCAAGATTAATTGCTGGGCTGGATCCATTAACCTGGTCTGAGCTGCACAGTTCTCCAAATCTCCTGCCTCTTCTGGGAACACTGAAATAATATCAAACTAATATAAAAACCATCATCACCCCAAGCCATGTTCACCCAGTGCTGGGAAACTATTCCATGCCTTTGTACTAATTATGCCGGCTTCTTACACAACCAAAATAGCCTTTTTTAAAGAGATTTAACCAGGTTCAGAACAAACGAAAGATCATTTGGCAGGCCAGAAAACCATATAAAATCACTACCATAAGGAGGAAGACATTTCTGAGCTGCTGTCTATGTATTTATTTTCTGCATATGGAATCAGCCATTTTGTATGCTTGATAAAATCAAGGACAATTAAACTAAATTGAGCTTTAATTTCAGACTGAGGCATACGTCTACGGCTGAGCATTTCTTCTTGCAATGTCTGGAATTACCAGCAGCACAAGCGAAGCTCAAATATCAGACAAGGTGGGAACAAGTTCATTGCTCATCAAAAAGCAGACAATGGGAATACATTGCATTACTCTCAGAAAAGAAGAGTTCAAAAAAGGTCTATTTTCCAGTTGGTTCCATATTTAGGATGAGAAGCAGGGCAATGAGTGTTTCAGGAGTTGGGGAGGGATAGGACAAGGTCAAGCAGAAACGACCAAGCTAATGAGGAATCTCACCATTCTGTGCAAGAGGATGAATGAGCCCCATCAAGGGCTGAGCCCTCAGCATTCATGAACGGCGGCATTAGCTGTGCTCCCAGCTTCCTGCAACATCACCTCTCTGAGCTGCACCACTGAAGATCTGTGGAGAAACGATCTTTTATTTGGAAACGCACAATGGAAACAATTATTTTTAAGTCCAGTCTCAAACCCAACTTTCATATCTTAAAAAAATGAAAACATTTTTCTCTGCTTCTTATCGTGCCTTAATGTATCTGCCTGTTGCAGGGTCCGGCTCTTCTTCTCTGAGGGGCTGGTGCTTCCCTGTGAACCGAGTGGACAATTGATCCTCCCTACGAAGTCTGTGTATGCAGCAGACATTATTTCCATCTCACTCAGTTTAATTCCAATTCTGAAAGGTCCCTGGTCCTGCATCTCTGATGGCAGGTCTGGGCTGGTTGTTAGCCTTGCATAAAGTGCCGTGCCTGGGTGATTTTTGATCTTGTTCTTTCCGCCCAAATCCTCAGATGACCTATGAGAAGAGCAAAGCTTTTCCAAGATGAGCAGATGGCTTGCAAGGGGATACTTGTTCAGGAAGGGCAGGCTGTGCTAATGACTTTTCCAAAGTCCCATTGTCCAGTCACCAACAATGTAATATCCAGAAAGCGAATCCCGTGGCAAGACAACAAGGAAAGATGGTTTTAACAACGCAACGCTATCCTTGGTCAATGTGAAAAAGTTGTTAAACCTTGATGGCCATACAAACACTGATTAAGCTGAGTTTTCTAGAGGTTCTGGATGGCTGAAGTCCTACAGAGGGGAGATGAAGGGAGATGACTTGTATTTTCTGGAAAAGCCAAGTCAGTTGAGGCCAAAGAGTCTAAATGAATCATTTAATTAGAGACCATACAGAGTCAGAAAAGGATTTAGATTCCATCCAAACCTCCTTTTATCACAGGAAGCTGCAGAGTAGGATATTACACAGCCTAGGGGGGGGAAATTAATATATCAAACTCTTTATTAAGTCCTTCTATTCTTCATTTGTGAAAAATCCATCCAGCTCACTGTCTGAGGCACAATGGCCTGGCCTCTCAGCAAGTTGCTGTTCAAACTGTCCCTACCCAGCGACAGTTGTATCACAGCAGAGGTGTTAGATGTCTTACTAGAGATCTGCAGAGCAGCTTACGCAGGGAACTCTGGGTCCTACTATTGCCCCCCCCATCTCTAATGAACACTCACGTCTAGAACAATAAAGTCTCCTCTTGTTAGTGATCACTTTGAAAGAAAAATGAGCTATTAAGATGATTAAGATACAGCTCGGGTAAGTAAAACCTTCTAACGTCTATTTCCATCTATCTTTGAAATGCAGACTGCTACACAGAGGCAACCAAATGTCCTAGTTTAACCTCTTACGTGGTTATCAAATGAAAAGGAAGAACAGTGAGAAACTGAGCAAATCAAAGGCTTTGCGAGAGGGTTCAGGGACATCAAAACAGCCTCTTCTCACATGCAATACTTGTGAGGGAGAGCAGGAGGGAGGAAACGGTCTGCTCAGATCTTCAGTCAGTTTAAGACTTACTCCTATCAGTTTCTGACAGCTTCTTCTGATATAACAAAATTTGATCCACTTCATAGGTGTGACTTATTACCAGCTCTGTTTACAGCACAGAGAGTGCCAAGCAAAAAACTTCCTTACCCGGAGATCAGCTTCCTGTCACAATCTGCAATAGCTGAAGTTACCAACTCACACTAAATCTCTTGACAGCAGGAATCTTTTTTTCTATTATTAATCTTTTGAAGGAGAAAGGAGTGCTATTTGAATGATTAGGTGCCCAAGTACATCAGAGAACAGAATGTAAATAGGGTTCACTTGCAAAATGGAGGTAGAACCAGCCACATAGAATATGTCAAAAGGAAGTTTAATTATGCTCTGGTTTTAAAGAGTGACAAAACCATGCCAGTGAAATTTATAACCCAAGCGTCACAGAAATTTGCAACTCGGTAAAGTTGTCAAAAATATTAAATTATACAGTATGCACAGATGTGGCTGCAAAATTACCCAAAGATTTGTTTAAGAAACATCAAAGCAGTTAACTTCAATCACATTTTGCCTGGGCTGGTATTCTCTTTCATTTTCAGCAAGTTTAGGCAATTAACAATGGTATCGGCAAACATTTATTCAGATAAATGGGACTGCAGTCCTCCTAGTTTTAGCGTGAAGACCCATTCACTGGATCCCAGTTTGCACACTAACCTATCTACTCACCAGCATTTTGGAGCAAAGATCTATGCGCTGAGAAAGTTACAGCAGCGGAAAACACTAGCCCTCATATCCAATCACGTGGGTGTCTGGAAGCTGAATTCCTGTTTATCCACAGGAGTAGAGAAGGAACCAAGCAAAGCTAGACCAACTCAACCAGGTGTCTGTGAGGTGCCTCTAACCTTGTCTGGAAAATATCACAGTTAGAACTTCGTTGAATGATCTTCCTTTCAACAAGACCCTTCACAGTCACCTTGCTTGTGACAGCTTTCCTTACTTCAGGTCATCAAAGCCCTAATCCAAAACACGGCGCTAGAATGTCTCCACTGCGTTTTGACTTTGGATAGTTTGTTATATCTGGGGCAACTGAATTTTCCTCAATACTGAGCAAAACAGAAACAGGCAGTCTTTATGAGACACCAGAAGCTTTGAGTTCCTATTTAGGGAAAGTCAGACATCGCAATGACCTAGGCATGACAAATATGAAGGAATGAGTTCCTATTTGGAAAATCACAGTATTTTAAATATAAGGCTGAGAATGGAGATATTTTTAGTATAATCATCTTCTAATTACTCCAGGCTCTGTACATTTATGTGTCGTTCAGTCCTTGTGTCCTTGCAAAAATGCAGGAGAAGATTTTGGGTTGTCAGGGAGGGTAATCTTGTCCTATGTCACAGGAGCACAGCTCAGCAGAGAGGACCTATGGGTTTTGCCACGGGAATGGCATTACATACAGTAACTTCTCTGGCCTTTTATCCCCATTTGCAAAATAGGACAAGAACCATCTTGTGGGAGCACAGTCCAATGCCAGTGGCTGTGAGTACCTTTGTGACCCCAGAATGGGGGGGTTCTTCCAGAAGCACAGAATCTTAATTTGGGTATTATTGCCAATGAATGCATTTGTGACACCAATTAAAAAAATCTCTAAAAGATCATCAGCTTGGAGTACTTTGAGTTGTGATGGACATTCACAATGAGCTTGTATAGATGCTCTCTTTCAGATTTAATTTGTATGTGCTGTATGTGCACGTGTGGCATGTGCTGCTGTCCCTGACACCGCACAACAGCCCTTCATTTGTGCTAGAAAGTAATTGTGCTATTCTGGATGATGATTTGTTGACTGGTTAATGGCTGTCACTGAACACACTGTATGTACATTAGCTGTCCTGTTTTAATGAGGAACAGAACTCTTTAACATTCCTCTTCTGCCATTTTTTTTTCATTTTTAATATGCAATTAAAAAATGACAAATGCCACCTTCGAAAGGGGTTGGACTAGATAATCTCTAGAGGTCTCTTCCAACCTCAGCTATTCTGTGACTCTGAAAATGTCCTGGAGTCTTTAAACAGCATGGGGGGGTGGTGGTGGTGGTGTATTATCACCTGTGCATGAGCAGCCAGCTGAGTCACCAACACGGCCAGTAACGCAAACAAGCCTGTAGTGAGTTGCTTTTGTCTCACACTGCAGCAGAAATACCTTCACTTTGTCACAAAATGTGAATGTCAGAGGCTCACTGAGAGGCTTACTTATTCAGACAGATGTTTGTTCCATGTAATGTGTTAAAATTTCTCTTGAAAAGCAGGTATCAAACCCCGTGATCTGGCTACATTTTAGCTGGTCCCCAGTCTTTCTGAGCCTTACTCAACACCAGCACATTGAATGTGCTCCTCTGTAATGGACTGAAAGAAAATTCCATGCTGCCACCCAAAAGCGCAGGAGGCTTGGGATTAAGGATGTGCATCTTCACGTGTGCACCCATGGCTGCCTGTCCTCTTGAGCCCTTGGCCCAGCATTCCTGGCCACTGCAGTGGTGGTGGTACAGGTTGTGGTTCACATCTGTAAGTCTAGGTTTGGTGTTTCAGCCAGCACGGCTGATGCAGGACATCCTGCTCAAAACAAATAAACAAACACATACCTTGCTCTTCCCTGCTGTTTCATGAGGACCACTTAGCCTGTGACACACCATACTGCAGTTTAGAATCATGGAATGGTTGGAGTTGGAAGGGACCTTTAAAGATCATCAAGTTCCAACCCCCTGCCATGGGCAGGGGCACCTCCCACCAGACCAGGTTGCTCAAAGCCCCATCCAGCCTGGCCTTTTATTGGAAGTTACCTTGGTTGTTTCCTACGAAGCTTTTGCTATGCTGTAACTTCATGTCAACACGATCATCTGTGTTTCATGGAGTTCATTTTCTTCTGAGTAACAAGTCCCAACAAAACCTTCCATTATATCTGTTAAACAAAATTGCCGGTGTCTGATTGGAAACATCTTGGCCAGCATCCCATAACTTAATAGAATACGTGCAAGCCTGTGTTATAAGCCAGCTTTAGCCAGGGTCGTAGCACTGATCGCTTGCCTGAATGTCAGAGTGAATCTTTCCACTAAACGACTTGCAGCCGGGTAGCAGGGAGGTGACGTGACATGTCTGATACCATTTCTTTTAACGAACAACAGGCACTCTTTGGATGTGAATTGAGTTCCATTGTCACTTAGAATCTGTCCAGGAACTTGAAAACGAGAGTCTTAACACTTCTAGTATCTGCGCTGAAGTAATTTACACGGAATATTGCAAGCCATTTTCAAGGCACATCCACCAAAGCTGAAAAAATATAACTTATGAAAAGTGCATGAAAGGTTTTCTGGACTCTACCTGCTATGAGGTAGCTGACTGTTGCCACTGAAGAGTAGATGGTGTTTGTAGATAATGTTGACATTGCATTGCCATTACCAACCATCATTTACCCCACAGACTGCCTGTCAGCATTTTATAAGCAGAGTCCTCACGTGCTTTTTGCGGCACAAAGGACCTGGGTTTGGCAAGGAAAACTGTTCCATGACCACGTCAGGCAATATAGAAAGTTAAGTTACTAGTTTTTTTTCAAATCAGGGAATCTGGAAAGAGCTGTTCAGATGCGTGGCTCCCTTGGCCACAGCACTCACTTCACTGGGAGCTTTGCCCCATGATCATCTACCTGTACTCGGCTGGTGAAGCCCCACCTTGAGTACTGCATCCAGTTTTGGGCCCTTCACTACTAAAAAGACTTTGAGAAGCTGGAGCATGTCCAGAGAAGGGCAACGAAGCTGGTGAGGGGTCTGGAGAACAAGTCTTATGAGGAGAGGCTGAAGGAGCTGGGGTTGTTTAGTCTGGAGGAAAGGAGGCTGAGGGGAGACCTTCTCACTCTCTACAACTCCCTGAAAGGAGGGTTTCTTCTCCCAGGTGACAGGCAATAGGACAAGAGGAAACGGCCCCCTGCAGCAGGGGAGGTTTAGATTGGATATTAGGAAAAATTTCTTCACCGAAAGGGTTGTCAAGCATTCGAAGAGGCTGTCCAGGGAAGTGTGGAGTCACCATCCCTGGAATTATTTAAAATACAGGTAGACGTGGTGCTGAGAGACGTGGTTTAGTGGTAACTTGGTAATAATCGGTTAACAGTTGGACTCGATGATCTTAAAGGTCTTTTCCAACCTAAACAATTTCATCATTCTGTGATTCCAAGGTGCCTCACAAGAAGTGACAATCTCTTCAGCTGTCAGTCCATTGGCTCTAACAAAAGAGTTAGCCTGCTGGAGAGGGGTTAAAGGACTAACACCAGCTCAGTCAGGGAATGAAGCCCTGCAGCTTTGAGAGGGAGGAATCCGTAGTATGAAATGACTTTTCGAGAAACGAGCATAATTGTGAGACATTTTGTAGCTGTAACGCCTCACGGATGGATTTGCATTTGCATATCACACACTAACCAGTCCCTTGTGCATCATTTAAACTCTCTCGACACAGGCGATGCTCTGTCAGTTTTCATAACCCAGCTGCCTATACAGGAATTGTTCTCTTTTCCCTCCCGAAACTGTGTGTGAAAGCAGAGATGTTTTGCGCTCACAACTGGCTTTAGGGAATGGGTATTTTTCTCAAATCTTCACAAACTCAGAAAATATTTTGCCTACCAATTTATCGGGAGCTGCTACGTGAATCTTGCATTTTAGACTTGGTGAGAGCCGTTCGTTTTTTCCTCTTTGAAGCCATCATTAGCAAACATTCCAGGCCTTTGATATCTGCCGCACAGTCCTCAGCAGAGACACGGACCTACAGGCTAAACTCTTTTCTCCATCTACACGTCCCGGTGTTGCAGGCTGCTGTTCTCGTTCTGTTTTTGCAAGCCTCCTGCTCACTCCCCGTTCCTCCTCCAAGCCTTAATGCGTCTGGCTGTAATTTTCTGTAAAGCGTCAGGAAGCCTCAGTGGCGCAGCCGGACTCCAAAAGGACAACAGTTATTACACACAAATACACAAGGCTTTGGTACTTGTGCATCTTCTCCGTGCCTAGGGTTTTGTGGCTCCTGTAAACTGGAGAGATACAAGGGATGTGAGAACCAATGACTACAAAGCTATAGCTAATGGTGACCTCTTTTTGCTTCAGACCCGTCTGCCTGCGTGTTTGTTACAGATGGACCGCTGGCCCATTTCCACCCGTCAGGATGGCTCAGTCGTGCCCTTTGCCTCTCACTGGCGCTAAACACCCTTCCCTGCCTGCCCTTAGACCAACCTGCCTTCCCTGCTGATAAAACGGTGCCCTCAGGGGAGAGGAAAAGGGGTGTCTGGTCACCCCATCAGACCAAAGCTCCCCCCTTCAGACTCCTATGTCTTTTTTGTGTAAAGCCTTCAGCCCTGCCCTGGGGGGGCTGAAGAGCATGGGGGGCAACGCTCTTGTAAGGCCATGCTGGAAATGGCCAAGCTTAGGGAGGGGGCAAGGGCACGTCCAGGCTCTCCAGCCCTTGCACTGCCCTGAGTTCATTATCACCCCCTGCATGATTACGTGGTTAAGCTGGAAGGCTCTCAGGAACAGGGAGGTGGTGGAACCAGAGCGCCACAGGAGCAGCAGCACTTGCCTTCTCCATCCTCCCCGCTGGGGCCAGGGATTTAGGGAACACAGAGCAACACCCTTCCTGCAGAGCCAGCAGTACAGAACTAGCCACACAACGGGAGGGTCCATAACAGTTTTGAGCCCTTTTTTACTTTTTCTGCTATTAATGCTGGAGGAGATTGGGCTGGATAATGATGTCAAAAGGCTCGTTTCAGATATTTGAGGAAAGGAGGGTGCAACACCAGCCTTTCCCCTTAACACAGCCCCTCACCGTGCGCGGGAGGCTGCACCAGGCAGCTTGCCCCACGCAGGGGGAGAGTCCAGCACTGGAAATCACTGTCCCCATTGAACTACCTGCACTTCTGAAAAAATGGCTCAGCTATGATACCAGAACCAAAGGAGGCTGTGCGTCTCTGTGCTTTCCACCATTTGCTGCTTGCATCAAAGCTGTGTGTTTTATCCCCGAAACCAAGAGGAGCCTGTGCCAGCCAGTTTGACTAGTGGCTGGCCATTTGCTTTCTCTTACAAATGTCAGAAAAAAAAGCAAAGCCAAACACGACTCCTTCAAACTTCAACATTTGCCTGCCACAGATTATTTTTGCAGAATACCAGCGGGTTGCACTCACACCACTAAGTATTACCTGGCAGCAAAATTATCATTGATTTCATACGATTGATTTCTCAGCCCAACAGTAACATACTAAATCTTTTCTTTTAAAAGAACAAACTGTCATGGTAGGGGAAAGTAAATCATTCTGGGAGCCCACTGTTTTAAAGACCAGAAAACCTCTCAGAGATGTGTGCTTTGCACTACCTGATGGAGAAAAGGGACTTTTTCGCTCCTTAGTGCTTTCTGATGAGTTGTTTTATGGGTCTCAAACCTCCATATTGTCAAACCAGAATTCTTCATTAAAAAGACCTTGCATAAGATGATCTATAAACTGAACCAAAGAAGGAGATAATAGCTACTAAAATACACAATGAAATAGCACTGACTGCCAAGCAAACTGACAGGGGGAATTCAAACTAAGATTGTTTTTCTATTCTTATCTTGCCTCATTACAAGTCAGAGTTTTCATTTACTCTGGAGAGAGACATGCTTCTGGTTTTGCAGGCCTGCTGTGCCACTCTGAATCTGTCCCCACGTCCCCCTACTGCCAAGGCTGTCAGCAGACTCACTTCTCTCACAGTCCACTTGAACGAAAATACTTCATAGCCATGTTCATGGCTTCTTACTCTGGAGTTCATCAGAACTTTGGCAGAGGCAGCTGCCTGGAATTTATTCGTTCCCCTCTTCAGTCCTTGAGTCTGCTCAGTCCTTCAGCTTAAATTAACATGCACGTTAGCAAAATGTGTCAATTTCTACTGGCGGGATATGAGGCAAGAGGAAATTGTAGTGTGTAATGCCCTGGCCCCACACGGCACACTATTTTGGAACCCCATTTTCCCTACCCAGGCAGCTTGCTGACAGGGCAGGTGGCAGGAAGGCCAAGGGCTGCTGCAATGGTAAAACCATAGAATCATAGAATGGTTTGGGTTGGAAGGGACCTTAAAGACCATCCAGTCCCAGCCCCCCTGCCCTGGGCAGGGACACCTCCCACCAGACCAGGTTGCTCAAAGCCCCATCCAGCCTGGCCTTGAAC
>JAOXNO010000024.1:82990846-83015888 GCA_028565335.1 Limnodromus scolopaceus | reverse complement strand
TTCTTTACTTTGAGGGTGGCAGAGCCCTGGAAGAGGCTGCCCAGAGAGGTGGTGGAGTCTCCGTCTCTGGAGACATTTCAAACCCGCCTGGACACGTTCCTGTGCAACCTGCTCTGGGTGGACCTGCTCTGGCAGGGGGTTGGACTAGATGAGGTCCCTCCAACCCCAGAGCTCCAGAGGTCCCTTCCAACCCCATGTGATTCTGTGATTTTTTTGTTCAACAAATTCAACTCACAGCGTGCCAGTGTGCATTACAGCCCGACAAGCCAACACGATGCAAGGAACGGATGGGAGTTAGTTAACTGCTGTTGCAATGCTATCGCAAATAAAAACTTTCTCGGGTCTCCCTCAAAAGGCATGCCCTGCCATTTCAAGTCCCTTTGAGCAAGTGTTTGCAGTTCTACAAAGACTCAGGCACGTGTTTCTGCATTATCTGTTAAATGGTGCATCAGAATATTTGTTTAACTGACTTCATCAAATAAGCCTGAAACCAAAGGATTCACACTATATAAAAGCTAAACATGACACAAGCATCTGCAAGCTGAAGTATTGCTATAATAAGTTAGAGAAGCCAGGACTCAAAGTAGAAATGAGAACACAGAGTGCCTTTCCTCAAACTAGAAGAGAGTTAAAAATTTAAAATTTGAGCCTGAAAAACTTTTAAGGCAAATTATTTTACTCACCCATGGCAGTGCTGTAGGCATTTGGGAAGCTTTTGTCTATTCTCTGTCTCATGAAGACCCAGCTGTTGTTCTCAAACTTGCACTCTATGATTTTATTGTCATACTGTTTCAGTTCTTTTGTCACCTGTTTTAAAAAAAAAAAAGATTGTTTGGGATAAACATATTTTAATTCACATTTTTCCCTTTTTTTTGGGATAGATAACAGAAGATCAAAAGCTGCCCTGCGCTTTTCAGCCACATGCCTCCATCCTACACAAAAAAAGCTGCCCAGGCTACATCTCCATTATACATATGCTCAGCTACTCAACAATTTAAAGATACTTTTCAAATCTGCTGTCAATATACAGCAATTATATTATGCTAAAACATCAGCAGCTCTAACAGAGGGGGGAAAAAAAGTCACTTCTGGCCCAAATGCAAATAGGTTTCCATGGGAATAAACTGCTTCCAGTGTAAGTGCTACTGCCAGCCTAAGTGCACGAAATGTATTACCCAGGTTTCATCAACCGTCTTTGTTGAAGGTCTCAAAGCCAAATGTCAGATTTCAACACCAGAAAAGAGCTCATGGAAAATCATTCCACTCTCTACATTACTGAGGATTTTTCTTTGGTGGGTTTGTTGTTTGTTTGTTTTCTTAAATTCATTTGTCTTTAAAAATTAAGATTGTAACTCCAAAATAATGTGGGATTTCAAATCACATACGTTCTAAATTTCCTTCAGGCCTCTCTTTATTGATTCATGGATTTGTCCGCAGCCAATATCCTGAGCGATTTGTCTTTCTGTTTGGCAACGCTGTGTGGTTTGGAACCGTAGTTTATATGCATTGGACTTCCTAGTTGTTTTGGCTACTTCATCCTATGCATCCTAATCTATGATACAATGCAAAATTTTCAAGTAACCATGGTAACCCCAGAACCTTATCTAACGCTTTAACAATTTTACCCATATACTTCACTTTGTTCCAAAGGGCCTCTTCAGAAGTCTTAAAGCTGCGTTTAACCACTAGCTGCCTGTAGTGTGCTACAGCTTACCAACAAAAAGCTGTACAAGGTAATATAACCCTTTGGATTCAGGATTTTATGCACAAACGCTCTCATAAAAAGGGACTGGTTATTGCAGTCCATTAGCATAATTTTTCACCTCTGTTGTCTACTTGCTCCTGAGCGGTGACACGGGAATTTACTACTGTCAGGAGGACGCTGATTTGAAAAAGGCCATAACTGTCTCCAGACAGCTTAATAGCACATACAGTGGAAAAGCCCGTGAACCTCTTTTCCATTAATTCCCAGCTAAAGACAATTAATTCATGAAAAGGTCTTGAGCATGGACGGAGTCCTCCTATACTGCGTGGTACGGGATTTATCCTCAATTTGATAAGCAGAATCCTAACTTTTTTCTTAGCATTTACCCTGAGTACTTGTGTTCCTTCCCAGGCGGGGAGCCCTGGGATTTCACCTGTCAAGCGGATGTGGCACTATGAGACAATTCTGTTAAATCCGCTCACACCCGAGGCCGGACAGAGCCAAAGTCAGGTTCCCGTGTGACACATTATTCCTTCACCCATTCCATCACCTGCAAAGAGCTTTTTTCCTAAAATCACTTAACCCTGCAGCGAAGTTTGTGTCTGCGGCTCATCGCTTGGATGAAAGCAGCCGATTGCCCAGATCAGCAATCTTTTCTGCACAGCACATCACTTCTCCCCACCCGCCTGGAAAAGCTGTAGCCGGCCCAGATGTTTGACTGACACACATCCGCCGACGTATTTATGTTCCATTAGGTGCCGGCAGGAAAGCACAACAGCCTTTTCTAGGGCACTGGGGAGACGTAAACCCGGGAAGAAACTCTCGGCCGCGCGGTGCCGTGGGAAGGGGTATTCCTTTGAAAACAGCTGCCTAGCGGAAGCGGGGGGTACGACTGCGTGTCTGATTCTCCGCCAAAGCAGGGGAACGTTAGAAGGATCACCTGCTAGAGGGAGAAATGTCTAAAACTGCCGGCAGTGACTTCAACCAACCAACCATCTCGTAGAGCTTTCTCATGGTTTATCATTCTTCTAGTGTTCAGAGGCTCGGAATAGCAATAAATTAGATGGCAGCTTTATCTGACTGTGGCAATTAAGCAGTATTATTAACTATCTAGATACTTGCTTGGCCATTCATTAGCAATCTGGAAGACAGATCTTTCCACAAAATATGAACACCTGCCAAAGCACTGACATAAATGAATTTGCCCATTAGAAAAATGGTGATCATAGTCTTTAACAATTGCAAGTTGTAGCAATTATTTTACAAAGGAAAAAATACAGCAACTACTCTTCCCTGTACTTTTGTTAAATGACCTCAGTCTTCTAAATGCACTTACTGTAACACTAATGAAATTTTAGGAACTGCTGGGCTTTTGATCGAGATTACAAGTACTCTGAGGAAAACACACTTTTCAGCATTAAAAATACTCTTCTATTATTGCATCTCTAAAGGGGTATTGTTTATGCACAGGATTGAACAAGCCCACAGCAATCCTTGTATCCATAATTCACAATTTACATCTACTTCCATGCTACTTTCTGGTCTTTCAGCTTCAAAGCTGGACAGGGAAACTGTCGAATTTAACTGTCTTGAATTTCCTTCCCTTTGGGAATTCATTCTAGGCTGCGCAGAGCAGTGTCTTCAAAGGACTCTGCCTTTGCAGTATGGGGTTCATCCCTCCTTATCCCCCTTAAGTATTACAGTCCACAGGAATATCTGAATAACGCGCCGTCATTTCTCTTCCTGAGAGGTCGGTCTTCCAGCTAGCGCTTCCCAGAAATGGGAGAAACATCTTTGGAATGATGGCAGTTCCCAGTCGAAATGCTTATCCTCATCAGGAGCAATTCCTTTGGTCTGGTGCCAACGAATCTGCCACACAGTTGATACAACACCTCAAACCAGCATTCAGCAATTTCAAGACAGAAACTACCACCAGGCTAAGGACTCCATGGAGCCTCTCTTAATGAAATATTTATTCCCTAGCCTATTTTCAGACAGCCAGTTGGAATTAGAAGCCCAGAGAATCACATCTCGGATATGGGGCTGTCAGAGGTGGTGTGCATCAGAACAGTATCTTTGGTCTGGGCCACAACTGTGTCCTGGACAAGGATGAACGCCAACTTCTTCACTACTTTCCTTTCAAGAGGAAGGAAATCGTTCCTCAGTAGGAGCACTCGCTGTTCCTGACTCCATAGTTATCAGGAACCAGCCTACTTGCCAACAGAAATCACTTCCCAAAAATATAGACGAGCTCCCTCTTGGAAGCTGATTCGCTACATCACTGCTAGATTGCAAGATGTGACTGGAAAAGAGTGGGCAAGAGCTGCACCCCCATTTCAGCAACACCACACCATCATATCAGACTGGATGTAATACAAGACCATTGCCTAAGAACGTCAGATTAGATGAAGATGACAGTTGTCTTCCTCTCTCTGCTGAGGAAGGCTTCCCACTGCCATCATCATCATCTGGGCCATTCACTAGGAAAAACTCTGGCGGGGTGAGCTTATTCCTTTGTCTAAGAACAATGACAGTTACAGTTTAGAAAACCTCCCATTTTCCAGTCTCCTTCCATCCCTTATGTTCTGAAAGAAATTCAAAATATATTTAAAAAAGTGAAATATCTAACCCATCTCAAATTATCTCGCCTGGCAGAATAATGGAGCCATTTTGAGATGAATCACAACAGTGTGTTTATGTGCAGCCACATTTTATGTTAATTTAGAGCAAAATGTGAAAAAAACCAATAAATCCAGCTGAATAAGAGGAGAAACCATTTACATTGAATGTAGTGAGCTCTAGTCCTGTGAACATGCCCGCACTATCTCTGGTGACCACCAGTGGCCAAGGCTTTTCTGTGTATCTCCACCGTGCACCAGATCATCAGACTGGTCCATCATTCCACCCGTTGGGTCATTCCTTCATTTATTTGAAGAATACACATTTTCTGTGAAGACTTCACTCAAACATTAGTCTCATCACCCTTAATCCCGAAGGAGAATGAAGTTCCTGGGCAAGCTGCTACTTTCCGTAAGAGGCATTAAGAATGAGAATTCCGATTTTAAGGTAATTAAGTTAGTACTTTGGAAAGCACGTCTACAATGGACAATTTACAAATGTATCTACCTTCCCCATATTCAAGTTCTTTAGAAAGAAAAAAGGAGGTAAGCTTTTAGATAAATGGAAACTTGACTGAAAGAAGCCCTATGTTTCCATATGCATATTTTTTTCAAAGTGACTGAAATGACTTTAGCTCAGTAAATAATCCCCTTTTCAGAAAGTGATGTTTGTAAGCAAAATCTTAACACATTCTATTTCAAATCCTTTCTCTCTTTAAATGCCTTTTTGTTGCACTTTCCCCTCTATTACCAAACATTTACAGAAGGAAAATCATTCCTCAATTCACCTATTTCTATTGCTTATTGCACGTCCCTCATCATCAGCCTATTTCTATGATCCCAGAAGAAATGACTGTACCAGTAGAGGCAGAAAACGTTAACTTCCATGAGAGAACAAATGAGGAAAAGCAGCAGTTGAAATCTTATGAAATTAAAAAGATCTTTATTCCTAAATACAGAATTAAAAAAAAGGAAACATAACACGCAGGCAAGATAGATTCTAAATGTAATGGCTTTCTAAGAAGCATCCGCCTTTTTATAGCTGGCACGTGCCATGAAGGCACTCCTTTTTGATACGCTCAAGTACACAAACTGTTTGTTTCCTTTTTTTTAAACACAAGTTCCAACGCCTGGAGGGGAGAAAAGTTTAAAGCTGCCATATGAAGCCCAGAAGGTAATTCTTCCTGTCTCTGATATCAGAACTAACTTTTCTCCACGAGGATCTATTCCCACAGCCAAAGCAAACAAACAAGTGAAAGCAGCACAACCCAAATTAAGCGATCAGCTGTGTGTTTATTAGGGACAAAACTTCTGGTTGCCTCCCAGTCTCCTACTGCAGGAGAACTGGAGCCCACACCTTCTGTAGCCAGCCATCCTGCAAAAATTAAACCACACTTTTATAAGAAGTGTCCAAAAAGATGACATTTGCGAGCTCCTTGTCCTGAGGCTACTGGGATACGTTCAGCCACAAATGACAGTTTAGGAAATAAAACCTCTCTAACATAACAGCACATCTCAAATCCTGGCTTCTGCATTACTGCCCAGTGCCGCGACTGCCCACAACTGCGAAGAACTACAGACTTGACTGCTAAACTTCTAAAGCAACGTGGAATGTCCCAGAGGACAGAGAGAACTAACCTGCCCACTGGTACTACCCTTCCATAGCAGTAAGGGCACCATCTGAGGACCAGGGAGAAGTAACAATGACAGGGAACAAAAAAAAGAACAATTACATGGGAATTTGAGGAAACGAAGAGGATGGAGACAGAAAAAAATAAAGCAGCAGCAGTAACAAAACATCAGCTTCTGAACGTACGAAGATAAGTCAAACTCAAAACAAGGTCTTTTTGAAGACTGAAGACTTAAAGGTGACAAGAACACTCCAAGGACCTTCATGTCAAACCACAGCAATTGAGAGGAAACGAGGTGTGAGAAACAGGGCTCCTGTTTATTTTGAGAATACACCTAAAGCCAAGCTTCAAAGCGCATGGTTTTAGTGCGTGCCCAGCTTCCCAGAGGAATGTGCGTATGGGCGCGGACTATCCTGGGAAAGCACTCTTACATGGGATTACAGACGAGGACATGAATATAAGGAATTCTAATGATTTGATTAAGAACATCTAGAGAGTCAGCAGCTGTGTAGTTATTAGAGCCCCCAACACTTAAAGAGCACAATGTAGCACCTAATACAGATCCCAAGTTGTTCCTTCGGTGCTTCTTCCTAATTCTCTGTCAGCTGAACACAGATGGTTTTATAGAACTTTTTTCCCCATTCACGTAAAGTATTTCATGTTTTCCCCGTAAAACTTCTCAAAGAACTATAAAAATTTAAGAGATGGTTATTAAATGCCTGTTCATAGCATTAGTGTACACAGGACCACAAACAGTAACACTGTCAACCAGCAAAAGTTAATCTGTTGCACATTTCTGTTCAAGCCCAGACAGATTTTGCAGTGTAGCTTCATATCCATTTTTAAAATATGATTCAAGAGATTATTTTATCAAAAACATAGATTTGTCAAAAGTAAAACAAGAGCACTGGTAACCAATTCTGTTGCTAAATTAAACGCACTGGTCGTGTTTCCTTTTAAGTAATATATTACCCAATAAATGGTTATCAGCTTCAGTAAACACAATGCACTTGATGTGTTTATTTAACATTAAAGAAGCCTTCTAAGTGTAACTACGTTGCTTCTTGTGTAGATAGGAAATGGAAATGCTCCAATTTTGAGATCTCATTCCTGGAAAGGAACATTAAGAAATACAAAAATTTTAACATTTTTGTTCATACCAAATTAAACCACAATGGTAACACCAAGCACTGGAAAACCACGAGAAAAGCCAAAAAGAAAAATTAAGTTTCAAAATCACAAGAGTGAGGCTTTTTTAAACTGGATTTTTTTTGTTGTTGTTTTTGACTTCCAGTGTCTAGCACTCACAGTTCATGATTTATTCCTTCTTTTTAACATATAATATTTTCTCAAAGAATCTCTCATTCTTACATGTTGCAATTTCAAATACGGACACTCTTTTCTGATACACAGAATGGGTTGGAGTCCTGGGGTTTTCCTGACAACTGACTGATGGAAACATCAGAAATAAAAAGCCTTCCTCTTATCAGTGATATTACAAGTTTAATGACTTTCGGTGCCGGCTGGAAATAGATTTCTTGATGAATGCTGGAAGGTCTCCTGTACACCTGACCTTGCAACACCATCTGAACTATTTGTAAGAAACCGATGTTTTTCTGAGCTTTGTTTGGGACTCTCGGAGGAACACTGATATCTACAACAAAGCAGATGACTGGTAACCACTAAAGACCACGATGTGGAAATACATCTGTGCTTGCACAAACACTTTGCTGGATGATGCACACTCTTCCAGATATTTTTTTTCCATGCTTCTCCTTTCACTCGAAGGGGAAACCTGCTCAGCCGCAGGCAACCAACAAACTCTTTGAACACTTTTGGGGATTATAACTCAGGCATCCGCAGTACTCAAAGAGCAGTTGACCTTCCTGTTAGACTTTGCCATCTCCACCTAACTCCTGAGGGAACTTTAAAGCTTTTCAGAAACCTAGTTTCTTTTAATCATCGTCAAGAACGGGAAGCAGAGATCTGAGCGTCCGTACACATCTTGAACAGTGCAATGAAATAAAGTGATAAACGATTGCCCTCCTAGGTTGATATCCCTTGGCCAGGCACTCCCATCATCACAGGTCGATGGATTAAAGAAAAAAGGTCTCTCTGTACATCCTCTGTAAAAACTGAGAAATGGAAGAATTCTGTGCTGAGGTGTCAGGAACCTGGCACACCTCTGCTGCGATGAGTTCTTAAATAAAGTCATATTAAAGAAGCAGCTCAGATAATTCTGACCCTCAGTGTGTGCCGATTAAAGAGGAAGAAACTCCAGGGGGGTGTGAGAACCGCAGTAAACACCTGGGCAGCAAGAGAGCAGGGACAGAGCTCCCACAGCAAGCCTCGGGGAGAACTTACTGTCGAGAAGATGTGCATTTGGTGGGAACAGAGCTTCACCTGCTCCACAGCTCGTGAATTGGTAGGAAGAGGCAAGAACGATGCTTCACCGCAAGCACCTGGGGTAACTTTGCAGAGGTCAGAGACAGCCACCGTGAACCTGGCACACCACAATTAATTGTGCTACTAACAATCCTTGGGGTCAGAACTGACTTGAGGGTGTTTGTCAAAGTGCCAAAGACAGACAAACAGATGCAAGCAAAGGAATAAAATGCCACAGCAAAGCACAGAACTGTTCATCACGTCATGCAAAAATAAATAAGCAAAATATTTAATCCTTTCAGTGAAGGACAAGGAATCCACTGGAGGTTTCTGAAAAAAGCCACCCCCAGCAGAAAGGGTAAGCAACTGTAGGGGAGGGGAAGACGGAGCAAGGATACGCAGTGCGAGTTGATAGGAAAAGCTGTAATCGTAACGTAGAAATTATTCTGGGAGGAAACATTTCACCCAAAGTCTGATATATTTTGAGGACTGTATTTCTGCTTGATGTGAGCTGCCTCGTGAAAGCCAGTCCTAACCCTCATATGGGTTTTATTCACTCAGAAATGCTTTTGCAAAAGGGAGCCAGCCCCAAACTGAGAGCGCTGAACGCTAAGACACAAAGATGCAGAGACAAGTTATGCATCAATAGTAAACACTCTGAAAACACCACTCAGCTCATTCATAAATTATGAATTTCATATGGCTTATTATTCGCAGTTTGCAAACGGGGAAACAGAGAGAGATGGTTTGTGGTCACACAACAGGGAAAGCATTTACCCCCCATTAGGTTCTCTAAACCCGATCTTAATTACCCCTCAGGTACTTACTCTTATGTTACCAAGAAATCCTGTGACACAGGGCAGCTTAGATCTCTTTAATAATTTATCAGCAGAAACCCAAACAAATCTTCCAGAGACAGAGCAACGTTATCACTATTCTACAACCTTTGGCAACACTATTTCTATACCTCAAAATAAATGGAAGATGACCTAGACGATTGTGCCAGAAGAGGATGAAGAGTTTTTCTGACATTTTCTGCCTTTCACATGTTGGACTTCGCCTCTGTAGTGGTGCCTCTCTTGGCAGATGTTTATCACACGGGTTTTACAGTGCACTTTCCCATATGACTGTTTTTCATCTTTTCTTTGTAACCCAGCTATTGCTACTGCAGGTGTCTAAATTAATCTCATTTTCTCTGTACTTATGAGGGGTTCTGTCACTTGCTGTCACTCCGCTGGTGGTGGGTTACAGGGGACTCCCTGGGCTATCAGGACCTTCCCAGCAGCTTTTCTGTCCTGAGGAAAACTACTTTTACAAGCCATTTCGTATCTTATCGCTACCCACGTGGGTCCTGGCTCTACAAACTCTCATCCTTGTAAGTTACACACCTCTGAGCAGCTTCAGAAGAGCCATTAGCCTCCACTAGGGTTGTCAGGATCAAGCCCTAAACTTAATTCTACTCATTGCTTATCCGGCTTCTGAAATGTTCTTAGAAACCATAATTTTTATACTCCTCCAGAAAAAACACCAAATGATACCAGAATAAACCAAAAGAAATTTAAGCTAGAACCCAAAGTAGCAAGCAATTGCAAGCGAGTCTTTTAAACCCGCTTTTACTTGTAACAGCACGCAGCTTTCAAATTACAGCCATTATGAATCATATTCTTTTCTTCCATTTAGATCCCAAACAGCCAGTTTTATACACTTAAAGTTTTTTTTTCCCCCGTAAATCGAAATTCACCACTGAGAACAACTGCGTTAACGCTCCAAGGAAATTTGTTTGCTTTGTTAAATTGAGCTTCAAAAGCATGAATTGAACGTACATTGGTGATCGCAAGTAATGCCTCTTCTTATATCCATTCAAAATGTTTACTTTATTACTGCTTATTATAAATGTACTGTCTAAAATGCAGCAGCATGACTGTTCAATTTCCAGGCCATAATTTTATGATAATCATATGTAATATATTCATATGTCTACTCCGCTGCTTAACAAAGCCCAAACTGGTTTGTCAGAAGCTCTGCTTTCCCCGTGCTTCACATTTCTTTGCCTCAGAACGTTGCTGAATAACAACATTAAGAAAGATATAATCAAAATTTTACTTTGTATTCTTCACTATAGTAGGCAAACAAAGAAACATATAACATAGGAAGCTGAGTTTGGCATACTGACTTATCAAATACTGGTATCTAAGTGATATGTAAATTATTAAACATGCTATGCAAGCATTATTAGAAAGGTGGGGGGCAGGGAGCAAGATTATAAATTTATAAATGTTTTCAACATCTAGAAATCCTATTAATACTTGAAAACACTGAGATCGTACAGAGAGAACATGTGCATAAACTAAGACCAGAACTAAGCAAACTTACTTTTCATCTCTTACACGGAACATGTGTTTCAGTTTTTGCCCAGGACATATTTACAAAAAGTAGCGAATTTTTTTTTTTTTCTTACATTTCAGAGGCAATTCCTAGTTACTCATAAATCTGGTACTAGAAGATACAGAGGCTTACGGGACTTGTAGGAAATAAAAATCCAGACAAACCCCATGCACTTCACTAGACTGAATGGTTTGTCATCAACCAAGTCTCCTACGAACCAAAGGGTTGAGCCAGAGAGGAGATCTCGGTCTTGTTCATTGTAGCTTTTATATGGTCTGGGTAATAGTATTTTTAAAGAGTGACAGATCTTGAAATCACACAAGTCTCTCACAGCAGAACAACACCTTATTTTTTAAAGAAAATTTTCAGGTTTTGTATTTGCATTATATAAAAAAACCAGGAACTTTGAATTTTCAAACGCAGGATGACCAAAAAGGTCAAACTACAGTGATTTTTAGAACCTCGGCATTTTGAGGGAGCATCCTTACACCTGATGGCTGAGACTGGAGTTCACAGCCCTGCTGACTCAACCTTCGCTTTTGTAGCTAATGACGCAGGATGAGTTTCAGGTGTCTGCCAGAACCACTTAAGTGAGGGAGCTGATAAATGCCTTGATGAAACACTGCAATAATGTAAAACACAAAGCCAAGAAGAGCCAAACAACAACCACAAAAATCTACTCAGCAGCACTATAAAATCCAAATAATAAAGCAAAGATGTGTTGGGGGAAAAAGCTGCGAAAGCCACATTAGGGATTTTTCATTGTACTTTTCATCCTTCTAAGATTTCAATTAGAAGGAAAACAATATCTTTTTTTTTTTTTCCATTGCCGATAATACATCACAACAAAAAGATTAATGGCTGCTGACTTAACGAAGACTTGCAAAAATTAGCTTTGATCAAAGCAACTGCTGTAGTGAAAGTCAACTGCCCTAAATCACTTCTCAACTGCCTTTACGGCCTTGAACGTGCTTGAACTCCCTCCCTTTCTTGAACAGTTTGCCTTAAACTTCAAAGCCTACCTGGCTTGGAGGCTTAAATCACGGAAAGCTTTTTTCTCCCTCCCTCTTCAAAAGCAATTAAAGACGTTCAGTATAATCTGACCTAAAATCTAAAAGCTAAGCACGCAGGTCTTCTTGATCGTTGTGGGGTTACAGAATGGAAGGGGCCAGATAGGGAAGTTAATTGTGGCTCAGACACAGCAAATGGGTTTATGGTGCCTGCCAGCTGATGAGGTCAGTCCTCTAAGAGAAAGGTAAGCGAGGGCTAATCTATCATTGGCACAAATTTGTCGGTAAATGAGGCTATAAAGAGGTTCTTACTGCTTTGCTTTTCATTGCAAATCCCTCCTTCTTTTCCATTCCTTGTTATTAATGAATCTGCAGAGTTAAGAAGCCAGATTTCCCAGGACACCACGGTAATAGAGCAGGGTAGGGCGAGAGATTGCAGTAATCACGAGGCAGAGGAATGGACAATATTCGAGGACTTGGAAGAGTCACAACTGGTTTCAGAGGATTTTGCCAGGTGTGGTCTGACAAACCTATGAACTTCTTGGTCTGTCTGGGCAGCAGTGTTCCCAGACAAATCAATAAGGATTTAGCCGAGTTTCTCTTTTACTCTCAACTACACAGGATTACAACTTTGAATGGTGAGTGCTGACAACAGGAGATAATTAATGGTTTGATAGCTGGTCCCACAAAAGCCCTGGAAGACATTAAACCTGGGAAATCCCACTGTACACAAGCACACTTTTCATGGCTTTGCTCACACTCTTTATTATTGTATGGTAGATCAATAACAAAATAAGCAAGCAGCAATATGTAGTCTTCATTCTTATTTTGCAAAATGACTTCACCCAGGTAGTTTGCAAGAGCTGAGGCAAGCAAAGCCTAGAAAAGCCTCTTGAGCTTTCTAACCAGGTGACCTCTCCAAAAAGAACCTCATCACAAAGCTGTGGCCTGCAAAGACCTCTGCATGAGCCGATTCTTAAATTCTCCAGAATTCAGAGCCTAATTTAAGCGCTCTGCTCAAGTGCTACAGTTGTGTTTGAGCTGCCGTCCTCCCCTGCCCGAGGCCCAGGACTGAAATAGGATTAATTCTCTAACAAATACAGCTGAAAACATTTGTTTTGCTTTTCCTGTAATGTAACAGCATTACAAGTAACATCATAAACCCATTCCAGAGCCAGCCAACGACACTAAAAATTCCAGCCAGGAAAAAATAAATTCTTAAAGGCTCTTCTCTAGAAGAACAGGCAGCGCTGGAAAGAGACAAGAAAAGAGAAAGAAAAACCAGGTAATGGCAACGGCAACTCTGTGACCTACTGCCTGATAATCCCAAAGTGTGTTTTTATACATTAAATCAACTTCATTAGTTTGCTTTAGATAAAAGATTTTAGGTACATAATTCTACAGGTGAAAAGCCCAAGGTAAAAGGGAGATGATTTGTCAGGCGAGAGTGCCCGCAGTGGGGAAATCCATGAACTGAAACGGAAAGCCTTGATTTGTAGTTTCCTGCTATAACTATTAGCACTAATTACAGATTTTTTTCCTTAAAGTTCTGAATGAAATATTAACAAGCTAGTAATTAAGCAATTCAGAGTCTGTTTGCTTTAGTGTTAGCTTCAGTATTGTAAGTCCAAAACCTCTGACTCACTGATCTATAAATGTCCTTCTAAATTATTCAGAGATGTCCTTTGTTTTGCTTCTGTCGAAGTTAAGTTGCTCTGAAACCTCTTTCCCTGCAATAATGGCACCCAAAGTGTAACAGGTGGAAAGAGAATGTAAAGATGTAGGAAAATACAGTAATTGTACCTTGAATTATTGTGCAAAAGAACAAAACCATTCTTGTCTCAAATTCTGCTTTTGTGTGTTCCATTACACTGCTTCTTCCACAGGTTTCTTCAGAGGTTCTGCTGATGACACAAAACTGGGAGGGGTGGCTGACACACCAGAAGGCTGTGCTGCCATACAGCGAGACCTGGACAGGCTGGAGAGCTAGGTGGTGAGGAACCTAATGAAGTTCAACAAGGGCAAGCATAGGGTCCTGCACCTGGGGAGGAGTAACCCCATATGCTGGTACAGGACAGGGGTTGGCCCACTGAAGAGCAGCTCTGTAGAGAAGGACCTGGGAGTCCTGGGGGACAAGATGACCATGAGCCATCAATATGCCCTGGTGCCCCAGTTCAAGGACAGGGAACTGCTGGAGAGGGTACAGCAACGGACTACAAAGATGATCAAGGGAATGGAACACCTCTCTTATGAGGAAAGGCTGAGAGACCTGGGTCTGTTTAGCCTGGAGACAGAAGACTGAGAGGGGATCTCATCAATTCTGAGCAATATCTAAAGGGTGCATGGCAAGAGGCTGGGGCCAGGCTCTTCTCAGTGGTGCCCAGTGACAGGAGAAGAGGGAACAGCCACAAGCTGGAACACAGGAAATTCCACCTCAACATGAGGAAAAACTTCTTTACTTTGAGGGTGGCAGAGCCCTGGAACAGGCTGCCCAGAGAGGCTGTGGGGTCTCCTTCTCTGGAGATATCCAAAACCCACCTGGATGCATTCCTGTGCAACTTGCTCTAGGAGAACCTGCTTTGGCAGGGCGGTTGGACTTGATCTCCAAATATCCCTTCCAACCCCTACCATTCTGTAATTCTGTGTTTGTATAAAAGAAATGCTCCAACATTTAGTTAATCTGCACCTGCAATGGCCAGCAACCAAGCGTGGCTAACCATGATCCACTAATGAAATGAAGCAGAAGCTGGGGCTGCGCTTGCCTGTATCACTATTAAATTACAAATGGCTAGGTTAAACATATGACACTAATCGGGCATTTTATTTCTTGCGTGGTACAACATTAATACGTAGGCAATGGGCAGCCCCCCGAGGCAGCAAAGACCATGATGGATGTCAACCACCTCTGGAAGACCACCTGAGTCCTGGCAGATCGAGCAGCTGGATCAAGAGGCTCTACAGCACTATTTTGCTATAGCCTCATTCCCTCCCACTTAGAGCACTCCAAGGTCTTGGCTGACCCCGAGAAAGCAAGCCCGTGGATGACTTCTGCAGGGCTTAACTGAGAGAGCCATCACCCAGCAGAACCCAGGTCTTTTCTTTCCTTCTGTACCAACGCTGACTTCCCTGCTTCATGCATGAAAAATAGATAAAATCCTCACATCGATGCCTGTACAGGATCCAGCCCGGCATCTCATGAATCTACCAACTGAGAACATACTCAAATATTTTTTATTACAACACATTAAGCTAAAATCAATAGATTCATTTACTGAAACAGGTTTAATACTTCAGCTAATCAAGAGAAAGTAACATTTTTTTCTGAAAAGAAGTGACATTTCATTATAGCATTTGGTTGTAAAGTCACTGGCAGAAATTTTTCTGCGTACCAATTAAACAGTAACTCACTGAAGTTAGGAACATAAAAAGCAATATTGCATATTTACAGTTTCCTCCCCAGTAAATGAAAACATCTACAGTTCTCAGGAATACAAATAAAGTATCTGCACAATGGCTCTAGCAATGCTGCCACATCTATGATCTTTCCTCTTCAAATCTTTCTACACTATTTTTCCCAAAGATATAACATGCTATTTTCTCTGCAATCAACCTTTTTTCTTTTTTCTTTTTTTTTTTTCCCCTTTGGAGAGAAGCAGAAGTGGCATTTTGAAAACTTCAATTTGCTGAAATAGAATAGCACCACTGAGCTCTGTTGTTCTTCACTTTTATTCTCACTTTACGGTAGAAAGATAAAACCGCAGTGGTTTTACTACTGTCAAACAAAAAGCAAATAAATAATGGCTTTGTTGACTATTACATAACGAGATACTGCATCACTATTATTCAACTGAGTTCCCGTATGCTTTTCCCTCTCAAATGTGAAATTTTACAAATACTATTCATCATTCTGGAATAGTGCCAAGCAGAGGTATACGTGACCCTTGCAATGAAAATTGTGAAAGCCAATGTGATGAAAAAAACCGAAATTAATCATGGAAGTAAGTATTTCACGGCACATCACAGAAATAGAGGAAAGAATTAAGAATGCAAAAAAGAAATCACCTTACCTTTACCGTCTACGTACAACTTCATTTCCCCCCAGGATTACTGCTTTCTGGCTATCAAAGGCATTCTTTGGATTGTACAGGTGCCATTTATCATTTCCTTGTGTAGGAGATGAGCATCCACCTACTTTTAGTACTTTGAAATCTCACCTCTTTGCCTACAGGCCAGCCTTTCGTGGGCAATATCTAGTTTAATTCCACCTTCCTCCTTATTTGCTGACCTTCTGTAAAAGCCACCAACTTTCTCATCAGAGGTCTAAGAGAGCCTAAGCTTGCAGGACTTATCTGGTTTTACAGATTATATTTGAGGGTAGAAATGGTGGAAAAAATGGATCTCTGTAGTAGTAGCTGAAGTGACATTTAAGCCACAATGCTGGTCTGTGGGGAATACCACACTGGAAATGCTCACTTCCAGTTAAAACAGTTATACAATAAAAATTTGGTTTTACTCCAGCCTTTAATCTCATAATTGGAAAAGTCCAGAGAGACAGGCAAGATGAATCTTTGCACCATTACTTTAGGTGCTTAAAATTGAGGCACTTGTTTTGGTTCATAATCCACCAAGAGACACTGGAACCTCCAGAAAGCAACTGAAAAGACCCAGCCAGGCAACTCTCAGGTGCTTTTCTTAGAGGTTCCCAGGTGGATTCTCGGATTCAACTGTTTTCCACTGTCTGTACAGGGAGCCTGTGGGGTATACGGTGGCTGAAATCAGTTCACGTGGCTATCCTCCTTTATAGATATTGTAATTAGACCGGATATTATCCACAAGCCCTCTTCCTTTGTAAGCTGATATCCTGCATAATTATCTCATTTGATATTTCTTCTACCTTCTCTGTTATTGTTTGCAGGCCTATTCTTTTTCATTTATCTAAATTTAATCTGCATTTGCCTTTTACCAGCCCTAAAACAGCACAGTACCTCTCAATACGATCATTTTTGCCGTCAAATGTTTTTCTCCAATCTTATCAGTATCTGACATTTAAAATATTTCTCATTCATGATGTTCACTATGCATTTTATATATACTATAAAGAAAGGTCCTAGAAACAATTTCCTAGTCGAAGAATTTCCCCGTTATGCCATCTCTCACCCTTTACAACTTCAACATCTTGATTTATTCATGAGTAATTTATTTTAAAGACATTATCATCTGCATTTCGCAAAGGTACTACGAGTTCAACCTCATTTATCAAGTTCAACCTCATTTGTTCAGTTTAGACTCAAAATAACTCACCTCTAAAAAGCTTAACAAATTTAGATATTCTCTGCCTACAAATTGTTTACAACAACAAATTTGCTTTTTCTCTTCCCCCCTCACACCTGATCTTGGCTGATGTTCTCATGATACTGTAAAACAGTAAACAATTACGAAATGGTTAAAAAACAGACCCAAGTACCTTCTACTGTCTTATTCAATTAGAATAAATTTCTCATAGGGTCTGATTTTTATAATTTTATTTAGAAACTGGTTTTTGTATCTATTCTTTCTCTTTGTTATCGATTCTGCTGCTTTTATTTCACGTGCCTACAGTACCAATGGAAGCCTCTAATGCAAAATGGTCTAATGCAGAAAGAAAGGACGAAGACTGATTTTAAAAAAGCAGAAAAGACTAATAAAGAACAGTTATGGTAACAAGTATGAAATGAAAAGAATAATATCTGAAGGAAACAACAGAGATACTCAAATTTAGGACGCCACTTTCCCTGAGAAGACAATTATCTACAAGTTTTCTAAATTGCCTAAAACTCTGAGAAGCTGCTATACTGTTTGAGTATTGTGTTCTAGTCAAAAGAAAATGCAAATGCAATTGCATTTATGGAAACTAAGTGTGGGGATCTCTACAAAGGAAAAAAAACCAGTCCCTGCTGCAACCCAGTCGAGCACAGGACCTGGCCCCATAAACAGCTGTTGTCATCAAGGTATCCTCAATTACTCACAGCAAATTACACTCCCTGTGTGCAGAGGCACACCCAAACCAGGTTTTACAATGCAGATACAACACGGGAACAGCTGCAGCAACAAATTACCATGTTCAAGAGCTTAAAATCATCACGGACAAATCATCCTCTTCCCTAAAATGATTTCTGTAAAACATAAGAAAGCAAAACAAAAGATGGTGCCAGCCTCAAATCACCCACGTACGGGAGCCAGAACGCTCTCAAACACTGGAGCCTGGGAAAGAACAATGTGACAAAGAGGACGAGGGACAATAGCAAAGCACAACTTGCACGACAGCAGGATAAATCAGGCAGTTTTACAATGACCTGATCACTTATTCCACCGTGACAAGTATGAGGGCTCAATGCAATGCAGATGAGAAATATCTGCAATATCTATGCTCGTTTATTGCTAAATGAAACCTCTCATTCCCGGTATCTTTCTCAGTGATTTTTAGTTGGTGGTGAACTTTATGGTTCAGAGAGACACAGCTTAACCCTTTTGCTTTGCCTTCCCTTCAATATAGAAAAAAAACCCCTATCTGTCTATTAATGTGTTATTTTAATGAGATACAATCTGCATGTCCTAACGCTCCCATTTATCATGGTATGTTTTCATACCACTGGGCATAGGAAAGCTACTGGAAGAACAATCTGTTTATCGCTTGGAAAATCCAGTTTTCTGTATGACTATCTTTCTCAGAATAGTATCTGTATGTGGTCATCAGCAAATATTTGGAATATTACCAGGAAGGTAAGAAAGCAAATGAATTCAAGAAGAAGGAATGCTGAGGCAAAAAAAGCAATAATGAAAACCTAAAGTCTGATGGCACATATATCAGCTACTGCTGCCTTCAAATCTCATTATTTATCAAACGAAACAGGAAACTCCAAATCAACCATCACTAACGTGATAAAAAATTGCTGGTTGGCTTAATCTCATAGGCATTATGACAAAAGTACTCCAAGCAAAAGAACTGAAGAAGGAAATATGAATGCCTTTAGGGACTGATTTTGGAGGCTCTTCCTAAGAGTCACCGTAGGTCAGTGTCGCCGCTGGAACAGGGGCCGCAGAGGAGATAGGAGGGGAAGGGAAGGTATCAGTGTTAGACAGCATGACCATGTCTGCCAGCAAGGATTGTTCCTGCAGTACTCTGGTGTCCCACCTTACACTCTTATGCGTTCATCTGCCCTTACTAATATCCTTCATGGACAACAGTTACACCCCGTTTCCCTCATGTGCAAAGTCTCCTCGGTGAGTTTCCATCCAACATCTACCCACCAGCTGCTCTTCTTCCAGCCTGTTACTCTTGAGCCTTCCTACTAATCAAGCCAGTGCTGCCACGTCCAATTTCTTTTCTTCTTTACTATCATTCCTTTAAAATTAGATATATAGCTCTAAATAATCTATAAACCTCATAAGTTTTAGAGACATTCCTAAGGACCCCAGTTTCTCTCTGTTTCAGTTATGCCCGCAGAATAAAGCCAAAGACTCTTTATTCTCAACATACACCCCACGCTCCCTTAAAAATCCATACTGTCTCATTACGTGAAAATAGCCGTAGAATGACTTCAAAGCAACAAAAAACCCCCAAACCCCTTTCTTCTTTTAAATAAACATTTTAGTGAAGAACACACAGCATGTTCTTTGAAAGAGGACCATAGGATCTCTGGAAGGTAATGCAATTCCACCTCTTAATGGAAAAAAGACGCATCTTTTCATATTTTTGATATTATGAGAAAATCAGCCACTTACAAAGGTAAACATTTAACAAGAAAAAAAAAGAGATCCTAAGAATGGAAGTATTGAAAGCCTTGTATAATGCAAGTTATGGCTGCAGCCATAAGAAAAGATAAGGAGAGAGAACTGACTGGTGTCCTGTGTGTTAATATTATGGACTGAAATTAAGCTCTATTCAATCAGTAACAGCAGAGGCTCAGAAACATCCAACTGTGCAATTTCCCAATAAACACAATAAACAATGCAGCTTTCTATATCCTGAAGAACTGGTTATATTTCACAGTGGTGACTGTTTAGAATGTCACAGAACCTGAAAAACTCAGGTTAGAAGGGACATCCCACCATCACCCAATCCAGCCTCCTGCTCTAGGCTGGGTTAACTTCAAGGATGAGTCAGGATGCTCGGGGTCTTTTCCAGTTAAACTTTGAGAATCCCCATGGACAGAGATTTTACAGCCTCCAGGCAACCTGTTACTTCACTGTAAGAATTTTTTCCTTACATCCAACTGACATTTTCCCTCTTCTCCCTCTCCGAGCATTTCTGAGAAGCGTCCGGCTCTCTTTTTTCCCCACAATCTTACTTTACGTGATGGAAGATTGCAATTAGTTGCCCCTCTTCCCTCCTCTTCTAAACAAACCCCATTTCTTTAACCTCTTCTCATGGGCCACATGCTCTACCCTTCATCCTGACCCCCGCGGGAATTGCTCCAGCGGGGTGACTCCTCTTGGGCTGGGGAGCTCCAACCAGTGCACGGTTACTCCAGACGTGTCTCACAAAGGCTCGAGCAGAGAACAGTGCCTTTCCTTGACCTGCTGGCTATGCTCGAGCAAACATAACCCAGGGCAGGGTTGGCTTTCACCAGTGCAAGGGCACATGGCTGGCTCACGTTCAACTGGTTGCCACCAGGACCTGAAGGTCCTTTTTTGTCCCCAAGGTGCTTTTCTGCAGAGCTGCGGGGCAGCCAGTGACGCTGCTGCTGCTTGCTCTGTCCCCGATGCACAGCCCCACGTTTGCTTCTCTCGGACTTCACGAGGTTCCTTTGTCAGCACTTGTTTTTCTAGGTTTTTTTTTTTGAGAAATGAGGTATTATCATACTGATTTTTCTATTGCTAGGATGTATTTGTATTCCAAAGCCCAGGAAATGGAAGGCTTAAAAAACTGCAATCTGTTCGTTTTTATAATACTCATTAAAGGCATTTGAAGGTTTTTTTTTTTCTTAAACAGTTAATACAGAAGTAAATAGAAAACTAAAAAAAAACAGCCAATAAATTAAGATCTACAATCAATTAGCTATTATTTTAACCTTTCCAGAAGGCTTAATTTACCCTATGCTTAGCAAGAACAAACTTGGATTGATTTTCAAAAAAAACTACTAGGAGCTGAAATAACAAAAGCTTTCCCCCCAAAAAAAAAAGAAAACAGAAAAGCATAGTCCAAAACTAAGCACCAATTATTCTATCTTATTGGCAGCAACAACAGAAAACTGCAGAGGTAATCTTCCTAATTCTGTGGACTTCTATGGAACACCACATGCTTTACAAAGAACAAATTTTTTAACTGAATTCATAGGCATAATCATGACAAAAAGCAAAATGGGGACTATCTGATCCATCAGAACAGAGCGGGTTTATAAATTATAGCTCATTAACATTTTGTTCTTCAGGGCAGCAATTGTGAGAGCATACAAAAATCTCTGCTTCAGTTCTTGCAGTGCTCATGCAGATTTTCTAGTTGTTATTCTTTTGCTGTTTACATCACCAGTACCAAGGCTAGATTATTTTTCTTTTCTAGCATTTTTTTCCCCCCTCAATGTATCTATAGAGAGTAAATATGCCCACTGTATGCTGGCATTTGCTGTAATGTAAATGCACACATAAAATATATTACTATTCATTTATACTATTGGTGTCTAACATTGGCAGGCAGGACTGAGAGCTCCAATACTCCAGGGACTGCACAATCACACAAGGAGTCAGGACCCCTTGCCCTTAAGAGTTAGCAATTGCCTTTCAGAAAAGATGTCACAAAGACTGTCAAGATGTAGAAAAAGGAAAGAAAGTCAAGGGGGAAAGAATTAAGCCATATGCTTTTTTTCTTTCCAAATTAATTCTTACGGTTCTAATGGTTCAAAAGTATCCTATTTTCAAAATGAGCTACATTTGCTACCTCCAACAAGCGTGTAATTAGGAACGAGCAGCGGGTGAATTCTTGCTGGCACCTTACAACATTTTCTAACTTGCAGTTTGTTCAGTAAATTCTCTCTAGCACCTCCCTCATCTGTTTTACAAGATATAAACTGCGTGGGCTGGGCAGTTTTTTACCTCTCAAGAGTTTCTGTTACTGCTGTCACAAATTCACAATTTTGTTTTTTAACATGTTCAGATTATTGTTTAGGAAAAAAAGTCAAAGAAAGTCACCTGGAACTTGGGAGAGAAGATTGCGAGATGCGTGGCCCCTCCAGGTGCAGTCAGGTTCACTTCAAGTCCTAGGCTGCCCTCCTGAAAACCCTCTCTCTGCTGAGATTTAACTTTATTTTTAATGTAAAACCCTTCTGCATTGCTGAGGAAGGCAACCACAGCCTATGCCAGGTAACTTTTCATATATCCCTGTTTTCGTGTGTTGACTTCTGCGTGACACACAAATAAAGGTGGTTTCCACAAAAGATAATCAGAATAAGAAAAACGAGAAGTACTTCCTTCTGCAGCTTCTCAACAGCCCAACACTAGCAATTCCAACGGCGCCCAGTGCAGTTTCCACATCCAGAAAATCCTGCTGTAAATCCCACACCGCCCTATAAAACATTAGAGCCACCCACTAGTTCTATTTGGAGACTGTTCACAAGAACAAATATATATTATTAATGTTGATTACTTTATCCTAAAGATACAGTCTAATCTTCAGAAGAGGTAGAATGTTATACAGCCCTATCCTCGGTTTGTGTGTTTTAATTCAGAGTGACTGTGTTTAATGAAACGTAGGGACTCAGATTATCTGAGTTTATCTTCCTCCTTCACAGTCGTCAAATCATATAATCATCACATTCCTTCTCAACACTCTAAAGGTGTTTGTTCCCAGTGGAAGTTGGATCCAGATCTGCAGCTCTCGAAAGTATTCCTCAGCTTTCAGAATAAAATTATTTCTGTCCAGCATAATCCATTTGTTCTCCTATCGCTCCTCTCCTAGTTTAAAACAATCTTCTCTGCTGCTTCTTCCCTTCGCTGCCCGTGTTAACTCGGCTAATGTAAAGATGAAATAATCCTTCTCTGACACTGTCTCGCTCAGCTGCCCAAGCACGTTGCCGCTATTTTTCTTTAATTTGACAGGCCTCTGTTCATCCCAGCGGTGTCTCTTCCAGTTTGAAATCATTTGTCTTCAAGGTGTGTAAGCAGAATCAAACACCTGCAGATAAACCTGCGTGTCCTTTTTCTCAGGGATGTCTCACTCCAGAGATCCTAGGGCTGCATATCTATTCAAGCTGAAGGCACGATATCCTTATGTTCTATTCTATGGCATTTTGTATCACATACAATACACTAACAGCACAAAATAACACGAAGGGGAGACAGGCAATAGAAACAAAATTCAGATTATGACTTCGCGATAGAAATCCTTTCCTGCTGTGGCAGTGAAAGCAAAATCTTCTGGAAATATGTTGGAAAGTCCAATAAGCAAAGCATTGACTAATTAGGGCACCACCATACTCCTACTGGCTGTCAAGAGGCACAGAGGGAAAACTTTCACACGTAAGAGACTGTGCAGACCACGCAGCTGTGGAGCTCTGTCAGGACAGCAACTGACAGGGAAAGCGTGGGGAAAGTTGGACTAATTCTCCTCCCAAATGTGGAGCAGTCTGAAAAGCTGTACCCCCAACAAGGTCCTCCGTACCTGTCCTCTGTGACAAGACAGTGGCAGTCCACCCAGCTGTGGGATCACTAATTGGGAGCAAAGTGATTGTCACTCAGGGAAGCAAAACCTGCCAGCTTCAGTCAAGAAATCACCACCTAATCCCAGCTTAAGAAATAAGCTCTTGAAAGCAGCAAGTTCACCAATTCACATCTGCGCCCTCTTCTTTCAGGACAAGATGATTTGGTAAATTGTGGCCAACCACTTCAGTAATCATCTCCAGATGTTTGATGCCGCTGAAGGAGCCGTGGATGAGGGCCACCCTGATTCTCAGACATCAGTTCAGCCTCTGGGTCTGGATGAAGGCAAAGCAACCGCACTGAAGACGTTTCAGCTCTTGGGAACATTACAGTCAATTCTCTGAGGTGCTGGTAAGTTGTCTGTGGATCTTGAAGCAAAGGTGGATGGATTTCCACCTGGAGGGTCTACTGGTTTTGATGTGATATGATCAGAGAACTTATTATGTGGCGATTACCCGTTGCAAGGCCTTTCTCTGGCAGAACTTTACTATGCTTTGTCGTGTCTTAAATTAAACGTGTGTTTGCCGAGGGAAAATGAGGCAGTTGGACAAATAATAGCTTAGAAGCAAAGTGCATTCTTGGAGTGTGGGCGGTGGGTTTAGCTGTCTCAGCAATCAGCAATATCATTCTCAGGTTTAATAAAGCCACAGATAACAGCTACCGAGCTGCAGGTGAGAGCAGAGAGCTCGATTCCTTGCCCGCCCCTGCCAGCCAGACTGCGGGAACTACAGCAGCAAAGTCCCCAAAAGCAAATTCAAAACTTTCAGAATCTTTCCACCGGGCTCCTACCATAGAAACAAAATACTAAGAACATATCACTATTTCCAAAATATTCTTTTCACCGTAACTGTCCTCATATTCTATTAAATCAAACAATTCTATTTTGAACAAAGTAGTATTTATAATGAAACTTTTTAATAACTACTCTTAAAATACTAAAAATAAAATAGCAGTAATTAATCTTTATTTAAATGGTAATTTAATGTGTTAATAGCCCAAAACGAAGCTAGTCATTAGCTCAATAGTAAAGACTGCCAGAAGCTTCATTACTGATTAATAATGGAGAACACAGTGTACCGAACAGTTTCCCCCGATCCCACAAGCAACTAGGAACTGAACTGCGAAAACTTTCAATCCTAATAAACTGATTAAGTAACATCATTTTCTTTACAGTTGTTATTACTGGAGATAGCGCAGCAAGGTTTTCACGCCGATCTACATTGATCAAATCTCTATTTTAGAAACGTGTCACATATGTTACGAAGATTTTTTATTCTGTAAACAGGTTAAAAACCCTGTAACACACCCTTCCCTCAGGTGACTACTACGTACGCTGGGACAAGGGATGTAGTTACTTCTAATAAACGCAACATTTCTGTGATAAAATTTTTGCTTTAACAGCTTCATTGCTAGTAAAAGAATAGTAACAATATTTAACATAAATAGATTTTAAAAAGTTTGCGAGTTAATTCCAGCTGATGGCAATTCTTTATCTTGCTGATCAAGACTGTCACTTATACAAACCTTTTTTGCTTCATCCAGTTTCCAAGAGATATTCAATAAATGGTATGAAGCTGCGGCAAGGGAGATTTAGGTTAGATATTAGGAAGAATTACTTTACTGAAAGAGTGGTCAGGC
>JAOXNO010000024.1:82976364-82990746 GCA_028565335.1 Limnodromus scolopaceus | reverse complement strand
GTGTGTGGGGTTGTGGGTGTGGGGTTTAGTTGGTGGGTGCTTTTTTTGTGTGGTTTTTCTGGTTTTTGTGGGGTTTTGTTTGTTTGTTTTGTTTTGGGTTGTGGGTGTGTTTTTGTGTTTGTTTGGGTGATTTTTTTGGTTTGGTATTTTTTTTATGTGGTTGGACTCGATGATCCCAGAGGTCCCTTCCAACCACTAAGATTCTGTGTGTGAAATACAGCCACTTAAGATCCAAAGAAAGCAGCAAATCACTGAATTGCTCCCAAGTTCTTTGAATGAATGCAGAAGTACCTGACAGTAACTACTACTACGAACACAGCTACTTAATGGGAAGACATAAAAAGTAAACATTTATGGTGAAACTGTTCTACACCACCTTTGAACAGACACTAGAGTTAAACAATATTTTAGAATAATTTCATTTAGAAACAAAATAAAATTATTAAGAGGAACTATCCTCCATAAAATTGATTCCTCCAATATAACCTCAGAGAACAGTCCCCTGGAAATAAAAGAATTCATTGCCACAGCAAATTTGACTTTCAAATCATTAATTAGTTTAGTACTTTCAGCAGTGAACTGAAACAGCTCTCATTTTTATAAGCCACCAAACTTACTGAAACTCACTGAATGTTACCCTAGAACAAGAGCAATCACAAACACTATGCAGTAACTTAAAGTTGTGTATCATGAACTCTGCTCAAAGTAGCAACACACAAAATATTGCAATATCTATGAACTGGCACGTTATTAGAAATGAAAGTTCCAGGCAGATCCTTCTAGCCAGGAAAACACTCTTTTTTTTTTTTTTTTTCTTTCTTTTCCATTTCTTCTAATCTACCTGCTACCAGATACAGGATTCAAAAGCTTGAGGAGTGCATGGTTCGCATTTTTTTTGTATAATGAAGTACAGAGATCGAACATCTGTCAAGCACTGCCACTGATGCCACCGAAAGCCAGGCAGGAGGAGGACAATCAAGTAATTCTGGTTAATCTTACCAGTTCATCTATGTCTCGGAAAGATTCTAAACATCAATATATATAAATATTAATGAATTTTTGCATATGAGAAAGAAAGTCATAGAAAAAATAATTCTAGAAGGGACTTTAGTATTTCAAAATCTTTTTCCCAGACTTGCCATCTATGGTCTTCATCATCTAAGACACCGGTGCAATTATCTCCTGCACAATTCTGGAAAATCAAACTTGTTTGCTTTTGGGAAGGGATACGTTGATAAGGAATTTCTCTCTCTGTGGTTTTGTAAAGGCACATAAATTCAAACCTGAATTTATGAGTACCAGCATGGCAATTTATATGTTTACTGTGAATATTTCAAAGGCCTAATAACATTCCTATTTGTCCAACTGAAAGTGCACTAAAATGTACTGCTGGATAATAATGGTTCCCTTTGAGTAATAAATCTACACCAGCAGAGGACTGTAGTGGTTTCGGGCATTTCTTAATGCACACGTTAGGCAAGAAATGCCATATCTTAATAGAATACCTTAACACTTGGGATGTTTGCAAATGAACGTGAGTGGGTAATTTATACAAGGAGAGAGAGCAATCCATCACACAGTGAGCAAAAGCGTATCTGAACTAAACAGGTTACAAAGACTCTGCTTTATATGTACTCCAGGACCAAATTTGGTTCACAAGTCTCAACTGGTGGAATCGCTAGCAACCAGGTATGAAAGACCCGGAGAACTGCTGGGGGAGGAATGAAAGAAATTTGTGTCAACAGTTACAGAAGACCAGGGTGGTGGAACACTGGAACAGGTTGCCCAGGGAGGTAGTTGAGGCCCCTTCCCTGGAGACATTCAAGGTGAGGCTCAACGAGGCCCCGGGCAACCTGGTCTAGTTGGGGGTGTCCCTGCTGACTTCGGGGGGGGGTCAGACTAGATGACCTTTGGAGGTCCCTTCTGGCCTGGACCATTCTATGATTCTATGGTGTATCTCCAGAGTACAAAAATATCTTTTTGCAGCATCAATTCCTAATGTGAATTATTATTCCCCATTTTTGGTGCTGAAGATCTCTATGAAGTTGTGACCCCATCACTCCGCACCAGTTCCTCCTGCTGTCATGCAGCCAACATCCTTCTAGAATCTCCAAGCAATCAGATAGGAGCCTCAAGTAAAAAAGCTCATTGTTTTTGTTAAATGTATTCCATTTCCCAGTTGCAGCAAATAACAGAAGCCACAGAAGAGATGACCCTGAGACACATCCATTTACCCCTTACCACCAGGTTTACCTTTAGCATCAGAAACAAAGCAAAGCAATGCTGTGCAAATACATGCCCATAGATACGGCTATAGCTCCAGAAATAAAAGTTCTGTCTTACAGAGTACAGATTGTGGAATTAGCTTATTCAAACATGTCTATGTAATCTACAGCAATTTAGTGGATAATAAGCTTTGTTATTCCTACGTAGTAACTGAAGGTTATTTTGAATATCTATATTATCTATTCTGGGGCAAACACAACATTTTGGATGAGACTACACCAGTGATGTACTGCCAGAAAGTCCAATATTAACCTACTCAAATTAAATGTATGACAGGTATTAATCAAGCATTGCACCGTGCAACGGTAAGAACAGCCAACAGAACAGAAAACGCTATTGTGCCTCTATCTGGAATATTGTGCCATTCTTTCTCTACCTTAAAAAAGGCGAGTGATGGGAGGAGTACGACTGCTGACTGCCAGCGGCTGAAAACGAGCACAGGGTACACCTCTTCTCTCAAAAGTTCACCCAGTGAACTTACAAAGTCTTCCCAGCCAGGGGGAAACCTCCCCATTTCACTGCCTGCTATTAGAAACGGATGGGGCAGGTGAGGGCGGGAATGGGACCTCATTTGGAAGGGGAGAACAGCGTGAGAAAAGTTTTATAAAGCATTTCAACAAGCACTATTCTGAAGGGTTAGCGCCAAAAATATACAAGATTGATTGTGATGAAGCTTCTTGCAACATAACGTTTCAAGCAAGAAACATCTGAATTGTTTGATTGTGAGCCAAAGTGAATATTATACATGCAGGAACTGGGGAGACGGGAGAAAAGGAACAGGGAAGATGAAAATGCATCTGTTCTTTCAAAGTAATTTTAAAACAGTACTAAGGTTTAAGTTAGAAAAAGCAAGCATTGGCTAGATACGGTTGGGAATACTGTTCTTTGGTAATTAGGGATGGCAAAGGAACACATCTGAGATTTGGAAATCAAGTTTCATTTAGATGTAAAGCAAAACCAAGGCTTTTAAAATTCTGAGGGGCACAAGCGTGTGCACACAATGGAGGGAGCAACGCTGCCAAGAGTATAGAACATATAGTAATTACAGGTATCAGCTGGGACATGGAAACATTGCAGCATTCTAAAACAGATACCACATTTGTACATCCCAGTGTAATGGCTGGCATGCTAATGCTTCTCTCTCTTTTTCCTCAGAAAAATGCCAATGAAACTAACTCATCAAAATCAGTCCATACATCCTTGTAGAACATTTTTGTTTGCAAGAGACATAACAATAACTAATTAGCAACTGGCAATTAGAAATGTGAAACTATTATAGTTCAACTGAAGGAAAAGAAACAGTAAGTCATAAAAGACAAACGATTTTCCAGCAATTGTATGAGTCTTTCATAATAAATCTAATAATACTGGGAAAACAATCTGTGGTTTTTACTGCTGTATCTTCTCTGTCAAGGATCACTTAAAGAATTACCAAATTCCAGAAGTGCATTGTTTTAAAATGTTGCTGGCAAGGTAACCTAAATTTGAAAAAAAAATAATAAAAAGTAACATTTTCTTTCTGATAAACCAAAGTCAAAATTAATCAAAAGATGATAGGAAAAACTAACTTCTTTGACAAGTTAAGTACAGAGACATAACTGGAAGCGAACCCAGAATACGGTAAACATCACCAAAGTAGCACTATTTCCCATTACTTTCCCTGAAGTTGTATTGCTACCTTGAAGTTCTGTAAATCAAGACTTAAATCATACAGAAGTTAAATAATTTAAATAGCCGCCTCCCCTCCCTTCCCAGCTTATTAATCGTACCTTAATTTGTGCAAAAGGTCTGTCAAAGTTTCCAACATAAAGAAGACCAACATTCTGGGTGAGTAGCCTAAAAAAATGAAAAAAATCTTTTAAGATATCACTTTACATCCAGAAGGTTTTTTGATTTTTTTTTTTTGCATCTCCAATAGCTGTTACTGAACCCCGGCAGGGTAACAAGCTTCATTTCCACAGCAGGAGCTACCTTTGCAAAGCTGATCACACAATTCTATTTGAATGGCTACGAAAAAAGGAAAGACGCGCATTAAAGATGGATGCACATCGGGAATTTGAGTTTATGGCACAAGCGGCTCTTCAACAAAATTATTTCACAGGCTTCTTTGTGATGGATGTCACTCAGTAATATGGAAGAAGGGCAGGTATGCGTCTTTTCCACTCATTCGAGAACATTAGAAACCAATGGACAGGAGAAAAGGCTAGTAAACACATTCAGAGCAACAGGCCTAAGAGTTAAAACAGATTAGAGCAAATAAAAATAGGCACAGTAACACAAAACCGACATCATTACAAGACATAAATAAAGAAAGAATAAATAAAGAATCTCTGCCATATTGTCTAATGGCTTCCTAAATGAAAAGAGCCCCAGATGCAGTTTGTGCCTGCTGTTCTCATTGCATACACCACCAAGATCCAGAGGGACAGTGGGATGAGTCGACTCAAATGACTGTTGGTACTTCTGAGAAAGAGTTGGTTGGATTTCTGCAGAAACCTTGCACGTCCATGTTATTACCAAACAAACCCCAAACCCTGGAGGAGCATTAGGGTGCCCCTGCTATGAACAAGCAGACGAGAACACCACCAGCCGGTGCAAAGGTTAGGAGAGCATCGTGCTGTTCAAACTGGACAACCACTATGTTCCTCTTCGCTAAGCAAAGGCACAGTGCTCATCCCCTCCTCTTCAGCAGCTCCAAACACCTTGCAATGAAGTACAGGCACCCCATGAGGAGGTGTTATCAACGACAGACCATCAAAGAGCTTCTGTTTTGACTAACAGTGACATTCGAACCCCATCACGCTCTTCAGTAGCTTCAAGTTTTCATAAAGTGTTTGCTATTTTATATTTTCCTTCAATTTTACATCCCATTAGCAATAAGGCCTCGCATATGGATGAAATTTCACCCTAACTAGAAATAACCAGAAAATAAGTAGGACTGTAGGCACCATTTTGGTCAAGTCTGACACTGAGACATCTCTTTCTTTATATACTTTTAATTCATAGTGAGCTACATTTTTTTTTTTCTATATATAAACTGGTTTTCATTTTCTAACTAATATCTCATCATCTCCAGGCCTATTTTCATAAACAAAAATACCCCTGAAGCTTAGATAGCAGTAAATCATTGTTTTGACCTTCAGTTCACACAATGTACACATCATAGTATGTTTTTGATTCTTCCCAGTTCTGACAACCACATGGTATACATGACCTCAAACTGGTTCCCCAAGAGTGGGAATTGGCGTTACTTTTCAAAATGGCCAAGCTGACACATTCACGTACATAAAACAAAAGTAAGAAGTGAAGTAAGAAGTGGCGTTGAGCTGTGTATCACCTTCAAAAACCCTTTTGTAATTAATACCTTATACAAAAATTTCCTAGACACTGACAGAGATACCCAAAGGAGGAAAGACCAGTAAGATCCAGTAAGGATCGGGGCAGATCAGTCACAGTACAGACAGGCAACTGGCCTCCTCCTTTGCCCATCAGCGTGCCTGAATCCATTGGGAAGACCAGTACTGACGTATGGAAGTCAGGATGAGCACATCAAACTCACTCTCGGTCACAGTAAGTCAAATTAATTCAGAATGTAGGTCTTCCGAGCTGGAAAAGCCAGCATATTGATTGAATCTTCTCCTAGGACTGTAAAGCAAACTCAGAAAATATTTAAGGGTTTTCTAAATGAAAAGAAACATATGGGAAGTAATTAGTGGAAAAGGCTAAAAGAGAATCTGTAAAAAGGATTCAGGGTATGTCACCATATTTGAGAGAGGGGCTCCTTAAAGTAAAAAAAAAAGTATTTTTAAAAAGAACTGCACACAATTTTTGTAAGGCAGAAAAGAAAAAAACACTAAAAATCCACTAGCTGTATTTCTAGTAAGGGACCCAGAACCAGAAAAGACACACAGTGTGATTATTTCCACGTGGTTATTCTTCACATTGTTTTCTTTAACAGACAGAAATGTAGGACCATTAAAAATCTGAGTCTTTAGGCTGGCTTTAGTTAGAAGTAACGAACACCTAAGGAACCTTAAGATTTATCTTTCCAGAAGACCACACAGCAGTTTACACTGTTTAACTTGCTATCACTGATGGGCACCCAAAACCTGCAAACGTACTCCAAGAATTGCCTTCCTTAATGAGACTGATTCTGACACAGAAGAACAAGCTTATCATTATTTATTCACCTTCCACTGGCCAAGCTGGATGAGGTGTTGCAACAACCTGATCGAAGGTGTCCCTGCCCATGGCACAGGGGTTGGAACTAGATGATCTTTAAGGTCCCTCCCAACCCAACCCATTCTATGGTATCAGCATGATCTCTGTATTTCAGGGACGAAGCTCACATGGAAGAGTCTGCAGAGGTAAGTAGATTGAGGCAAGAGTCACTGCCGGGGCTCTGGACAGGCCACACTACTGCAGAACAGTGAACTCCCCGTGACTGATCTCTGAATTACCATTAAGATGTACTCCTCAGCTTTCAGAAAGTTCAAACTATACCTAGTCATTTTTATAGTTCTTCTTCACCACACCAACAGACTGCATTATTTTTAAATACCTAAAATTAACTTTATACCATAAACTTCATCATGTCTGTCTAAATAGATACAGATATTCTCTCCTAATGCTCTCCCCTTTGCCTTCGAAGACTTTCCAATAGCAAGCAGGTTTGGTTATAGGCTCTTACATGTTTCCTTATTGCAATGTCCTCTTTTAAAATGTCAATCTCCTATTTCTTACCTAATTTCACATTTGCACAGTTCTATTCTCTAAACTCCCTCAGTGGTACTCGACACCTATCCCCACTAACAGCTGGACATCGCCTGTAATTGGCCAAAATCAATACCAGCCTATAGAAAGAGTGGTGACAGTTTCACAGCACAATGATCCCCTCTAAATTTCACATTCAAGTAATTACCTTAAAATTATGAGAAACAATTGTCAAAAATTCAAATACCTGCTGGCACTTCAGTACATGTGTTTTAATTTTACTAGAAAATACGTAGCATTATACAAAGGTGCCCCAACTGATCATATTAGCTTATAGATTGATGTGTATTTTATTTGTGTCTCTTCCATTCAATACATTATCAACACTATTCCCATTGTTTTCTGTAAGCAGAAGGAAAGAAAGGTCACTCCAAGAAGCAGTGGTTCTTTAATATGTGCTGTCCATATGGAAAATTTCACTCCCCCTACTCCTGTCCCATCCACCCAAGAGAGCAGGCTTCCAGCCTTATGTGCCTATTTTGGGCTGTATCGTTACATTCCATGCAAAAAGCATAAAAACCCAAAAATATCAGGATGAACCACTTCTGACTTTTGCCAATAAAATGTCAAGGTCTTAAAAGCCTTGCCAGTACCAAGAAAATGCTGCCATATCGTTACCACCAAATGCCCTATTTTTTGCCTTCAGAATCCTAGATTTGGTGTTTCCTGGGAGGCAAAGCACCTGTGTTTCCAAAATCCAAGCTGCAGGAGCCAGGCACTGCCTGCCTGTGGGGGAAGCTGACTGCAGGATTGGGCACAGTCACAGAATCGCAGAGTCGTTTGGGTTGGGAGGGACCTTAAATCCAAGAAAAAGTAGAGGCGACAGAGAGCGGGGTAAATGCAAATAAATATAGGGCAGGATAAAGGGCTTGGGTGAAAGGAAGTTTGGAATAAGGCAGAGTCAGACAGCGGGGAATGCGGGACACAAAAGGGACGAGAGGTATATAGGAGTGACAAAGCAGCCCTCTGGGTTGGAAAGCTTTGGAGCAGAGCTCTGGGCTGGGGAAGACTGGTGGGTTGTGGCTATGGGAGGAGCAAGGACCAATTTATCACAGAGGTCATCGTCCCCAGGCACAGGTGGCCTTGCTTTAGGGGTGGGACAGTCCCAGTACCATCACCCCCCTTCCTACCGCCTTTTGCCAAGGGAAGTAGAGTGACCCTTAGCTATGGACTTTATGAGGGCAGCACATTTCAAAGAAGCCTGATCACTTTCTCTTCTCCACACATGGCCTGTTTCTGGTAACTCACGAAGAGCTGTTTTTTAGTATGAAGGTGGATATTTCAAGATATTCTCGTCAAAGATTCAGGCACAGCCCACCGACACACCAATGCTCCAGCTCTTAAGTAGTACTTTGTGAAGGCAGAAAGTAGGCGTCAAATAGCTCCTCCATGTCTTGTTGGTGGGTGTTCCTTGAGGACACCACTTCAGGTTGACCTGAACTCCAAATGCTGACCCCTTCAGACCCCAAGGGTGGCCTTGAAGGTCGCCTTGAAGGTTTGCACCGTGCAAACTGTGGAGCTGGAAGTGTAACTCCTGACCTGTCATACACCAACCTGCTGGGTGTTTCCTTCTGGGCTATCTGGATCCTAGTGCTGCCGTATAAACTACGGAAGGAGGTTTTCCAGAAATAAAGGAGCAGGATGGAGCCAGGAGCCGCTGCCTCTCACAGGAGCAAGTTACTGCAGATGAGTGGGACGCGGTAACTTGCTCCTGTGCGAGGCAGCAGCTCCTGCGCTTGCTCTCTTGCAAGACTGGTGGCACATGGCACGGGAGCACAGACTGGGACTCGCAGCTCTAGGTGACAACACAGAGGCTTGGAAAGAAAGGAGTATGCAGCGAAAAACATGAGGTGTGCAGCAGAAGGGCTGGAAAGTAATGGGCACTGAGAAGGTGGAATGAGCTGAAGGAAAGCGGTGCCCAATGGAGAGGTGTACGGGCTTGAGCTCTCTGGTTTTTCAGGATGGAAGCTTCCATGAAATGGGCGGTGGTAGGAATGCAGAGCTGCCCTACAGCAACGCTTCAGCTCTTGGCTACCTCTGTGAAACAGAACACGTAACTTCTTCCTTAAATTTCCACAAGAAGAGTCACGCAAGAAAAGTTTTCAATATAAGCTATTCTATTAGCTATTCTTCAAGGCCAGGCTGGATGGCTCTTTGAGCAACCTGCTCTAGTGGGAGGTGTCCCTGCCCATAGCTGGGGGGTTGGAACTCGATGATCTTTAAGGTCCCTTCCAACCCAAACCATTCTATGATTCTATGATTCTAGTATAGTCATCACGGTAAAGAGTAGACAAGTAAACTGTAAGTCTCATCTAGGACATTCTTCCTCAAATTAGAACACAGATTGAAGAAAAAAGCTACAAGGAAATTGGAAAAGATACTATGCACAGCTACAGGTTACATAGTAACAATGCAAAAAACCCCTTGGGTTTGAACTCAAGAGGGGGAAAAAGTTGGGAAGGAATACAATCTAATGTTTAAAAAAGAGATGGCAAACAATTTTAAAATGTTAAATTCCATCTCTGCCATAAAAAGAACCGCAATAAAAAGAACCACAAAAAATGTAAGCAAAACCTTTTCATTCAGTGAAGTCTCAATTTGCAGAATATCCCAAGCCAAGCTAATGGTCATGACAATTAACATAAAACTGTATTCTAAGTAATATTCATGGAGAAAAATGCACTGGATAGCACAAACTACAGACTTGAATTTAACACTCTCAGCCTTCCCACATATTAATAAACATGCAGCTTTCTGAAACACATGCAACTCAGGCAAAAATATCAATGTTATGTGCTAATTGCCCTTCACAGGGAAAGTTCCTAATGCATAATACCTGAAAGGCTTCATGGAACTACCTCACACCCTACGGTAAATCACTGTCTGTCACTGACTATCAGTAATAGGAATCTAGGAAGTAACTGATCCCTGAAAGAGATACTTCCATGGAATAATGGCACCACTGCTACACACCAAACCCAATAAAAATTACATTCAGAGAGCTTAAAAATGCAAAACAAAGTGACCTCATATTTGAGGTAATGGTCTGCAAGTGATTCTAGACCATGGTCAAAAACAAAGTGAGCAATATGAAGTTTTACTTTGAGTTAGGAGGGTTTAATTTGCATTATTTTTGAACAAGTGTTTGGCTGTAGGGCTCTTTTGGGGGAGATGTTTGTACAAGAATGCTTTCCTACAGATGGGGAGGTTTTTCAGGAAACATTCTTGCACTTCATATATAAAACCACAACATTAGATGTTTCCAAAACCACTTCCTTTTGTTTCCTGTGGTTATGTCTAGCGCTGATAATATTTTAATGTTTGTCCAGGCTTTGCCTTACAGGCAAATCACATAAAGAAGCATTTTGACTACATTTACATATAACTTATCCATAAAAAGTAGAAATGAAACCTAAGTAGAAACAAAAAGTACCCATTAAATAATCATGCCCATTCCTTCACCAATGGAATATTATTCCCTGTAGTATAACGAGCAATTTGGCCAGGCTGGCCATAAATTATCTGAAAAATGAGGCTGCTTGCCTTTTCCTTTGGGAGATTATTACGTAGTCTGAGAGATTTCACTATTAGAATCTATTTCTGATAGTAAACGTCAATTTTTCTTTCTGAATATCATCCCTTTCATCTCACTGAAATATAGGACAGGAGTTAGGAATTATTCCCAATTTGCTGAAAGACCTGCCTGACACAGGCAGTGCTGCAACTCTCCCCAGATTTATCCACGTATCACAAAGCCCCGGAGCGGACTCACTGCAACGCTGTAAATCCACCTTCTAGTCTAGGATCCCATTGGGTCCTTTCACCTCAGTCATTTTTAAAAAATATAGCAAGAAACCACAAATTCAGCAAATTCAGCATCCAGAATTAAATGAAGAATTGACACCACAATGTGAAGCTTTATGTCAGGAGACTTCAATAAAACAAGAATTCTAATTACAGATATTTTAAAGTCAAAACAAAGACATTTTTAGTGTCTCAGCAGCTACTTAAGAAAAATGGATTTCTAACAGCACATAAGATATAGAAGAAATAAATGAGATAATGGCAAAAATATCTTAAGTATATCAATGTACAGAACTGGTTAAAAAAATTCAGTAGATTCACTTATCATGTGGAAATACAAGGAGCAATGAAGGAAGACTGCTGAAAAGTTAGTGGATTTGTTTGTTCCCACTGAAAAAATAAAGGCATCTAGTCACAAACACTTTTTTTTAGGTACCAGAATGAAATCCCTGCAGAAATCAAGATACTAAAAGAAAAGCTCTGAGGATATACTGATAATTAAGGTGAAATAGATCACCAAACCCTGACGCAACATATCCAAGATTTCTGACGTTCCTTAACACAGAGGGTCTGAACCACTATTAAAAAAACCACAAGTCAATCTTTAATATCTAAATGGGGTAATTTTTTCAAGCTTCTCTGAGTCCTGTCCTTTAGCAGAGCCCTGGTCAGCATGCCTACCTTGACCACGCAGGGCAATGCTGCTCAGGAGATTGCACATCCACTGCATTCACACTGGGGCTGCATCTGCCTTCTCTTTTGATCATTTTAATGAAAGAGTGCTCAAAAAGGAGTGGGGGACAGGAGAGGCACCACACTGACATAATCGATTCAGACCGCCAAAAGGCTTCTGTTACACTCTCCCACAGTAATTTATTTTTTTAAAAATAAAACTAGGCAGCAAGCACTTTCATTTGGAAGAGGCTACTTACTGTTATGGATCACACCCTGATTAAGAGACTGGACAGGCAGAATAAATGGTCAGTTTTCATCTTGGCAAAGGCCAGGTGACTATTCAATTTCTGAAACAGGCTGTTTAATATATTTATTAGTAATCTGAAAAAGTCATGAACAGAGAAAGTCTGCTGATGAAGCAAGTTACGAAGCAAAGGCTGGCAAGTTTAGCTCGATTACAAAGTTCATCACTTTGAAAGGAAGCTGTTGCCATATTTACAATCACCCTTACAACTTTAGCATCTCTTTCCTCTGTGGTGAAAGATCTGTGCTCCTGTGTGTATGAATTAGGGAACGGTTTAATTTAACCCATTTAATTAAGGAATGTATCATAATGTGTATGAACCTGGCAACTGGAAATCTACTGTTTCCTGACATTCAAAGGCTTGACTTTGAAGCCCGTTGAACTTTCTTTCCACTTGAGGTTTTCTCATGCCTTTGTCCTTGGTCTTTCTATTTTTAAAATAAATAAAAAAACCAAACAACCAAACTTCTGTTCTGCACAACTATTGTAAATCATCAGAGCAGAGTTGGGAATTGAAATATTCAGCAATTTTAACACAGGTTGTAACTGCTGAAAAAGCATGACAAAGAACTGGCAGGAAAGCTACCATGGGGTGGTCTCATCTGGCTATAAGCTCCCCCATTCTGCCCTTCATTTCTCAGCACAGCTGCTCCAGCACTTCTCTGGTTTTCCCAGTGCCCTGCACGCTGCACCCGTGGTGGCAAGACCTCAGGGCACCCCCCAGACTTGGCAGCTTACGCTTCCAAGCAAAAGAAAACAGGCCACCCTGTAGGTCGGCCAAATTTAGAGAGAATTCCTCTGCAGTAAGGACAAGATGTTTCTGTATCCCATGGACATGACTCTATCATGTATCAAAAATGTGATGAATTATGCATGCAGAAGTTTTTCAGAGAAAATATTGTAAACCACTCTGAAGCACAGCATAAGGTACCCTGAGTAAACCAGTTGGCACCAGAATCCTTTTGACGACGCAAGGCAGACCAAAGATTGATCAGGTGACCCGTATTTCATTTCTCCTCACAAAAGAGCAAGGAGTGATTGAATTATGTTGATTGAGGGAGAATTCAAAGCTGATAAATACTTCATCACAAACCGCTCCATTAGAGTGGAGCTCCTGCACGCTGCCACGGTGCACAAGAGAAACAGGGACCGAACACGCAGGTGCATAATAAAAATATCCAGAAGACTAATAACTTCTCTTTAAAAAAAGCCAGTAACAAATATAAAATTCACTTGTCTGCACGGATCAGATATATAATCAGTATTAAAATTCCCACCTTCTTATTAAAGATCCTCCCTGGGAAGGCACCATGAAAGAGCACCCTTAGCCATACGCACGTGCGCTGCCAGCCCACTCCAACTGATTCTGTCTCCTCCTCTTTCACCACATCACTTTAATGATTTATTCAAAATAAAGTATTTATTAATTAACCATGCACAACCACAGAAATGACTGAATTACAGTCTACAAACCATTTAGGCACGGGTTCATGAGTGAAGCATGTAATGAACTACCAAGTCTTTGTCCAGGGCTGGGAGTGATGTGCACCCAGTGCCATCTACCCAGGCACAAGTGCCACCAGCAGAACATCCGCCTGTTACGAACAAATCCACCATCCAAAATAAGGTAGGGGAAAATATCAGAGACTTCATGAGCTCTTCTGAATGCTTCACTCTCATTTTGGAAACCCGCACGGGTGGTGCAAGATTTAGCTCTTCTGTTCATGATAAAATTAAGTCCCTTGGCATATTCATTATATGAGCTTTTTAATGAAATTTCTTTTACAGAAATTCTTAAGGTAGTAATAAACGCAGAATGAAGTAATCTGCATTTTGAAGTATTAAGAAATATTAAGAAATAGAGCTGAAGTACTTTCCTGGGTGTGACAAAAGAAAGGACTATTACCTTTTAATACCAGCTACCAACACTATGATACCGATTATTGTGTCTGTAATCTAGAAGGCACCTGCAGTGAAGCTGCCCCGTCTTTCTGGTGTATTACTCTGCTCAAAATAAGTCTTTACCCTCACCCATAAGGCTCCTTTCTCTGTAAGGGAAATTACTGCTCTGCCGCACTTCAGAAGTGCCACATCTCCTCCAGTAACCCCCTTCTCCATTCCTCTCTCTTTCCTTTACCTCTGACTTTAACACTCAGCTGCCCCTTGATTTGGTTTCATACAGGCTTTTTAAGATGTCTCCCTCCAATACATTCCTCCCCTTCCCCGTTCTTCTCCAAACTTAAGCACCATTTATCCTGATTCCCAAATTTAGAGAGGGGTAACATACTTTTATTGGAGCTGCCAGGAGAGGAGTGGGAAACACAGAATGACACGGGGTTGGAAGGGCCCTCTGGAGATCATCTAGTCCAAACCCCCTGCCACAGCAGGTTGCACAGGAACACGTCCAGGCGGGTTTGGAATGTCTCCAGAGACAGAGACTCCATCACCTTCCTGGGCAGCCTCTTCCAGTGCTCTGCCACCCTCAAAGGAAAGAAGTTCCTCCTCATGTTTAGATGGAACTTCTTATGTTCAAGTTTGTG
>JAOXNO010000024.1:82958012-82976264 GCA_028565335.1 Limnodromus scolopaceus | reverse complement strand
TCTTTGTAGCCCTCTGCTGTACCCTCTCCAGCAGTTCCCTGTCCTTCTTGAACTGGGGAGCCCGGAACTGGACACAGTGCCCCAGATGGGGCCTCACCAGAGCAGAGCAGAGAGGAAGGATGACCTCCCTCAAGCTGCTGGTCACACTCTTCCTGATGCACCCCAGGAGACCGTTGGCCTTCTTAGCCACAAGGGCACATTGCTGGCTCATGGTCATCCTGTTGTCCACCAGGACTCAGCAGGTCAGCCCCCAACCTGTACTGGTGGCAGGGGTTTATTCCTCCCCACGTACAGCACCCTACACCTGCCCTTGTTGAAAATGCACTGGGATGATGGCAGCCTGAATGATGCTATGAAACAGAGGGCAGCCAGCACACAGATGAGGAACAAAAATAAGTTCTGGGATGCCTGTGCTATACACATAGCAGCAGCTCCCAGGTTGAGAACTACTGAGCTTCTCCTGAGCAGCCCGGATCTCCACAGCCATACAAACCCGACGCAGCTACTAAAAACCACACGGGGCACTACCCAGGCTCCCTCCCTCCCAGGCACTCAGGGTACGGTCACACCTGAGCTCAAAAACACCCCAAGAATTCCCACGAAGCCAGAACCCCCCTGCTTGCCTGCCCACGGGCTGAGGAAGAGGACCAGGAAACATCATCATCTTAGGGAGCTGCTTCTGCAGAATTCTGGGTCAGTATAACCATTTTGCAAGCTCCTCATACTCTATCAATATTCCCAGTCTCTTCTTTTCTCCAAGCATTTTAGACTTTACTTGAAATGATTAAGCTATTTCGTGACACACTCTATAGAAAGTCAAAGAAGCTGAGGTCTGGGTGACAAGCAACTTGCAAAAATATATCCTTCCTATAAATGGTGGGAAAAAATAATTGAATTCTTCATTAAAATTGCCATATTATTATTACAGAAAGAGAGCATCTTTTCATTTACAGCCCTAAATTATGAATTTTTATTATGTAGGGCACAAGTGAAAGAGCAATTATGATCAAATGCTAACTGCATAGGACAAAAAAAATTAGTTACTCCCAGTCCCTGGCTGATAACTACTGATTTAACTGGTATCAGGATGACCTGCTCTGTCTTTTCTTTCATCTATTTCTGCGAAGATTTATGTAACATGAATTATTAAGTTATTAATTAACAAATGTACAGTAAAGCAGGGTAGGATTTTTTTTTCTCCTTTTTGCAATATGCCTCCAAGACATAATTTTTTACTGCAAGCAATTTTGCATGTCCTTTTGGACTATATTTTACCCTTGCCAAAAAAAGCCTGCTAAAGAGTTAGTGCAACATGGCTCAGTATATTTTGATTCTCCAAGCAGAATATCCTCATGGCAGTATTACAAGCTATCCGCACAGAAAATAAGCCTGTTTAGGGAATACAGTTAACTGCAATTAATTACAGGTACTACAGAAAAAAAATAATAAATCACATTGTTGATTATAAACACTATGAACTTAATTCGGGTCTAATTTAATGTAAGACAAAGTCTCTAGGAGAAGGTAGTATGTTTTCTTAGACTAAGTGACATAGCTGGGAAGAACAAGGACTGGAGCATGGAAGTTAATCTCGAGTTTGAAGAAAGACTCTGATGTCTCAAAATTTGGCTATTTTAAAAATATATATGATATGCATAACAAAATAAGCTATTGCATTTTCCTATATACCCAGTCTTACCTACATCTTAAGACCACCAGAGAGAGAAACTTATCAATGGACATACAGGAATGCAGTTTCAGTCATTTCATGGAAATCCTATGCATTTTAACCAGGACTTTAATCACTCTGGAGCAGCAACTGAGAGCAAATAAAAAAATAACCACTTTTACTGGGAAACCAACCCTGAAGACTCACATGTAAATATGAGCGAGAAAAAGAAAGGAGAATGAATAAAACTTTAGCAGGAAGACAAAATTAAGTTTATCTGGGAACAGTATCACAGAAGCAAAGAGAGAAAAGGGCAAACTCACAGAGCACATATTTCCCGTAACAGATGATGGGAAACCTACAATTTAACACATCCCTGCTTGAAGATTTACGCCAGCTGGGAAACCCAACAACAAAGCGTCACATATCTTCTTTTACAACCTGGTTTCTTAAGAGAAGTTCAATTTAGGAGTGGCAGAAGTCATTCCATTTACCCAGCTACTACACATCTGTGCTCCGGATCTACCTGTCCCAGCACGAGCAATGCACAGCCTCCGGGGTTGGCTCTTTTTGGAGGAATTCTATTTCTTTTGGATGCCAGGCTGTAACCTTAACATTCCTCAGCTACATTTTACATGTACAGACTAGCGACAGTGGGACTATTTTGACAGTTCCTACAATTCCACATTTTTTGTCTAATATATTTAATTTCAAACACAGAATATTGCTTTACTTTTTCACATCCAGCATTTACACTGGAAGAAGACTTATCCACGATCGATTTAAAATGCACAGAAAAAGAATTAATTCTAGGTTTACTTCATAAGCACACACTTATTTTCTTGAACCAGTCAAAGAACATCTATCAGACAACAAGTGCTACAACTGCTGCAAAATCAAGCTTTAATTGTTCCTTCAGAGCAATCCTTTATCTGTTTAAAAATTAAATAGGCCATTCCTTTCTTTGAAGCTACTTTCAACACCACCTTGTTATTACGGCAAAGAAAATCTATTATCAGACAGCAAACAGGCACTTCATTCAGGTATAAATCACTCAAAGCTAAGATAGAATGTAATTATTGTATTTAACATCTGAAAACTGAAAATAATGAAAAGAGAGCTGTTCCTTAGGAGCAGAATGCAGGAAGAAGGGTTTTTAGACAAGCTGAAGAATTCTTGTTCATTAAGTTGTTATGAAGACAGCCAGGCTAAAGATGTCTGAGTGAGGAAAGAGGGTGCAACCTCATACTTGAGAGCTTTGTGAGAGCAGAGTTGCAAAATTATTTCTTACCCAACTTTCTCAAGCTTGCACACGTGGCACAAACAGACTCTCTGCAACCGTCCCACTATCCCAGCCAGTTCTAAGCTGGTCTGTTCTCACTGCAGTTGAAACACTGGTTATTCTCCTCACTATACATTATTCTTTCTCTATTCAACAGTTTTTATTTAAAACCCACCTTCATATAAGCTCATCAGCATTCTTTCCTTACATAGAAGGCCAGCAGGTATCTACAGAACCTCAGAGTTCATAGGGTTTTTTGCTATTGTTTTGGTTTTTTTAAGTGCAGCAAACTTGAGTAGAAATGTGTTGTAGCTATCAGTAAATAAATAACAGATTACCTAAAATGAGGGTAAAGAAAGAAGCTCTCTAGAATTAAGGTTTCCCCCACCCCACTTCTTCCCCCAACTCATCCTTTCTCACTGCTTCCCTAACTTCTGTGTTTCTGTCTTTGCAGGTCCCCTTAGTAATTAAACTTCAGGATGAGGTCCAAAAAAAACTCCCAAACTGCCAACTTCCTTGTGGACACACTCGCTGTTTTAGAGCTTCAGAAAATTGTGCCATTTCAAAAAAAAACCAAACCAAAAACCCCAACAACAGTAAATCTGTATGAAGTTGTTTTTCCTCTCCCTCATTTTAAGATGAAAACACTATTTGTGATCCCGGAGCAATTACATCAGAAGCACTAATTTAAAATTATCACCACATTCTTGCCCTTTTGTCATATCAATTTCTGGTTTTCTGTCTGAAAAACCTTCTATGCACTTTCTGTCTTGCAACTTTAGTGAATCAAAGGAGTAATTTAGGTTGAGCAATAATAGAAATGTATCTTCTTCATTAAACAAGAGGACACAACTAGATTGCACTGTTTAAATATTCACTTGGTAAAAAATAAAAGACAGAAGTGACTCTGCAAAGTCTATATCAATAGTATCTTTATTCTGTGGATTTCTGGATTGCTTAAAAACCTTTCTGGATGCAACTCTCATTTAAAAAGAATCACCCGTTTCATAACAGAGCTTTCAGCAATGAACACAAACGTTTGGACCAAATGCTATACAAAATCCTTTGGGAAATGAATGATCCGCAGTCGATACACCAGAAAGCAACAGAACAGACCATGCTGTAGAATTTCAATACTTGTTCTTTACAAGAAAGGCTTTTCTGCACTAGTTTGGGTTCATTCTTCTTCCTTTGGCTTGTCCAGTAAACTTCTCAACAATGTAAGATTTTAAGTAATTTGTCTCACATCTTTCCAGCATGGCATAGCCTGTGCTAACTTATTTTTATTCAAATCAAAGTGTTTTACAAGAGGGAAGCAGACAGGATACAGGTGTGCCTCTTGCAAATGCAGGCTCTATCAAACCATAACAATTCACCTGCCAGACAATATCAGAGAAACTTAATTTTATCTCTGAAAAAGGCAGGACATCACCCTCAGAAGACATTTGGAAAATTCCTCTATGGTGCATGTCTTCGCATGTTACAAAGAGAAACAACTGGCATACCATACATGTCAAAAATTATAAGTTGTGTAATAGCATCCTCTTATTTTTAATGCAAATGAGAAAGTAGGTAAACAACTGAGAAATCATCACTGTTTGTGCAAAACCCATGCAACATATCCTATTATAAGGCTGAGCAAAAGAGGAAAATGACCAGTTTTGATTATCTAGTTTTAATGACATGATTCAAATAACTGAAGCTTAATACTTTGGCTGCTAAAACAAGCTGTATTTATGACCTATCTCAGCTGGAAGGAAGCATCTCCATGCCATACCACTGCCTCTTCTAAAACCAAAAAATTAATCTAGTTTATTATGATATGCAATTCATCTTTTGAAACACAATTTTCTCAACACATAAGTAATGTGTGAAGATTTTTATCAAAGCGAATATTGTGCAGAAACTGAGCACAAACATCTTGCTCAGTGAGGCCTGAGAATCATTTCTGCTTCTCTTCTTGCATGAAAGGAGAATGAACAACAGCGAGTCCTGACTCAGACCTGTGTATGGATCATTATAATCACAAATTAAGAAGTCAGAAATGCTATTAATACTTTAGTTGAGAAGGGTTAACCATGCCTATAATGAATTTTCCCTTTTGGAGGGGAGAGAATAGTTCAGAGCCATCATCAGGAGGTATCCAACTCACTTTTGGGTCCCTCTACCCTGCTCTACTCCCCAAACCCAGTGATCTCCTATCACTGAAAATATCCACTTTAAAGCAGAATTTTATACTTCTGAGTAAAAAGGTTAAAAACTTGACGATTTGAGATACAACGCTTTAACATTCACCAAAAGAGTCAAGTGAAGTGCTTTTATAAACATCTATGAGAGATGATGGGCTTGATATGCAGACCTGAGGCAGGGAAGAAACGATCCGAGTTAACTATACTGTTCCGTTCTCCTCATTCCAATCTTCGCTATCCTGTAATTAGAGGTACACACATTGTATTTCATTTATAATCCATGGATAAATATTTGCTCCCAGTGCAATCTTTTAATGTTTTGTGAAAAACGACTTTATTTTAGAGTATGAGAATAGCCAAAGATTACAGCTTTGAAAACATTTAGTTGTTGTAAGGGGAAGAAATGCCATCTGCTGGGTACAGCTGAGGACTGTCCTTTTCTTACTGACACACCACACTGCCCTGAGCAAATTTTCTCTTCACTTCAGACTTCATTTTTCCCATCTTGCAAACTGATACAGATGTATGCATTGCTTTTGGGGAGCATGTCATAATAGCCTCCTTAAAACTTTATTAACACTGTTGCACCTCTCAGAGGTCTGACAATAGATAGGACAACTAGCGTTTGAATAAAGGTGCTTTTAATTTTTCAAGAACGTTAGAATTGTCTCTAAACCTCCAAATATTTCACTTGGTTTTGTATCTCCATATATATAAATTTTACAGTTAGGTAATTTAAAAAATTATTCAGCTTATACACATAAAGCAGAGCAACACACTGGTGTTTCTTTCTCTATTAGTCATATACAACTTTTCTAGCATTCATAATGGATGGAGCATTGCTTGGTAGAGTACAGATGCAGAACCAATTAAGTACCTGCCTTAAAACCATGAAACCAAGGCATTGAAAATCATATTGCTGCAACAAAAAGGACAAGTCGAGAATGTCCAGTTAAGAAATATACTTACATGAAAAGAGCTGGGAATCGGAAGTAGCATGGTCAGATTTAATAAAATGGATAATCTTCAAAATTAAGAAGTATGACAAAAGGAGGATAAGGTTCCCACGTGTAAATATGCGATGAAAAGAGGAGTTTTGTTTTGATTCATAACAGCCAAGGGAATTCTTTTACATTTTTGTTTGTGTTTTTAATTTTACAACATAAAGCAGCAGCTGTCACCTGTGCGTGTATACACACAAACATATGCATATAGGTATATATATTTATAAACAAAAAAGTCTGATTCATTTACTATGAAGATGAAACAGCTTACTACCTTGGAAATCTGAGTTTCAAAGTTAAAATAAAAGCTTATTTCTCACATATACAATGATGCTAAAAATGAAGTAGGTCCTGTGAATGAACACGTCTTCCATGTGTTTAAGATAAAAGCCTTGAAGTTGATTTCAGAATATAATTCAGTACAAAACCTTGCTTGTACTTCACACTCACTGTCATAAGACTGCTTTGCAAAAAGCAAGGAAGCATAAAAAGTGTATGAAAATAAGAAGTTCTGGCCTTTTTAAGATCCTCTAGTAGGATGACAAGCTTACATCTGTTGTCAGAGGGAACCAAATCTCTACTGAAAACTATTAAAGGCTTTTTACAAAGAACTAGATATTCCCTGTCAAAGTGCACAAGCTCCATACCCAGTAGTTACTGTTCTTTTCCCAATCTCCTAGGTAAGTAACAACATGGGTTCCTCATTACCATTGACTCATCAGGCCTTGATTATGCAAATTGGTATCTCACAGACATAAATGCACCTATAGGCTCGCTGATTTTAATGAGTTCCTACAATAGGATAAGCATCTTTTCCTAGAAAAAAAAAACCTACAAGCTGCATGTTAGGTAAAAAGATGGCACATGGGAATTACCAAGCCTATGGGAAATCCTAAGTCATTAAAGTAACAGATACTAAAAAATCCAATTTATTTCCTCAGAATGCAAATGTTCCTTCAAAAGCTAATTTTTAAAAACCTCATCATATATTTATGTTTTTTTAAATCAATCATCACAACTTGAATCCCTATTAAACCACAGATGCTGGACAATTATTCTAAAAAATAATTACGTGGGGCATGTTTTTTAATGTCTCTGAGGTTGTAAGATAAGCGTGTGTACCAAGAGTTTCTCTTGGCTATCAAGAGGGAAGGTGAAACCGCTGATAATCTCCCAGTGTTTTAGAAGCCCACAGTTGTATGCGTACCATATTGATAACACTGGCGTGGCAGAAATGCAAAGAACCTGCATCAGGGTCATTTATTTTGTTGACAGGTTTTGCAGATTCCAAAGTACTTGTGAATTCAGGAAGACACAAAAAGCTGGGCTTCTAATTCCTGAACCAATTTCAAAACATTCTGATGGTATCAAAGCAAACTGAAAGGTACTCATGGAGTTACGACTGTCATGAATTATTTTTATCTTTAATATATTCATTATTTAGCACTTCTATCTGTTCTTTTATGATTTGTGAGTTTGTTATTACCAGAAAATAAATAATGAAATGTTCAGAGTGAGAGCGATGAAGAGTACAAAGCACACACAGTATCTCTGGCTATCTGGTCTGTTCTACTCTACCATGGTGATAATTTTTCCCCCTCTTAGTTTGCTTTGTTCTTCTTTGAAATACAGCACAGCATGCAAGGAATTCATCTGAGCTGAGGCTTTTTTTTCCCCTTAAATACATGTTTGTTTAATTCCAAACACGATGGAAAAATACTCAGCATTCAGATCTCTAATAATTCTATACCAACGCTCTTTCCCAAACATGGTTTTAAATGTACCAATTGGAAAGCTCAAGAAAACAGACAAGAAAAACTCATTAAGCAACAAACTAAAAAAGCCCCAACAACTGAACGTGAATTCATACTGTAGGCAATTAATGCAGGAAAAAATATTCTGAATTAAGTTATCATTTATAGCATGTTCACAAAATACAGCAAAAACTCCCTCTTCTGAAGACGACCAAATAGTTACTACATAAAAAAATGCACTTCAAAGAAGCTCGTATCAATTTATAAAATCCATTAAAACCACTTTGAACAGGATGTTCAAGAATACTCTCTAATAACTCCTACAATTTAAAAAGTTAATTTATAGTGGTGCAAAAGAAAAATATGTTCTCAACTGAATTTCACTAAGTCTGAGAGCAGCATATCTATTGTTCGAGCTGTAGCAAAAGGAAGATGAACATTTTCCCTACTTAAACTAGAGATTTTTTAAATTATGCATCTAGCAAACCTTTACAGCATGTAAAAAAGAAGAATGTAAAATTCCTCTTTATAAAAAAATCATATCATTTTACTTCACAACTCAAAAAGCTTCTCTAAAAGGACAATCCCACAATTTGTAAATTAAATGTCGGTACAGTAAGTATTCTAAAAAATCTCTATGTAAAGAAAGCATGAAGAAAGAAATACAAAAATATTTTAAAATATTGAGTAATTAAAATGTTTAACAGTTCCATATTATTTGCAAAATATTTAACACCTGATCTACAGGTAAGCATAGAGTAACTTTGATTGGAAAGGACCTTCAGAGGTCGCCTGCCTCATGCTCAAGACAGGGTCAGCTTCCAAATTCTACCAGGTTGGTCACAGCCATATTCAGTCAACTTCTGAGTATCTCCAAAGATGGAGACTCTACAACTTGCTGGCCTACAACTGTATTTGTCCTTTTCACACAATTTCTCCTCCTGTCCTTCTACAGTTTGGGTCCTCCGCTTTTCATTCTTTCAACAGGCATCTCTGAGGGGCCTGGCTCCATCTTCTCTATAACTTGCCATTAGGAAGTAGCTCTCCAATCCCCTCACTGTCTTGGTGGCCCTCCTCTGGACTTTCTCCAGTGCATCAATGTCTTTCTCATCCCGGGGAGCCCAAAACTAGACACCGCACTCCAGATGCGGGCTCACAAATGCAAAATGGAAGGGAAGAATCATCCCCTTCACCTGCAGTCCAGTTATTCCAGTTATTAGCTGGCCATCTTTGCCACAAGGGCTAACTGCTGCCCCAGTTTCAAAGCTTTGCCCTCTAGTACCCTGAGATCCAGTTTGCTTAAGTAGTGTCTAACGTGAACTTCCTGACCTGTTGGTAGCAGTTAATTTCCCTGCTCTCTACCATGAGGTTCAGGGATCTCAGAGGCCTGAGAGCAGACCTTGCCAGTCAAGACCAAAGCAGAGGTGGCACTGTGTACCTCAGCCCCTCTTGTATCTTTTCTCAGGACACCTCCTGCTGCACCAGCAGCACTCCATTTTCTTTAGTCTTCCTTTCATCACAAAGCTAACTATAGAAGTCCTTCATTTATCTTCAGCTCCAGCTGAGTTTTGGTTTTCCTAATTCCCTCCCCCTCTACACCCAAACACCGTTTTCATGCTCTCCAGAAAGGGCTGTCCCTGTTTACATCTTCCTTACACTTCATCGTTCACGTGAGTTGACTTGGGAATTCCCCATTGAGGCAAACTAGCTGCCTGCCATATCTGCTTGTCTTCCTGCACTCTGGAAAAGTGCATGTCCTTGTCCATTTTGAGAAGGATGTCCTCGAAGATCAACCAGCTCTCCTGGGCCTCTCTGCACTTTGTGACTCATGACTCATCTATCATGAGATACTTCCTACCTGTTCCTTGAACAAGACAAAGCCATCTCTCCTGAAGCCTGAGATGACTTTTCCACTGGCTGCTTCTCTCACTGACTCCTCCCTTGGATTCTACCACCTTACAGTTGTTTAGCTGGGGACAGCATCCATCAGCCCTCCATTTCCATATTCACAAGTAGCAAGAAATCTAAGCTACATTCCAAATAGGAATAAAATACCTATCCGAATGTAAAATAGGGCAGAGAAGTGCACGGGAGATAAGAAAATTTGAGAGGCATATGGTCTTTGGGAGCTTTTCTTGATCTCACTTACAGATAGAAATGGATCTTTACCAGAGTGGATAATCGTTACGATAGCTGACAGGAGCAACTGCAAAGGCTGCTGTAAGGCAGCACCTAGTTCAAGAAAAAGGAATAGGGCCTATAAAACATACAAGGCTACATTTACATTCCATTTTGCAAGCATATAGATAATTTTAGGATGATACGAGGCAAGGCTTTTAAAAATCTGGAGAAATGAGTAGCTAAAGAAGAATAATTATCTGACAGATGGAGATTGCCCAAGGCTGCCACTTGAACATATAAAAAGACGAAGCTGAGTTCGTTTTTGAAATCCAACATTAGAAATTCCAAGAGCATCCTGAGCATTAGTTGTGGAAGGTAAAACATTATGTTCAGTGTACCAGAGTATAAACAGAGGTTAGATTCAAAGCCTTATTTTGAAAATAGTTTTTAAAAACTGAAGTGTTACAAAAAGATTATAAAAATCCTCACATATGCACTATCGCATAAAAACTTACAGCACAGTTTACCTAGGTAAACTGTCACAGAATGATAAGGGATTGGAAGGGACCTCTGGAGATCATCTAGTCCAACCTCCCTGCCAAAGCAGGTCCACCCAGAGCAGGTTGCACATGAACGTGTCCAGGCTGGTTTGGAATGTCTCCAGAGATGGAGACTCCACCACCTCCATCTACTAGTTTCCATCATGATGCCAATGGTGGCAGTTGCACCCTGTCCTACCATGGCAATATTTGTGCTTCCCCTCCCTGTGCCACCACGCTGTTCTTCCTACACGTACCACCCTCTCTCCATCAGTTTGCACAACCCTGCCCCCTGCATTTCTTCAGAACTAGTAAGACCTACCGTGGAAACAGTCGACTGCCCGAAGGTAACGGCTAAAAAAAATTACTCCTTTACTTTCGTTTGCAACTCTCACATTCCATACAAAGCAAGCAACTTCGAAGCACACGCTTCCTTTAACAACAGTACGGCCATAAATGCAGTTAATATATTCAAACCTGCACTCCTCTTGCTGCCATCCCAACACTCTGCATCCTTGCATCTATTTGCAACATCTTGTCCTTATTTGTTCCCTAATTGCTGTGCGACATCGTCTGTGCTCTGCCGCATAACTCCACTGTGCTCAACAGAAAGGCAGCCCCAACCTTCACTTGTCGTCTTTGGAGGCGGGAGGAATACGGGATTATTGTTTTTATCACTAGGGTACTATTTGTAAAGCTCCCATTCTGCGATGGACGGCACAGGTAACAACAGGTTTGTGCTCTTTGATCAGGGGCATTCTGCAAACGGGTGAGAAGGCAAAGAGCCCACAGCCCAAACCCACAATTTATGGGTCACATAAAAGGGGGAATGGAAAGAGAGGAGGGAGCAACAAAACACGGACCAAACAAACCGCCATGTCAGTTCTGCACATCTTGGCTGATTCAAGTAATTTCCATGATTCTTCAGCCAGCTACTAATTATTTTTCAAAGCAGAAGAGTGAGGACGATTAGCTTATAAAGCAGATAAGGCACCCTACGACAGACACCACAGCTACAGGAGAGCAAATCCAGGAACACACCACAGTTATTTTCAACCACTTGCAGCTTCTTCGCCTGAAGCTCTTTCTAATTTACAGAAGAAAAAAGACAACATCACATCTAACAAAAGGAAAACATTCACTTGTCTGTAGCCATGATATCTGTGTCTGGTTGTTGATTTGTAATTACCCGTGTGTCCAAGATTTTAAGACCCTGCTGTCAAGATTTGAAGCCCCACCATCTTTGAATGTACTGTACTTTATCTCCCATTTTTCATACCTTGACAATGCCCAAGCTAAACAGAATTTTGTCTCAACACTGTTTGTTTCTTTTTTTCCTTAATGTGATCTACCTAATCATGGATATAATAAAAAATATATATATACTTGCTACTAACAAAGAGCTCATGTCTACTCCAGATTACTTTTTTTTTTTTAAAGAAACGAGCCTCTATTACTATTTCTCTTTTAGAAGATGAGAAAATTCTTGATTCTTTCCAATACTTCAAGGTTCTATCTAAAATTTATATTATACCATGATTTGAAATGGTATTGAATTGATGCAGTAAGACATTAATACAAAGCAAATAAAACCACAGCCCTGCTTGCAATTTGATTTTAGCATGTCTGATTCAGATAAAATTAAGGGACTTGCACAGGCTAATTAAAAAACTGTAAAAGGAAGCACGGACATTTAAGAAACTCTGAGTTTGGAAGCTACCACAAATCTGGCACTGGTTTCCAGTTGATATTTATGACATTTAAATAAGGCTCAGAGTTGGTCTTGGGGTTTTGGATATTTATTTTTTTTTAAAGAAATATTCTTAGAGTCAGCCATTTTGGGAAAAAGCAACTCTACTGTTTAAAAACAGTCTTCTCTCTAATATAACCAAGATACTGCACACAGCAATTAAATATCCTCCACATTCTCTTCTGATAAGGTTGTCTAACTTGCAGGTCATTTGGAATCATATATATTGTCAATATGATTAATCTTTATCTCCCAGTTTTTATTACTTGACCATTCCTGAGTTAAACAGAATTTTGCCTGAACAGTTTGTTTGTTTTCTCTACGTGGTCTACTTAATTGTGGATATAATAAAAAAAACCATAACATAGAATTGCTACTAGCAAAGAGTTCATGTCTAGCACCATAATTTAGGAAAAATACAAGTTACTGTTATATGACCAAAGGGCTCCACTTCACATTGCTGATGTGAGACCATTATTTTAGTAAACTTGAAATGATAGAGAAGCGCCAGCACATGGGTTTACCTTTTTAAAGCCCACAATGTGTGAGTTTTTCAGTTCCACTGCTGTGTTCCACCAGAGACGAACAACAAAGCACTTTCTTGTTTAGCTGATTTAATAACGTGTTGGCTGTTGTTTTGTTTGTTTGTGATGTTGTTCTTTGTTAATAAAAGTAACTACATTGATGCGATGAGAAGAGATTGAGCGAGCATAAACTGGAATTCTTGCAAACACAACAGAAAAGGAGTTAATCTAACCATCATCCTGATGCTTGGACAGGCTGGACTATGACAATACACAGGGGACAATTACCATGGCTCAGCTGATAAGATGTAATTCACTAAGGTGCAATAATGCAATTTCTTTCAAATATGTGCACTGAACAGGAGTGTCAGGATTAGGTCACTGAGGTTGCAGAGACCCTGCCTTTCTTGGGGATGCGCTAGTATCTATTTTTTTTATGTTTATTCTTTGTTATGCAGTCTTCATCTTTACAGGGAAGCGTATTCTAAAAGCACTTCATAGATCGTAAGCCCAATCCTTCTTTCTAATTCAATGGCAAAGCTCTCTCCAATATCAACAGTGAAATAACTGAACCCTAGATAAAAGCAATTGGTCATTCAGCCGTAACTGAACTGCATCTGGGGTGAAACACAGCAGCTATTTTGCAGTTAACATTACTGTTGCAGACTGATCTACGGATGGAAATGTAGAACTGAAAACACAGGGGAATTTTAGGTAGATGGAAAATAATCATACTGACTAAAATCTGGCAAACTCCCTGGAGGTAACACCGTTATTCATACGAAAAATGCACAAGATTGTTTACAATTGTTCAGGATCTCAATTACGTATGCCATCCAAAAGACATGTCCAACAGCTGACAGTGCTCTAATCTCATGCTATTGAATAAATAATGCTCCTATATGGTTGTTGCTTTTTTCCCCCCACTCTTTAAGTGAATAGGGAACTATAAATACAAGGGCTGCATGGCTGGAGCTTTGTGATACAGGCTCAGCCTGCGTCACTTCAGGCTAGGCTGTAAACTGCCGTAAGATCACACACACTTGTAGCACAGCTTTAGCTACACCTGCATTTCAAGATGTAAAGATGAGCCCGTAGATCTGAACAGAGGACTTGGAAATTACAGACAATCCCCGTTCTCATTGTTTCAAGCTGTCAAGTATTTGAGATCAATACTTTGACTTCAGCTGCTCATTTGTCAGTAACAGATCAATACAAAGGCATATCTTCTATTTCTATAAATATTATTGCTTAACTGTACCAAAACAACACACAAATTCTATCAACCACATCTGTATTGCTCTGCTGCCAAATGCATGCTGGATTTCTATTAAAAAGAAGAAAACTTTTTTTTACCTAAAAGGCTGAAACGAGTATCAACGTTTGCTTTTAATGTCAGTGGGGTGGGGGGAGGCAGGAAGCCCAAGGTTCTCATGTTAGAACTGCCGGTAGCAAGACATGCAGCTCATCAATACAGAATTTTTAGTTATATCAGAAATCAACCATTTTATTATGGTAGTGCTCAGAACTCAGGAACTGCCTTTTTACAGTCCAAAAAAAAGTTGCTTCTTTTCAAACCCTAGTCAACAACTTCAAAATCAGTAGAATTCCGATGTTTTCTCCAATGAGTTCAGTTTTTATCAAGCGATAAATTGGATACTTAAATTAACAACTGAAGCGGTTAAACTTGGAGTATTTCATTCATTGTTTCTGATTAACTGGGCAGAAGCTACTGTTTCATAGGTCATTACTTAACATAAATAGCTCTCTCCCAACAATGGCAAACTATTATTTTTCACCCAGTACTTCATTAACTTTTCTTTTTGTTGGATGAATGCACTTATGTCACTAACAGCACTCAACTGTCACATGGGATGAAGTAAAACGCATCTGGAAGAATTGCACTTTTTTTATTATCAAATGTCAGATTTTTAGGATTACTTTTTTCTTATGCATGAGAGGAACATAAAAATTAACATATTTAAGTATTGCAGTATTTACAGGCTAATTCAGATTAATTATTTCCACAATATGAGCAACACACTTATTTTCACACAGCTGGAATAAGCAAGAGCTTTTCTGAATGTTAGAAAGTGTTTGCAATTCCACAATGGATCAGTCACTCTTTAATAACTTCCTACTAGCTGCCCAACCTTTTAGAAATTGTTTTTTGCTGCCTCATATTTTATAACCTTTTCATGTTCCAATCACATAATCCATGATGTAATATATTAAACATAACACAATAGTGCTGACAGTTTTGTATTTGAAATAGGTGATAACTAATCAAGCGAAAACTTTTTTAATGTGAAATGAAAAATTTGTTGTGTTTTGCTTCTGAATCACAGGCTACCACTGCACATTTATAAACTTCAGCAGAATTCATAAGAATATCATAATACAAATAACCTTCCTATCAAATAATGGCTAATTATAAAATTATCTTTTTATTTACAGAAATCTTTTTTATTACACTGTTCTGTGACTTAAATAATAAGCCAAATAAACATAAAATGTTTGTAATGAGCTGATTCACTGAACTTAATATAATCCTGTATATTCCCTGAAATAGCTATGTTGTTACTCAGGACTTAATACTGCATTTTCAAACAGAAAAATCTAAATAGATAATTCTGACCTCATGAAATGCTCAGAAGTTAGCAGATGAGTACAGTTTGCAGAATAAACCCCGTATCCTTAAGACACTCTCTGTTCACTAAATATATTCATTAACATGACGTGGAAATATTTAAAAGTTAGATGGGCCATTATTAGCAGTCTGAAATTCGTAAGCAATATATGAATTAATTGTTTAATCATACTGAGTTGCCCGTGGCACCGAGAAAAAGAAAAGCTAAATGTCAGTATTTCAAACTGTCAGTTGAAATGAGTCCCAGATGTTAAAACATTAAGCAACCTAAAAATCAATTAACTCCGTTTTAAACAAAATCTTTTCCAAGGCAAGCTTTAATCTAGTGACTCAATCTTCCCCTTGCCCTCCCTGGCACAATTCAACATGGAAATCGGCCCTATTTAATATGCGTAGTGACTTAACTAAGCAAATAGTATGTAGAACTGATGTAAAGATTCACGTGTCTTGTGCCATTTGAACTCACTGGTTTTGATTAAGATTTTAATGGTTTTAAAGACAAAATAAAACAGTATCTATCAAGTAAAAATGTCAAGTTATGTTTTTCTTTAAGAAAACAAGTGCCATTTCTCATTGTGCAGAATTCTAAAATGGGAGAAAGCTTGAGTTGTTATTATTTTGCATAAACCCAGTGAAAAATAGTTGTTTTATAAAAGAACTTAAGTTAATACAGCCTGCCTACCTTCTACAAACATAAAGGGTAGTGCCAAATCCAAACAGGACTTTTTAAAGAAATTTTATGAAACTTACTTTAAGAATAAGCAAATTTACATTACAAATATCTGCCATTGTTTTCAATAAAACACTGATTACAACAGTTGCCTACATTTTTAATGAACAAATTCTACAGAATATAGAATGGCTTAGCCCCAGAAAATGTCAAGAAATATCAGAGGAGCGATTAACAGCTCAGGGACATTCACATTTAAAAAGGGAAGAAATTACATACCCCTCTCCACCAATTCTTGTTATCTTTAGACGAAAATCAACAGAGTTCAGGCTGGGTGGCTTCCATTTCAAAATATCATCACATCGACCAGGCTTGTATTTCTGAAGAAAATTAAAAAGCAGTTTAATTATGCTTATTGGTTTTCACTGGTTTTAAAAGTAACAATTCAGCGTTTCAGACTATATTAGCTCTCTCTAATGAATTACAATACTTAGTGACTGAAACAATGAATTCCATTACCAGGGAGGTAGTTGTGCTTCACTACTTTATTTGCTGCTCCCTTCTAAAACTGCTCAGCACCGGAGCCAAGCCATTGCATATAATAAAAAGCTGAGAATGGAAATAAAAATTAGCATACTTCATTTTCTCTCTCCAGCTGAAGGAAAATTTCAAGAAAGAAAATAAGGCAGCACAGTAACAAATGGAAACACTGATAGGACGTACATAAAAGCTACATTTAGGATAATCTCAACATTTTTTAACAATTTTATGAACGTTATTTTTGTTATCCATGCTGTTGGCTGGCACCACATGAAAAAGCCAGCAATCGTCATACTGCCAACTCCCAGAAAGGCCCATCAGAAACATGTTCTTTAGTACCAAAGGAATTTAAGTTATGTAAAGATTAAAGTACATCCTGACATACAGGAACATCAAGAAGGGAACATCTGTTGCTTAAGAGAAAGGGTACACACTTGAACCAAAAGTTGGAAGGAACAATTTTCTCTTAAATTAGAGCTTTGGTTTCTCCTGGTGTCTTCTATTATCCACTTTGCTTTACTAAGCTATCAATTTGTTCATCCTCAGCTAACAGTGAGGGCCACCCTGCTAACCCTTTCCTTACTGAGTATCTTTCATGGCAACGGAGAAAATCAGAATTAACATGAATAGAACAAAACTAAAAGAATAATTTGCAGATGCACAAAATGAGAATTTTTAGTTGTTAGATACTTATTAATCCACAATGAGAAAATTTATGCAATTCTACCTAAAAAACCACCAAGAATGACCAGTGTTTTCCATAACACAGCGATCGCCAGCATCACATTGTCCCCATGCTGTGTTAAATATTTGCAAAATGCAAAATTTAGTCATGATAACCCTAACAGTTCTAGACCTAAAGTGACAAAAGCAGATGAAGAATTTTGTGTTTTCTGATCTAAGAATGGGAAGTTATTCTTTCCCAAAAAATGCAGCATATGGTGCTTATCATTCTTGATGAAAAAGTATTGTTTAAGCAATTTACGAAAACCAGAAAATGTTTCAGCAGTAAAGAAATATTCCTTTAGTTGCCACCATCCTGCTCTTCCTTCTCTCCTTCCTCTCGCTCTTTTCCATTAGCCAGAAATATCTTAAAATTCCAACAATCTCATCTTTAGATTCTTACAGCAATTAAATTTATCTTGCTCCTTACTTTTTTCCTCTACTTTCCCAAACTAAAAATCTGCTATCACGCAGTATGGTGTTAAAAACATTTAAGGATTCCATACATACTGATATTAAATAGATAGAACAGAATATACAAAATATGATGCTCAGTAAAGCATTTAAGCTTTCCAGATCATTTTTATTTATACTTTTTTAATATATGGATTATATATTTAAATGTATTTTGAAGTATTTACATTCAATCTTACAGAAAGTATTTATTATTTTAATATATATAGATGATATAATATTTACGTGTTTAATTGGTTGTGTGCATTGAGCATGAGAATTACAATAAAGGTAGATGGCCCCATCCCTGGAGGGGGTCAAGGCCAGGCTGGATGGGGCTTTGAGCAACCTGGTCTGGTGGGAGGTGTCCCTGCCCAGGGCAGG
>JAOXNO010000024.1:82940146-82957912 GCA_028565335.1 Limnodromus scolopaceus | reverse complement strand
GCACTGAAATCTCTTTTTCAGTTAACTTTTCCTCCCTTTTTTTTTGTACTTTTTTTCTTGTACTTATAATGTCATAGAGAGAATATGGAATTAAATTCTACATAATTTTTTTGTAATAAAATTGTATAAAATATGTAATAATTAATGTGTCCCAGGAATAACAGGACCAAATGCAGTGTTCTCAAAGACAATATTTGTTGCTCTGGCTCATCTGCAGTTTCTAATTTGGCCAAAGAAAATTATACTACTGGGTATTTACTACTTAGGTCAAAGAAGAGCTATGGCAAACACTTCCCTTTGTGACAAATTTCTCCAGAGAGAATTTAATTTATGAAACAACTGCTACAGGTATGAAGGAATACACGGTAGAGCTGAGTAGCTGAATTTGTTGGAACGGGTATGGATTCTGCTGTATGGAACAGAAGATTCATCTTACCGGTTGCTCTTTGGTCTTTTAGCATGACTGAGGTCTTCAACAATTCCATAAAAGTGACATTTGTCAATCACACATAAACCTTAAAATCTTGCATTAAGCCTCTGTTTAGCGCAGCTTCTAATTTGTTGACTTGCAATAATCTTCTGAGCAAGATTACTGGAGTGTTTACAATGACGGATTTATGAATATGTACTCAAGTAATCAATTTCTTTTTCAGCAGTAGGTCATATTTTGAGACCTTATGAGCTATTATGACCAGACTCAGTCTAACTGACTTTAGAAAACAATATCAGCTTGTTTGATATATGGCTCCAAACAATATTTTTACATATTATTCCTTTAAAGAGAAGATAAAGAGAGGCTAATAGTTCTCAAGACAGAGAAAATTGTCTCTTTTGTACAGAAATACCAGTCTCAGTCAAAAACACCCCATATTTTGTGTCTAAAAGGTAAATTTGGACTGCTTCTGCATTCATGAGTACTAAATATTTCCTCCCAACCATAAACAGGAGCCTTCCTTTCTGGGGAAACGATAACAGGATTGAAACATACCCCACCTTGAAAACTAAAGAACAAGATTTCTGAGAAAATTCAATGTGAGAAAATTCAAAGGCCTTTAAGGGAGGACCAAAGGCTTCTTTCAGGATTGCAGACTCTGCCCTATTTCTATTTACTTTTCCCTGGAACATAAACCTTGAAAACGCTAGACGCTCCTTTAGGAAATGAATTCTTACTGACATGAAAAGAATGAATCAACCTCTCTGAGTCACGGCACTGAAATTCAGAGGAAGAGCTGTATCTGATCTACAGAACAACCTAAGAATGGCCTCACAAGAGCTCTCACATCCTGGCTCTGACAATGGCCAAAAGCGTGTGTTTGGGGAAGGTGAAAAATAGCGCAAACATATATGATATTTTCTACCACTACTCTTTCAGAGACTATCCATTTCCAAGCTCGGAGACTTCCAGATGTGGATGCGATTCAAATGTGATTCCTGCATATTTAGTGATTCTCTGCATGAGCTCACCTAGCTCCCCAGTAAGACCCAGTAAACCTCCACCGGCTGTACCAGTCCCCAGCAGTGTTTCACACACAGCCCGACTGACTACACAGCCAGAAAAAACATCACCTTTTGTTTACCTTGAACCAGCTTCTGTTGGTTCCAAAGACTTTCACTCCCAAGGGCTCATATCAAGAGAGATGCTGAACAACCAAACCCCATTGCTTCCACGCTACTCATAGCTTCATACGCTTCCATAAGCGTGGAAATACACTCAGCTCAGAGGCTATCAATTTACACATACAAAGTTTTTCTCCACATACATTACTCTACGTTTACCTACACAGAAGTGTATGTGCTCTTTTATCCTTCAGCCACCTAATCTTTTTAAGTGCTTACTATAATTCTCCACATTTAGCACCAGCCCTTGCTGATTCAGCAAGAAAACGTCACTTTACTGTTCATCCCGTTTTCCGACTTGCTTATGGGCAGTAGAGGTGACTCTCCTCCCTGGTGAGGACCGACCAGTGTCCCAACCCCTCACTCCTACTCCTTAACCAACTACTTATCTGTGCAAGAACCTACTCTTTTAAGTCTCACACCTACTTCAGTTACTTTCAAGAGCTTTTTGTTAGAAACTTTGACAGAGATTTTCTGGAAGTCTTAAGGTGGAACACCATATGATCCTTACTCAAATGATTCTGATCTCTTGGTTAAAGAGGCACAAACTTCCTTTCAGAAGGCAATTTTCTGTAATTTTCCACAGCTATATAATGTTTACCCGGATATCAATTACTACATTCCTTATTACAGTCTCTACTCCTTTGTCAAGTACAGACATCAAGTTCACAGACCTCACTTCTTCTCTGATCTTCCACAACACCTGCCCCCACCCTCAGTATTTTCAAATGGCATTGCATTTTCTACCCTCACATGTGTAGGCACCGATGTATATATTCCATGTAGGATCTACTATAGGATTTTTTTCAAACTCTTTCCAAGACTGACAAGTTACATCCCTCTAAAAGTCAGTAAGAAACCACCTTCACAACAGACAGGAACAACTATTCCGAGATCAGTAATGAAAAGCAATGTTTTGACAGGATATATCTGCATACCTGTAATTGCACTGCTGGATCCACAATTTTGACTCAAGCTTAATTATAAAATTAATTGCCTGGCTTGCTCGAAGGGGAATGGGGGAGGATTTGCTTTTCACAATGGAGTTATCTCTCTTGCCTTTACCTCTAGAACCAGCACAGTGTGAAACAAACCCCAGCTAAACTTTTCATCCCATTAATAAAAAATTGAGGAAAAATTATCTCTACCACACGTCAAGTCAGCCAAAGAGAATTTGCCTAGAAAGCAATGGCAATAAAAATACACTTAGTTTTGACCACTGTCAAATAACACCATTCCCACTTCACAACAGAATTGTTAACACCGAGCACCTGGTAAAAGGTAACGGGTAATTTACCTGTATTTTTCCTGAAACAGTTACAAAGGCTTAGATAAGCAATCAGACTTCAAAACTCGTATCAAGAACAAGTTATACAGCCCCCAGACTTCTCCTGTTACCCCAGAAGACAGGAATTCACAGAAATTTAGCTTCAAATGAGAATTCAACCCAAGGCCACATTAATAATCCCCGAGGAGGAGCCTCATTTCTGTAACAGGTGAGCCCATACGCACGATACAGCAGTAGTAAGTTCTTGAGTTTGAATGCTAAGTGCTAAATCAATTTCTTTAAATATGAGCCGGAGCCAAACAAGAATTCTGCTTGTTAAGTATGTGGAAACTTCACCTTAGATGAATCACTGCATACTGCAGACCTGTTCTGCCTGAAGTTATTCTACATTCTAATTCCAAAACAAAATGTGAAGCAATCTGTCTGAGATCAAACTACTCCCTGGCATTTTAAATATAGCATTCATAGCAATGATATCCTCCCCACCACCTCCCGACAAATATGGATGTACATGACTACTGCTAAATCGTATCATGATGGCCCCGTATCATCTAAAATACAAAGTTCACGCTTCAGCCTGAAATCTTTCAACCTAGCCTAAGCACAGTAATGAGAACTCCACACCAAAAATGTACATTGATGAATCAGAAACTATCTCAAATAGCTTTAAAGGACTGGACTAAGACGACCTCCCGAAGTCCATTCCAAATTAAATTATTCTACAAAGCTGTAATCTCTCTTTGGGTGCTTGGTCTTTTAGCAGCCATACCGGGTGCACTTACAGGAGCATTTCTGTTTGCAGAAGTAACGTACTTCAAAAGCAAATCCCCAAGTTGTTCCTACTTAGTACCTTTTAGCTGAGATAGGTGCTCAGATCTGGTGCACGCAAATTGGACTCCATTTACATAAAACCAAACTGGACATTTCACTTCAGGGACACACCTAATGCAGGTCTCCCCCCAGCACGGACACCGGAGGCAAAGGCTGTACCGCTGCAAGGCTCCCTCGCACCTACCGAGCGCAGATGAACCCGAGCTGTGAAGATATCCTACAACATCCTGAAATGCCAGTTTAAAGAAACAATGGTGTCAGTGCCTTCACCTATGAACCTCCAGCCCTCAAGGTTTTACAACTCTGCTGCTCATTCAGCATCTACCCAACATTTCTCCTATCTTTGTTGTATTACTATTATCATTGAAAACGTCCTACTTCATGGGGTCATTCTCTCCTGACAGAACCCCAGCCCCTTTTTTTCCAACCTTCCTTTCTTTTTCACAGTGTTCTATTCCAGTCAGGCCTTCTCCCAATAGCAGAGTCAACAACCTCAGTCTCTTAGAAGACTGAACTTGGCCAGTTGGTACTTGTCAGCTTGTGCTAGTGGACCAAGAGCTGCTCCAGCAGCAGAATACCTGGCAGAATCAAGACATTACTAACCCCAGGAGTGCTGCAGTTTACAAGAGCAGTATCAACCAGTGCCACCTCAGCTCAAGAAGATGAAGGATGAAGGCCAGGGACAACACATATTTCAGAAATAGCATGGCAAATGTACCCCTATTATGGAGATCTTGAACTTCAGGCAAGAGCACAATAATGAGCCTAAAACTCAGGTGCACATCCCACACCCTGGGATGCAGAATCATCACTGAAGACAGCCCAATGGAAAGTACATTCTCTGGCATCTGTCTTAGGCTGCTGAATCATATCGATTCCTAATCTCATACTCAAGTGGGTCCACTCAATCCACAGGTTGGGGTTTTTGTTAGACCCTGGTGGGCCATTTTAAGCACTGCGGGGCAAATTGATGGGTTGCTGATCCTGTTGAACCCAATCCCATGCCCTGTCCCACAAGTACTAAATCTAGTTGTCCTCTTCCTCCATAGTTGCTCACAGAGGGGGCAACTCTCCCTTCAGGTCAAGAGAAAGGCTGGCCCTCAGAGAACAAAGTTCTGCTCTCTGAACTTTTGCTGACACATTTCTTGTTAGGTGCAGATACTCCTCAACCCACAAGTTTTGGGTTTGCCTAAAGCCATGTGTCTTCTCAGCATCTGCATTCAATGAGTGGTTCAGTAGAAAGCTGAAAGCCTGGTCAATGGGGATGGTAGCAGCCCATAATGAGGATGAAATTTCACTCCAAACAGTTGCTTTCACATGGGATAGACTTTGCTGCTTAGTATTTTGTAGGAGGAAGAGCGGGGTTAGTTTCTGGGACTGCATTCTGGGCAGACAGTCTGGGCTGTGGGGTGGTGTTGACTCACCATGAAGACACCCACCTGAAAGACTGAGTAACTTCAGCCCTAAGTCTAGACAAAACAAATGGTTCATTTCTCCTAGCGACTGAAAAGGAAGAGGTGGTGGGACGACCAAGAGAGAAGTTCGTGCCTCATCAAGAGGAGGACGAGAAGGTTTCTTTGACAAGGATGCCTTAGTATCCTAGAAAGCCTCACCAGCCAGCTCTACCTCCCTAACCTTTATTAAATACCATCCTTCTGAAGTGCAGCAGCAGCGAACTCAGGCCACCTTCCATTTCCCTTCCTCCACCTCTTCGCTCTTTCCTTCCACCTCCAACCAACAGGAAGCCAACAAATAACCCAGCTCTTTCCTTACTTCCAAACAACACAGTGCTGCTACTTGTCAGCTATAATTTCCCAACAGTAAACTGGTCAGATCTAGCCCTGTAACGTATGCAGAGGGTTGCTAAGCTGGTGGCCACAGGCACACACCAATTCAGAAAGAAGGTTGGAAAAAAAAGGGCACAGAAGGCTCTGGGAAGATTAGTTTGACTAACTGTGCTGGCCCAAGAGGTCTGGCAGGTGAAGTACCACCAGGGAGTGGGGGCAGTGGGGTAGGAGGGTATGGGGTTAACCAAGACAGCTACTGGGAATCTACTGGAGTTCTTTTAAATCAAATTTGCCACATTGCAGTTTACACTAGCATTTAACCACTATAAATTGCAATTAAGTATCCTTGAACATGAAATATAAATATTAAATATAAATCTTTATATCTCTAATAATTTTAAATTTCAAAGAATTTACCTTGCTATTTCATATTTTAACACCAAGAAGAAACTTCTGTCATTACATTAAAGATATCCTGATATGTAGTTAGACTTACTTAGCAGGATGAAGACACTAAAAGCATGTAAAAAATCATCTTAGAATGCTTCAGGTTCACAAACAGTAAGAAATATTTATTCTGCTGTAAAATCCATGCATTTCCATTACCAATATTCTTCTGTGTTGTAATTAAATTGCTTGCAAGCAACTTTGCACTCAACATGACGCTAAAGCTTTTGCTTGAAAGGAGAAAGTTAACTACTGCAAACCTATAATAACAACAAATCTGCTTCTCTTTCCCACTCCAAACAATGGTTAAGTGTTTTCTCTGAAGAGCTCTACTTAATTCTGAGGCCTCTTAATATCCATAGGGCAGCTGCTGCCCTACCCAATCTAATAGTTTGCATTCAGCTGTGTAAACATAAAGACAGAATGATTACCCAAAATGTGTTTTTATTTTCTTGCACTACAGACCCTGGATCATTTTAAAGAACCAAAAGGATCGATTGCAATAAATCATTTCAGGCTAGAGCTTATAGAGAGATGAGCCGAAGAAACAGAAGTTGCTAACATTGTTGACAGATGATGTGAATAAGTAACATTAATGAACCAAGTAACACCAAGATGAAAGGCAACCATTGACTCAATTGTATATTCATAGATTTTTAAAACTGGAAACTATTACACTGAGTCAGCTCTGTTGCATACAGGACAGAGAAACTTGACAAAGAATGTTTATATCAAGTTTATAATTCCTATCCAAACGACAATAATGTTTATAACAAGCTTATAATTCCTATTCAAATTACAGCATAACTTTCTGAAAGATACCAAGCGATGAAAGAAATCACGACATATATCAAGGGAAGTTTCCGTGGCCATTTGTTACACTTGTGCTTAAAAATGTGTACTTATTTCTACACTAAATCTTGCTAATGCCTTAGTTCAGACTGAAGACCAGCTCTCCATGTAATTACTTCCCTTTTTTAAGATATAATGACTAAGTCTGAGTCTCACTGCATGGGTAATTTTCCAGTTGGCTAACATACGCATCTTCATAGTGTAATTTCACAAAAGCCTTTAGAAGAGTAGGCAACAGAACCGAACCTACTATTCCAATACTCTTTTCAATGCTTATTTATGCAGTGGTACACAAAAGAAAGTGTACATGTACTTTGTATTCTTTTGCATTGCATTGAAATGTGTTGATAACTAGCTGAAATAATTCTTTTCAGATTCACACCTTTATCTGGGACTTAACATGCTGGCTCCTAGATATACAGACCACATTTGGCCATATTCAAGCACCATCACAAGACCAAATGATCAAGGTTAGCCTACACGACTGATCTTTTGGGAAAACAGAGGGGTTTGCTGAAAAAGTTAGAAATAATAACAACATGACCATAAGCACAGACACATAAAAAAAATTCCAAACCCTATCATTGAAACCTTTCATTGTAACATACTTACATACTTATCTATTACAAGAAAAAGAAGAAAAAATACCCAAGCACAAGACATTATATTCTAGTTGAGGAAATGAGTTATCTCACCAGTAGTTAATCTGTAACTCTTAGCTACTTAAAGTATTCTGTTTTCTGTCCCTTCTAGCTTCCCTTCTCTCAAAGCGCCCATACAAACAACTTACATTCTCCCCATATTCCCCACAGACCATTCACTGCAATACCCCCTGTTATTCCCCAGGTATTCTATTTTCTTTTTCTGGTATAAAGCCTGGTATAAACGGAATGTGGCACCAGAAATGTCTTGGTCATTGATGGGTAAATATGATTAATGCTTGTTCTTGCTGTATATTGAGCAGGACACTGAGAAGTGGAAGAGAGAGACAGATACTAGCTTAATCACAGGCCCACAACACACCCTGGTTGAGGAGCAAAAGGTCCAGATTTTCTTATTGAAGTCTGAGGCAAACAGGTTATCTGAGAAGACTGCTTTGAGTGTAAGGTGAAGGCAAACTATGTTGTACACCATGGCATTTACAGTGTTTGATGGTGATCACTGCTGATCAGTGAATCAGCTTCATAGATTATCGATTACACACACAGGGAAAGCTACTTTGCATGTTGATGATGTAGGAGACAAAGGACAATAAGGTTCAAGAGTAAAAGCCTCCAGGTTCAAACACCGGGGTGTGTGATTACAAAGACTGATGCACAGAAAAAGTGACTAAAATTCTCCATTGTCCACTCCAAATCAATGGATTAACACCAGAACAATACTATCTACTAAGACCAACTATTATCAAACAGTAAGAGAAAAATACTATTGCTTACTCGTGCATTAAACCATCACATGTGGTTGTTATTTAAAAAATGTCAGAGCTGGCCAATCTAGTTATCTATTGCACACCAAAATCTTTTATAGAGGTCGAGATCTGCCAAATACATTCCATGTACCTCAGAGTCAGAAAGTGAACTCCAAGAAATTCTCTCACTGGGGTTTGAGCGTGCAAAGGGTCCCTGAGCATCCCACAGACACTGGCCACATTAGTTTTCACCTGACTCCACTCTTTAAGTAACTAGAAATAACCATCACTGTCCCCATCATCTCTGTCATCCCACCCCTGCCCAGCATCGTTGGACAACCACTGTACTGCTCACAAAGTACCACCACCCCTATGCATACCCGAAGGCTCCAAACCAGGGTCACAAAGAAACAGCTGAATCACAGAGGGAAAAAAAAAATCCTCATTAAAATCATATTCTACACCATAATTCTGTGGTTTAGAAAATTTTATTTAGACTTATAAGAGCTAACAGGACTAATGTGAGCTAACTGTGATTGTTAAGGATGGGAACTTTTTGAATTGCTTCCAGTGAAAAATTTAATTGTGACTGCTCCCAAGAGGAAGTGTTTTTCCCGAGAATAGTTTGGAGAAAATCAGTCATATTAACAAAGTGTTTGATACCTGTGAACCCAGTTGAGACAATTAATTTGGATTTCTAGAATGCTGTTTACAAAAACAAAAGCAACTTATGTTTTTGACCACATAGGAAAAATTATTTATATGCAGGGCTTTCAAGTCTATGAAACTGTATTAAGCAGCTGCCATCGAATTGAATGTTTAAGTGCTCATTATTTCTGAAGGCTGAGAAACGATGAGATGCTAAAGCTGAAGCATAAACAATATCGGTTGATCAAGTTTGGAAAGTCTGAAGAATTCAGAGGCATCTTAGAAGTTTTTATCAACGAATGCAACAGATGAAACTTTGTTAAATGCAGGTCAACAAGGGAAAGATGTGTTGCATTTAACTTGACTGTAGAGATTCCACTAAGAAAAGGTGCTTTAATGAAATCTCTTCAATGGCAGTCAGTGCCTCAAAGATGATTAGGATTCCTTTATTCTTTAGAAAAACAAATCCAATGTACCCAGTACTGACTTCTTTCTTGTAGATGTTTGAAAATTTCTGTATAAAGCTCTTGACATTTTAAAGCAGGTGGGTCTTTTATAAATAGGAGTCAATTGTCCCTATATTTATAAAGGAAAGAGAGGGAGATGTGATTTGTAAGTATTCCTAAAAGCCATCAGGCTAAGAGAAACTCCCAGGTAAACAGCAGCACTTTCTGAACACCTGTCATTTTTGAAAGGCCTTTTCATGGTTGAGAGAAAACAGAAGGATCTAAACACTGAATGGAAAATATGCAAGAACTCAAAACAGCTGCAAAGTTTGTACCACCCCAAAACATGACCCAAACACTTCACACAACTTGTATCAAGTCCTTCACCTGGCACAACCTGTGTCTAACTATGGACAGACGGCCATGACACCCCATCTAAAAGATGACGACCAAAAACGACCAAAAAAGCAAATTCTTTCCTTTCAAAAAAGCTTCTTTTAACTAAAAATAAAAGAAAATAATAAGTGCTGCTTTTAATGCTTAGTGTTCTAAGTTACTGATTCAAACCACCTGAACAAACAAAGAGCTGCGGTCCTCACCAAACATCAACCTTTTGCTGGGTTCAGTAATTTGATCAGAATACAGAGACATCCTGATGCTCAATAAATATTTGATCACCTTGAAAATAAGGTCGTTAATGAATCCCAAACATGATACAATGTACTGCTGTGACACCATAGAAAAAAAAATTGTAGACAATAACTTTTAAAGCTCATATAAGATGGTGAAAAGACAGGTTCCTTAGCTAAACTCAAAACATTCAGTGTCCACAACTAAGCCAAAAAGATGATAGAGAGAATTCTCAGTAACAAAGTTTTAAATAACTCATTACTTCACAGTGAAGTCACCACACCGTGCTGCTTCAGCTCCATGGAGTCCTCGAGTACTGGGTGCAGTTCTGGGCCCCACAGTTTGAGAAGGATATGAAAGGATATGAAGGTCCTTGAACGTGTCCAGAGGAGGGCAACAAAGCTGATAAAATGGCTGGAAGGCATGTCCCATGAGGAGTAGCTGAGGAGAAGCTGATCTAGCTTGGAGAAAAGGAGGCTGAGGGGCGACCTCATGGGTCTCTACAGCTTCCTGAAGAGAGGACATGGAAAGGGAGGTGCTGAGCTCCATGCCCCAAGCCTGGCAAGTGTTTAAATAGGCATTTGGACAATGTCCTTAACATGCTTTAACTTTTGGTCAGCCCTGAAGCCGTCACGCAGTTGGAAGTAGATGATCATTGGAGGGCCCTTCCAACTGACATATTCTAGTCTAGTCTACTCAAGTAGATTTGTGTCAATTCCTACATTTTAGAAAGCAAAATAAAGAAAAATTAAAATTAATGTGTTCTGAGAGACAATAACTTTGGTGTATTCTGGAAATTTTTTCCTTTAGAGAGTTAAAATACTAAGTAGGAATGATACTTTTAAATAAATTAGTACTGGTGAGCCAGAAGCAGCAGTTTTTATTGTGAAAATGTTATTGTACCACACTTTGTCTCTTATGAAAATGTGACTTGAAGCTATATGAAGTAGAAAGAAAATGGTCATAATCAAAATGACTTCTGAAAGATGAAGCTTAACTTCCATAGCAGACTGAAAAGCAAAACACGCTGCTAATATGCACTCTATTTAAATAGTGTTAGATTATGTTTCATACTAAGGATTTTAGCATTTGAATGCAAATCAGGTTTAGAAGGTTAACCTGTATGCAGAAATTAATCTGTTACTATTTTAATAGACATTTTTCAATTGCTTTTTCCAAAGGTGCCTATGAACTTCAAGTTAATGCAATATTTATATTGGACTACTTTGGTAATTATTGGGCTAAATGTCTTTCACTCTTGCACTTTAATTTAGCTTCATACCTCCAGCTTCATTAAACATCTTGTTTCACAACTACACTAATAGCTTTTCTCAGTATTCCATTAAGCGAGGAGAAAAATATGAGGAAATTTTATTCATAACTAATGTCATTTACATATTAATCCTATTAATATTTGACAAATAAAGTTCAGTTCACAGCCAAAAATCCATGTTTATAGCAATCAGAATGTAGCAGCCACAAAATTACTCATTGGTCTTTTCCTGCCCCCCCCATATCCCCTCAGCACATTACTCTAAGGGCCAGAAACCTGTTCTCGGTCACTTCTGTTTGTATTCATCCTTTCACTTAACATTATCACCTGGGTCTAGAAACTCCAACATTTGGACTGAAGCAAAAAGAAAAAAATAAATGGCTTCAAAGGGTTGGCAAATATATATAAATGGTCCACAATGGACTAACCGGTGTTTGCCTCTGATTCTAAATTTTACCTTTGGCAAATTAAGGTATCTGTTGAAAAGCTACATACTCTTACCTTTGTGACAAAAGAAATGTCCTAACAACAGAACTATAGTCCCCTCGGTCAAAGGAACTGGTAATGGTCCACAGTTGCTACTTACTGTAGTTTTATATTACTATTGATTATTTTGTAATTTTCTTATTTTTCACCATCTTGTATTTATAAGCTCATTAAATATGTGCTGAGTAAGTCCTCAGGAAAATTAACTCAATAATAAAAACAATCAAGATACTTCAATTTGCCTTCCGTTGCTTTATTTAATTCTCTTTATTTCACTTTGTATCACTAAGTTGAACTGAGATGGCCCCAGTGTTAATCTGTCACCAGACGCCAACATGGCTACAGAATACTACTGTACTTACTTCTCCAGATGGAATTTTCTTTCAAACTAAGCTTCACAACTCACCAATAGCATTAAACAGAAATTAGTACAATTAAAAAGATCAAATCTACAGATTTTTTTCCTCAATAAACTTTAAAAAACTACCCTATAGCTGATAACACTTCACGTTTTAAAGTTTTATTCTCTTTCTACTGTATGTTTAATGTGACTCTATCCAAATTCAACTCCTGGGGGCTGTTTAAGCCATTACCTTTTAATTCACAAATACAGGAGTTACTGGCAAAAGATGAAGAGATGAGCCTGAAGTAAGCTGTTGGGCCAACCAAGGTAATACTGACACACTCCTGGCCCCACTCCTTTGCTTTACCCCCGCCCCACACTTTCGGTCTCCTAAAGTAATGGTTATTCTTCTCCTCTCCCCTAGTAACACAACAAATCTCTGAAAGAGCCTGAGGGGGATCATCTTCCTTCTTAATCTTCCTTCACACTTTTACTGTGAAAAACACCTTTGTTGCATGAAGCCAGTGATGTTGGAGAAAACATTAATTTTCATTGCACAAAGTGCTAAGTGCAGTTGCTTCATTGCATCGCTTGTTTTATGAACCTTCCTGTTCATGTCTCTTTACAAGTTTAAATCCTTGTATAAATCAGCCTAAACCTTCTCTCATTTCTCAAAGTCCAAATGTCTCTTCACCTCCTGTTCTGTCATTTTTACTACCTCTGTCCCAACTCAAGCTTAAGTGCAGTCACTTGAATTTACACCAGAGAGAGAGGGGAGTCAGACTCTCAGAGCACTCATTTCTGTGTGGGTGGTTAGTTGGTGATCAAAGGCTCCTAGAAATCTCACAAAAGTTGGGTTGGATCAGCAGGAAGTATTTGGTCCTTGAAGTCTGACAGCAGAAGCATCCCTGGTGTAACAAAAGAACCTCCATGAACTGAGCAGCAGTTGGCTCTTGGCTGACTCACTATGATAACCTGATTTGGAAGTCGGGTAATTTATCAGTATTAGAGACCACGTTTGCAGGAGCTACAACCCATAAATTTGAGGCTTCATCATAACATTGGCTTTGTTGATGTTTTTCTTAAGCTACGATGATAGTCAGTACCCCAGGAATAATCTTTCAGCAAATCACCTTAGAGCTCATTAAGATTAATGAAAACTACCAACCCCGAAATACAAAGATGCAAAAATATATTCCAAAATATGTCTTGAGAAATGCCGATCTTGAAAAGAACAAAGAACCCTCACATCAAGAGGCAAACAGTGGGCTACAGCTTTGAGCTAATCTGTGCGTAAGGAGAAACGCACAAGTACAAACTAAGAAATTGCAGCACGCTGCTCTCAGACACAGTCTAATTTCTCTTTTTAATTCCAGAGCTAAAAAGCCCCTCGAGCTGAACAGATATGCATGAAAGATGATGCACAGAGTTGCCAGCAGGATTTTTTTCTACATGTTGCCAAATGTATGTTACACAAAATTGTCATTAAGGGCTAGCTTATTACTTTTTTACAGGGCTACAAATCTCCTTGAATTAAATATTTATGAGTCTTGCTTGGAATATTGAATCCTGCGGTATTTTATAAGAAACAACAGAAACTAGCCTTTTCAACTATATATTCTAATATATATATTATAAAATGATGAGTTTTAATCTTATTAAATTCATTATCTGTGTAGGGTAAAATAGCAAACCCCATATTTTACATCCTTGGTTTCACAAGAAAACATTCCCACAAGGTGAGAGTAAATCCACTCAGTAGAACTCAGCACGTGCTCCCCAGTGCTTTTCCTTTGCACGTAGCCAGCTGACGTTTGGAGATGAAAAGTGGAAAACAAAATGTACATTGAATAAATCAGTATGTATTTTCTCTTTCAAGCCTACTACAAGACTAACACAATTTAAAACTGCATTTTCAGGAGAGTAATTTGGATAATGAGAAGGGAAAACTCCTCCTCTACGGAGAAAGGAGAATATGAAAGGGTCCTGCCCACTCCTTGTGAGAAATTAATCCCTGAAGTTCTGACTTAGGACCAAGCAAGTCAGTGGCTCTGGGTAAGAAGAAGTTAAGTTGAATAGGGTAGCTATTTCCTGAGCATTGCAAGTAAATGGAAAAGAAGTATAGGTTGTATTTTCAAAAAGTCAAAGAACTCCAGTTACTCATAGTATAAAGCCATTAGCTATACAGCTAAAGACAGTTTTTTCTAAAACCAGTAAAACTGTTCTTTACTACCTATGGGGCTTTTTAATTAACCAAAACCTATACAAGCAGAGTAGTATACATCCAGTTAAAATCAAGCTGGAATATCCAATCTGGAAAAAAATAATATAAAAAGCCCTTGCTTTCTGGATGCTATAAGTTTTAGTAACTTTTTTCCTCCACTTTTTTTCCTGGCCAGTCCAGTCGCCATTAATATTCCAAAGAAATTAATTAATATATGTTTGCAGTGAGACACTGCAGAGTTTCAGAAGTAATGGAATAACACCTGCCAAATGTGATGGAGGACAAAAATCCTACTTCTTTTGAAGCCCTAGCAAAACATGCAAGCAAATGTCATGGAAACAGAAGCTCTCTCCATGGTAACACCATCCCGGGTGTGGTAGCCAACCACTCTCATTTCTAACATCCTCCAAGACATGGTATCAGCTTAACATTCCACGTATCTAGCAGCTGTAAAGATTTATTAAAAACATTACTAGTTCACAAGCATGCAGTTTCAAAGCCAAGGATGAACATAAGTATAAGGGCAAACTGATGAACTGTGATAAAGCAATTCTGAGTAACACTGGCTTTGGGAAGAAAACCCAAGAGACTCATCGCACCATAAAGAATAATTATATTCCAGCTGGTTCCCATTACACTATCTGACTCGGTGCAACAACTGTAGGACGTGTGACAGTGTCTTGCACAGAACATACAGACAGAACTATACAATAAAAAGGCACAGTTCATAATTCCAGGTAAGCAATCCTTGTTACCTGCTATTATACAGAATTTTACATTTTTTTATCAACCAACCTTCTCAAAAGCAGCTGAGGACTCCTATGAACCCTGTAGCTGCTCTCCACAGAGACGGACCAGCTCAGAGCAGAGCAATGACAGCCATGGGACTGATTTTCAATGAACAATTTATTTGACAAATTAGGTCCTGTTTGTGAACTATCTGTATGCAGCTCATGGCTCTGGCAAAAACTACTATTCAAATTCCTTCTATAAGGATGCTTGAGAGTCTATTTTCTGATCTAATCATCAATGCTAAGTTTCATTTAGCTGCCTGTTAGTGGATATGAGGCACACGGTGCTCTGTGCTTATTCAGTCCAGAAACTGAAAAGGGTCAGCAGTCCAAACGTGTAAAAAACCAAGTTTCCCACAATATTTTAGCAATTAAAATACCAGGTCTTGCATAAACATGTACATCAAGCATAGAAAATGGAGCTTATCCTGCAGAAGCCTTTTAAAATGTGAACAAATATTCACAAAAATAGTCTACCTGGTTGTTCTGGTTCATATGCAAATTATGAAAAGTACACTCATATTCTCTCCTGGTTCAAATATTTTAATGAAATGTAAAGTTTAAACCAAATCCTCTAATATTGATGAAAGCATCGTGACTGTATTTCTTAAGCCCTCTGAAAATGCAAAAAACCCCTATACTGATAGCCCTTATCCGAAAAATTACATACAGTCTTCAGTTTTGTTTTGTATCTAATCAATAGATGGGAGAGGTATATTTTCTACAGTCTTAGTAGATGGAAGTAGTACCGTACTCTATATTTTAGAGAGTGTTGTTGATTCTCCTCTCAAAAATATCAAACATGTTCTCCCCAAACCACGTTAGTGTGCTGGAAAAAAAGTCGTGAAGGTTTCAGAAATACAATATGCCTGATATGGTCCACTACATACATGTTTATTGCTCTAACAGAAAAATCTGTGTTATCTAAAACTAATACTTTTTCAAAAATATTCTGCAAATAACACACAAAACAATAATACTTGTGTCTACCCTTCTTTCATATTTGGCTTTGGAGCCAGACATATAAATTAAAAAAACAACAACCCCCAAAAGCCAAAAAAAAAATCTGAATTTGCTTTGCTTGACTTGAGCTGATGCTAAGACTGGTGTAAAGGAATATGTTGCCTAAAAAATAGCAAAACCTGACCTCTGCTGTTCTTTTCTCCATCTAAACTTTCGTTTTTCCCCTCACCTTGCTCACCCTAGTACACAGCAGACATCTTGTAGAACAGATTTAGATAAAAAAAAAAAAAGAGAGAACTTTACATTTTATACATCAAGACAAAAAGAACAATATTGAAACTCTTGTTAACCACATAGCAAACTTTTTTTTCCCACCTGTTCTGAGCTCATCTTATGATCACTGGATCCTGGGATCCACTTGTTATTTGCTAAATAGCGGAGTGTTTCCAGAACTACTTAGAATTATCTTTTACTCTTCTATTGTTCACTTTCCTCGTTACCAGCAGAACAAGCCATATTTTCCCTTAACACTGGCAACATCAATTCACAATCTGACAAGTCCCAAAGACACACGTTTTAATTGCTCTCATAAGTTAATAACTCTCTCTAGAGAACCCCGTGCTACATAAACCACATGTTTTCTTTCAGCGGTTGGATGAATATACAGCTACAAGATCTTCTTGGGATTTCCATTGATCGCTGTTTGGAAAAAGCAACCTACTGTTTGTCAGTTCAAACTTGTCAAAACTTTCTGATAGCATTTAGCAAGCATACTAATTGTTTCTTTAATGAACAATTCAAAGTACCCAGAACATCTGCATTTTGGGAGTCTAGGATATTTCCGTCTAAGACTTCTACTCATTTTCCCCTTTCAGAACAAACCAGTAGGTACGTCGCAGTTGTACGTTCCTCTATCTCGGTGGAAAGCTTCTAGGGTAACATGGAGAAGAAGGGAATTTCATTTCAGAAACACAACCACCAGCATGATGAGAAGAGAAGCTTTTGCTTTCGGGAGATCTGCAGTAATTACAGAAGCAGTTTTCATTTGCTTCTTATCTCTGACTATTACAGTTGTACAATGAAGTCGGGCACTGCTCTTCTAACTGTACTTAGAAGAGAATAACCTGTACGATACAATCACATCTGAATTATTCAGCAGGCACGTCAGTGGGAGACAATGGAATTTTCTTAAAAGCAATCTATAGCTTTCATATCTAGCTCAAGGCTTCCATTTTTAATCATACGTTAATGGACTTGGTTCCCCATTTTGGGAATGTCGATAACGAGGAGAGCTGATGAATGGAAGAGGAAGTACAATAACAACTGAAACTCAAGTTACAGGCAGACAAAATAAGGTCAAATTACCACAACTGCGTTCTATTCTACCTCCTCAATACAGAATACTCTTCCACAGGCACCTCTGAGCCCTGCAGATCACACCCTGTTCTGCACAGTACAGTCCATATGACTACTTTGTGTGTTATCACCAAATCACAGAATCACCTAGGTTGGAAGGGACCTTTTAAGATCATCTAGTCCAACCAATGAAAAAAAAAAACAAAACCACCACACCACCCCACACACACCACACCACACCCAACACCAACCCAACACTAAACCATATCCCCGAGCACCATGTCAACTTGTCTCTTGAATACCTCCAGGGATGGTACCTCAACCACCTCCCTGGGCAGCCCATTCCAATGCCTGACAACCCTTTCAGTAAAGAAAT
>JAOXNO010000024.1:82909272-82940046 GCA_028565335.1 Limnodromus scolopaceus | reverse complement strand
GCCACCAACTGGATTTGACTCCATTCACCACTCTCTGGGCCTGGCCCTCCAGCCAGTTTTTGACCCAGTGGAGAGTTTTCCCATGTAAGCCATGAGCAGCCAGTTTCTCCAGGAAATATACACAGTTACCCTCAAAGCTGATAATACCAAATAGCAACTGAAAGACATATTTTGATAATTACAAAGTCAGTTACCCAATTGTGATATTGATCCTCCATTTTCAAATTTACTATTTATAAGAACAGTGACCCAGTAAACAATTCAAACTATGACCAATAGAGTAATGTAAAAATAAACCAGTCTACTTTTTAAAGAAAGTAAGTGTTTTAACATTAACTGTTTTGGCCATCCAAATACCACAATGCAAGTGTTGATACTCCACTGAAAGCAACCCTGTTTCCACAAATCTTAGGTATATGTGTCGTCTTCCTGAAATGCTGGGTTACTGCTTACACTAAAACAGCAGGATGAAGATCTACCTAAATATTCTGATTTATCCTGATACAAACCACTATTTTTGCTTTACTGCTACACTCCTGACTAAGAAAAGATAAGAATATTTCATGAAGGACCTTCAAGGAAACTTAAGAAGTCTGTTGGCTGTCTTGTTTTGGCATGCAGAGGAGAAAGAACTGGGAGAAAACAATCGCAACAAGGTAGTTCTTACAGATATTTTCCTAAATCTTTTCAGTTTGATAGAAAGAATACAGATGAATCATACATGAGGCGTTCTGTTTGTTGACAACTATTCTGGGATCCGAAGAAGAGAGTCTTTGTAAAATAATTTCCATTCTATCTTCCAGTTTCCAAGTCATTCCTGATCTACCAACTTCTCAATCCTGGAAAGTTGGATGTAAAATTCAGGATGAGAAGGAACACTGCCAAGGAGACAACTGACCGCCTCATTAATGGCAGCCCATGTTAAACATGAAGAGCTCAATCAACTGCTCGGCTGATTCAATAAAGAGTTCTCACTGATTCGAAGCAGAATCTCTCCTAGATTTCCGTATCCACCCAACAAAGACTTTTTTTTTCCCCCAAAGCTGATCCACCACACATATAAATTAATTTAGTTTGTGGAATACAGACTTAGTCTCTTAAAAGCTGGTATGTTTTGCAGAAGCTGAACAATTGCTTTGGTATTCTCACCTGAGTATCACTTTTACAGTATATATTCCCAAGATTTATTTATTTCTTTTAGCTAAAAAGTATGAGCAACCTGACATAGCTGGAAGCACAATAGCAAATGCACTCAAGAAGCTCCTTGAAATCTAGATTTGAAACAAAGTGGCTATGCAAAAATCATATTTGAAAGCCTTTATGAAGGCCTATCCTAATACAAAATACATCTTTGTTTTCCCAACATTTAGAACAGCAGCATCCAGAAAAAGGATATTTTTTTTTTCCTCTCCTAAACACCACATACGCAGACACCACCATGTTAATGTCAACTGACAATCCTGAGGATGACTAGTACCCGGAATGTAAAATGAAACAAAGATCTTTCCTGCCTAATGCCACTGGCAGGCAGGATGATTAAACTGCACAACAGAAGTTCAAGAACCTATTTAGACAGCTCCCATAAATGCAATGCGATGCCTGAGAACTCAGAGAACATCAGATGGTACAGGTCATGAGCAAACACGTGAGACAACACACCACTTAGAACTACCACTTTTCCTTCGGTAACCAGACTCAAGGCACTGCCATCTCTTCTGGCAGACATAAAAGGGAACTCAGGTAAAACAATTTTGGCAAATACACATTTGCATCTCTAAATGTACTAGAGGACCAGCAGCAGAAAGTTAAACAAAGAAAACTTTTGCTACACCAGTAACTTACTATATTCAGAGCTAAAAATGACTATTAACCCCCCTCCCCTTTGTGGCCATTGTTAGTCAAGTCTGAACACCAGGAGTTTGTACCTGTAAGAAATATTAAAAATTTCCTGAGTTGTGAATTGTATCAGGTTCTTGGAAAGTAAGTGGAAATCATAAAAATCTAGTATGCTCAAAAAACATGGCACTTTTACTTAAGATTCTAACAATTGAATTAAATGAGCCCTAATTAATTTAATTAGACCTTACTTATTGGCATTAAAGCTAGCATTTCTGTTGTTATTTTTTAATTTTCTAGTTTTTTGATTTTCCAAAGAAAGATAGAAAAAAAATTGGCTCAAGACAGCACAGGCAAACTTGAATTGGTATAAAAATTTTACTTGTATAGTCACTGAAAAACTCACAAAGAAATACTGTGCACTACTAATAAATTTGAGTATGTTCATAAAGCATATGACAGAATGGTATATTTGAGATATGGCTAGCTATTTAAGAGACGAACTGCGAAGAACATTGCCATGGAAATTGAATATAACAACTATTCATAGGCAGAAAAGAGTTGTAAAGCTCCGTGGCATTTCAGGAGATTGACAGCAAGTTCTCTGTTAAAGGAAAACCTACAACGGCACAAAAAGTGCAGGCTGACATGACAACAGCACTCCCTGACTAGTAACAGACTCCGTCTTCAACATTCCTCTTGCAGAGGAAATCACATGTAGCAACGAGATATTCTAAAGGTACATGAAAGGTTTATTAGTGTGGGGCAACACAAAGACTGATGAAAATGATTCTCTCCAGATTCTCTTCCCTTCTGCTGCAAATTCTAGACAGGAAAAAAATATAAAAATCAGGCAATCATAGTATCTTCTTTAAGGCATCGAGGCACTGAGCTCTTCTCCTGGGTATCCAGTGATAGGACATGTGGGAATGATTCACAGTTGTGCCAGGGGAAGTTTAGACTTGACATTCAGAATCATTTTTTTACCGAGAAGGTGGTCAAAGACCGGAACAGCCTTCCTAGAGAGGTGCTCCATGCCCCAAGCCTGGCAGTGTTTAAGAGGCATTTGGACAATGCCCTTAATAACATGCTTTAACTTTTGGTCAGCCCCAAATTGCTCAGGCAGTTGGACTGGATTGTTGTAGGTCTCTTCTAACTGAAATATTCTATTCTATTCCATTGTCTCCAAATCTTACATGAATCAAGACAAAATCAGAAAGCTAAATCCAGAAACCTGTATATTTCTTAGAAGCAAAAGTTTATGTTATTGTATGATTCTTCCCAATCCTTTATATATCACCTTTGGTATTAAGATTATATCTGAGCTTATCTGAAGCCATTACTTGCTATTGCAATAGAAATATTTAACAATAACTGATGTCCCATCACTGGTAAACATGAGGGCTGAGCTTCAGCAATACGCCAGCAACTGACCTGGCCTATGTTTAAAAATTCAGAGGATTCAATAAAATGTATACAGTGGAAGAAAAGGCTTTAAAATTATATAGGATTATTTTGGAGATAGTGGCACTGCTTAATGAAACAAAACATGGCCTTTTGGAGAAATTCTACTTGGTGGTATTTTTTTGGAGATATTTCATTCATTGTTAACTTCAGTGATTTCGAATGAACTTTCACAATGACAGAAAATAACATAGCCTATTATACAAAGGGAATAGCACAAATAATTAACAGGCAACCAAGCATTTCAGATCATCACTAAGACTGCCAAGGGAGAGGAAGGAAGGTATATTAAAAACTCATGCAATGTTAGGTGGTAATAAAAACCTGTTCATTATTCTCCTCTCATTTTAAAGGCTAAGCTTTTTGTTAGTATTCAGTATGGAGAGTTATGTGTTAAATAATTCAGCCATTCTTTAAAATAACATTTATCTTAGAAGAACAGAGCTCAGCAACTGCTCTTCTCCCTTCCCCGGAAAAATCTCAAACCCACACAACTGGACTTTATTCCTCATCCAAAATAAGAGCATGGAGAAGTATCAAACAGAAATTAGCCTGAGCCAAACACATCACAGAGCTCAGGAGGCAAGAAGATGGAATAGAACAGAATAAATTCTGATACAAGCTACCAACAGACGGTTAAAAACTGTCCTTAGGCCTTCCTAACCGATGGCCAGCGAGTCTTCTTTTCCATGGCTAAAGTAAGAAAATAATTCCTACACCCTCTTCCCCAGCAAGGGAAAATAATAGTTCTAGGCAGCAAGAAAGCCGGTTATTAAGAGATTGCCAGCATAACAATTAGGCAGTCTGAGATATCTAGCAAAGGTATGATTTACAAGGCAGATAACAAAAGTAATTTCACTGATGAGTGGGCATAGGTCAGAGAGTCGATTCTGCCACCAGAAGATAAGAGGCCACTTTTTGAGATTTCCATTAAAAACACACAGGTTGGCAAACTGCAAGTGTTCTAAAACAAGCATAAGAAGCTGTTTGCTGTTTTGAAGTAACCTTTTAGAAAGCAGGACTGAAAGCTTCCAATCTTGAAACAAGCATTCAGAATCTGTGGATAAGGTGCTTGGCTTTTACCTGCAAACTAATTCACTCATTGTCTGGGGCGTGATCACAGGGCAACATACCTGTCCATGAAGTTTCCTTCTGGCCTGTTTCATTCCTTCCTCCTAATTAGCACTTAGCTTCGGTCCCTGCTCTGCCAACCTGTTACACGTAGAGGGATCAGAAAGCTGATCAGATGGAATGGAGCTGACTTAGCCACATGGGATTTATATCGGCTGAATCTTAAATGGATAGAAAATGATGCAGGGAAAAGAAGCATTAGGGAGAAGCAACATAAAAGGGAAATCAAAAGGAATGTGGGAAGCGGGCTATTGGATAGAGGATGCGTGAAAAGGAGAAGAGGATAGGAAAAGAGTACAAAGGGAAGAAGAGAAACAGTAGTAAGAAAACATTGTCTTAAATTTGTCTCTCACCATGGAGTTGTTAGAGAATGGTAGGTTAATGCAGGGGATGCAAAGGGGGACACTAGAAGCACACATCACATGAAATCACCTACAAAGCATTCTTCAGTGGCAACACCCGCCATCACTTCCATCACTAAACATGCTCTTAGTGCAGATCTCATGATCTGAAAGCTTGCAGTCTCTGGGAAGGGAGGAAGGGTGAAGGAGGAGGGAGGCCTCAGTCATTGCCTTTCAACTGTCATTGTGAAATTAAAGCATTTGTATACCCTGGGCAATAACCAATAGAAGTAAGTCAAGTAACTGGTAAATTAGTTAGGAATTATAATGTTCAGTTAGCGTGACCTTGCAAAATAAGCTAACCTTCACAGGCAGAAAACAATCTCCTTATTCCTTGTTTCTACCATCACTAGTCACAGTGCAAAACGAGTTCTGCTTCAGCACAAGAACCTTGCTATTCATGGTATGAGTTTGGATAGGAAGACTAACAGAAGAAAATAAACCCTGTTTTATCTAACCTAAACCCCAGATTTGGTAGTAAAACTTTTTCACAAATCCCTTTTCATTAAAGCATGCCAATTTCTCAAAACTCAACTAATTCACAGGCACTTGGTGCCAAATCTCTTTAAACCGGAGAGAAAAGTGAGAAAAGCCAGAGCTCTTAGAGGCTAAAAGTATGATTCCTATTCACAAATAATTTCGGGCATTTTGATTTTTATTATAAGTCAGAATTAAACCAAACTTCAAAACAACAAAATAGTCTTTCTTTATCCATGTCGACCCCCAGTACCAGTGTTGCCTGGAGCTAGTGGGGAATATAGGAACATACTCAGGTCTAGATGCCTGTGTCTAAGACCAGAGCTCAAGAGGAACATCTCTGAGTAAATGGGGAAAAAACCAAACAAACCACCAAAACCCACAGAAAAGACTTTCAAACAGACTGAACTAATATGGTCAACATTCTTTATGTTAAATAATTAGTTAACTTCTGCTTTAACTATTATAAGTATGGGAAGTGCGCGTATGCTTCACCAAAAATTTTCCTGTCTGTAAATGGTCACATTCCGTTCATCCTCCTCTGCTGCCACTTCATCCTTCTTTGGGATTTTGCTCCAATTCCTACCTACTTTTGCTTTCTTCTCCTCAAAACGCACATGAGACTTCAGGAGCTCCCAAAAGACATTCTTAAATTTCCCTGGCCTTCTAAAACCCAGCATCATTTCTGTCTGTCTCTTTTTCTGCAAGATCAAATATGTCAATGACAATAGCTGTTAAGAATTGTTTTCTTCTGGGTATGCCATGGTTTCTTCACTCGAGACAAACTGGTTTTATAAAAATCTTTAAGTCTCACGATGACCAAAATTCAGGCCTCTATCCCAATGAACAATATGCATCTTTCTCCGTGAAAAGCTGTAATACATCACACATATAAATGCAACTACAATACAAAAAGAAACATGATTTCAGTCTCAAGGTATCAGTTAGTATTCTCAAGGTATCATTTATGCCTTTTTATACTCTGTTGCCCTTGTATTGTTGCCAATTAATTTATGCCCACATAAACTAAAAAAGCAGTATCAGCTATCTATCTCAGCTTCACCCCTTCCCATTAATCAGCTTTTATACTTATTTCCCAATTAATAGGTCTACAATAATTTCTTTTGCTCAAAAATATATTCTTTATATTTTCACAGCTCCAAAAGCCATTGAGAAGACTGCACATTGCTTAATCTTGGAAAATCAATTTAATAACAGATGCAAAAAATTTATATTCCATAAAACCTGAAATAATAAGGAAATTTGAACATTAAATTAGACTAAACAAATATATTCCATATTTTAAAGATGTAAAACCTTCATAAACATTTTGTAAGAAAATGAGTATTTTATTGGGTTATAAATTTCTCAGTATGCTAAATCAGAAATCACAAGTTCTAGAAACACAAAACATCCGCTATTAATTTCTTGTAACGACAGCAAAGAGACACATTCTTCAGTTATTTCATTTAAACTAGAAAAGGTCATTTCAAATTTAGCTGTAGTAACTCCACATAACTTAAACTCTAATATTCCAGAAAATAGTTCTGAGAAGCCTTTACAATTGCTTTAGATTTTAAGAATATGCTAAGACATCATCAGCACTTCTTATGAAAGTATGAATTTTTTTTACCCTAGTAGTTTTGCTGTGAATTTGAAATAGCTATATATATAAAATAATTTTTTTAAAAAAGAAGTATGTAATCTAATTGCTCAGTTATTTTGTGGTCAGCAGATGTAGAACTTGCAACAGAGAACAGAGGTTAATCTTGTTTCCAGATGGGAGTGTCATCACCCTTGCTAAAAACTACAATAAAGGAAGTAAACTAGAAAAAATTGTTTTAGCTAGAGAACCAAATACAAATGTTTTCTGTGAGCAACTGTAATGTTAGGAATATTTAAATATTTATTGAAATTTGAAATAATAAAAAACAATTCCTTGTGTTACAAGCTAAGGAAAAAGTCAACATGGATGATGTTACAGTCCCTATCTATGCAAATATACAACACACATTGCAGTGTATCCATTTTATTAGAGTAAACAGGAGCAACAGCAGGATGGATGAGGCCTCGCTACTAAGCTCCTTTAAAGCCACCTTTCCTGCTTGAGAACCATTTATATTATTTTTTTCTGCTTGTACACAGTTCTTCTGATGACTTCTACCCATCCCAGTCATATACCAGACATAGTTTGATAATATATCACGCTTGAATTGCACTAAAACAACACAAGTCACAAATTTTACTAAAATTTTAACGTGAACGTCCTTGAGAAAGAAAAATAATCCCAGAGCTCGAATCAATGGCTGAAAGATTCACAGAACTCATGCAGTCAAATACCCCTCCTTATTTAGCAGCATGTCAAAATACACACGTGAGAAAAACATGAGCTGATTCCTGACAACTGCCCCCATGGATGAATCCAAAGTCACACATACTACAAATTAGATTGCAACTAATTGAATTTCAGTAGTCTGAGGAACTGGAAAAATGACAGAACCAACATTGCCAAGTAATCCTTACTGAAACAAAGATTAGGTAGTAGATGGGAGGATGAGTGGGGAGGGAGGCTGAGAATTTCATTTTAGGGTGAAGGGAGAAAAATCCAGTTTTATGCTACTTACTCCTGTAGGCTGAAATATCAGTCCATCCACTTCGTGGCTGACTTCTCTAGCAAAGCTTCCTTCCAGGAGCTGTAGAACAAAAGGAAAATAAATCTTTTTTCCATAGGGAAATATTCCACTTAGAAGACTGCACATCAAAGCAGATTATATGCTACTGCTGCAATCCTTGGCTAGTAAACTGCTTATTTATGGTTTAATGTTAGAGCTTGGGAAATGTCAACATAGAAAGCTTCAACATATTAGCAGTTTTTATAAAAAACATTTAATTTTAAAACAAGTTTCAGGGAGGCAAACCATTACAGCATCATTCAAGAAAAAAGCCTTTGTCCAAAAAGTATTGAGAAACCAAGGTGATTCCATACAGTAAAAAAGGAAGAAATATCAGTTCCAATATAGGACACCACAGTCATTTGTGGACTAATTAAAGAACACATTTGCCACTTTAACATGCAAGTAGCACTTACTTTAGATTGAAAATATCCACTGAAAAAATATTTCAGGGCATCATTCAAAATTCATGTTTGGCAGACTCCGTAACTAGGGCATAACCCAGTAACACAGCTCCGCTACGGCCAAACAGCTGCCTGAATCCATTTGGATCTTGAATATTCTGTTTCCCATTTTCAAAGGTTGTGAATTCCATATGGAGGTGGATACATCCGTCAAGATGGTATTTGCCTGAGAAAAACCATCTAACTAAAACTAATGAAACCAGCCAGTCGACAGTTACAAGAATTGATGAAACACTTCCGTGTTAAATTATGACTTGCCTAAGGAAAAGCAAATACCCAGTGAGAACTACAACTGTGAAGTAATAGCAAAAACTAGGAGAATTACCAAAATGCCTCTTTATTAATTTCAATTTATGTTTTACTGTAGAGATGAAGAATCTATCCCGACGTTGCAGGTGCTTTTAGTAACAGTTGAAAAATTTTGATGTGTAACCAACCCCGTGGTCATAAAACAGCAAGTACAGAACTCAGTAAATCACAGTCAGTTTTAAAAGCAATATTTTGGTCTAGATTGTTAATTTTGTATCATTTCCTTTGTATAGTCCAAGTTAACTCAATGACCCAGTGACTAAATTATTATCTTCCTATAGGCTGTACAACTCAAAGCAATGCACTTAAAATGGATCAAAAGCCCGATGGCCAAATATTTTAAACAATAATAATATAACACGATATTTCGCTGATACCTGTAGGTGTTTGCACAGAATAATTGATCATTTTACTATAAAAACCCCCTAGTTTTTTCCTTAATCACATAATCATTAACATACTTGTGCTTATAACTGCATCTACAAATACAGCATCCACTATTCAACTTCTAGACACAATTTAATTGAAAAACACACTCTATGAGAGTAATCTCAAGTGGTAAAATACTTCAAGAATATTTGATTCTGAGAAAAAAAAAATCACCCAGCAAAACACTGTATTTCAGTACATTGGCATGTGAAGCTGTAGCTTGCATTTACTTATTCTCATTTTGGAATTTACAACTAAGGCTCACGATCCTTCACCAACTGCTTATACAAAAAAAAAAGAAAAAAAGAATCCGCAATTCTTTCAAAAGTTCATTGTTAATCTTTGCTTCAGCAGACAAATGAGTACGTTGGAAAATATTTAAACAAATGTTTAGAAGTTTGGGCTTTTAAAGTTTTTTTTAAAAATTTCTACATAAGCTAAGCCTTCTGTAGATCCCTTGCAAAGTCACTGCACAGCTCCAAACCTGATGGGCCCATGAGAAATCTATAATAAGAATACACTTAATATTTACAAAAATACACAGAAAAGATTTCATTAAATTCAAGTACCAAAAAATACTTTCTTCAAATACAAAAACCTACACCTTTAAAAGTACAAGACAAACTTCAAATTAGCTGAGACTAGACTTTTTATACGTTTCTAGCTATCATACTGAAAGGCACTAACCAAACTGGCAAACAGAAACCAATCATCTCTGTTTCTGCTTATTTTAAGTTCTTAAAGGCATTTGACATGGCTAATTCAATGTTGGAACTTACACAAACAGCATTATTTACTCTTTCCCAAAATAAAACTTGGGAATATAGAAACAGCCTTTTAATTTGGAGGGTGGGACTCACCCAGGTAAAGCATAAAATTATTATCATGCACTGTTTTACCTGTAGCTCTCTCCACTCTGGTCTACGTGAAGTTAAACTCCATTAAAGCACAACTTCATAAATTGTGGAAAATGTAAATTCAAAATTTACTGTTTCAAAAAAAAATAATACATTCTGGTATTCCTTTTTTTTCCCACTACTCCACCACACTTAAAAAATGCAAGGGAATCCCTCTGAGCAACCCGATACCCAGTTTCAGACTTGAACTCGTTCTCATTTTGGAGGTCCAGAGCATCCATATTAAGACATCTCCTCCTGAATGTCAATTAGACATCAAAGATAAAAGCATTTTAAAGGCAGAACAAGACTCAACAGCTAACTAAACCTCTTTGTGCAGTTATTCTGCCTTCATTCTCAGTTATTCTGCTTTCAGTCTCATTAAGTCCACTACAAGAATCTCAATGACAACATTCTGGAAAAGAATTTTCACTAGAAAGGATTAACAATTTGGGAGAGGGGGAGTGAAGTGGGAAGGAGGGAATGGAAATTTTCTCTGTGCTTCCTCCCATACTTACTTTTGTGCAAGTTAAACTATTTAGAGGTTGTCTGTGAATACTGCAGAATCTATTCCCATTGAATATTGCAGAAAGTTTGGAACGACAGGAGAATGAGCAGAAAAGAAACATTTGACATAAGCAAACATTTTTGACACTAAAAATACAGCTGTTAGAAAGTTTTTAGGTTTATGAACTTCAAATGCAGATATCACGGCTCATCTTTTAAAAAAAAGATGTTCAATTTTCCACACATATTAAAATTTCTAATTAACTACTTGAACAGTACGGTCTTTTTTTTTTTTTTTTTTTTTTTTTTTTTTTAAATCGGCACCATGATAAATGGCACACCTGCTTGGCTGGGACGACTGCCAGAGATCAGATAAAATGCAATGCATCTCAATGACATTTTATAAAAGATGGGTAAATGATGCATGCCAACCAATTCTTCCACCCTGCTACTCCTTGTAGCCTCGTGGCATCTATTTCCACCTGTGAACCCCTTTGTTCACTTCTCACAGTTTCCTCCTTCCCCATGAACACTGCAATAAACCACATACTCATACTACAGTTTATTATTCAAAACTTTTCCTTTCTCACTCTGCAACTAAATCAAATTAAAAATTATTGCTACATCTAATAATAGTCCTCTAACGAAAAGAATGGTGTAATCACATGGAACGAGCGGGGCTGTGTGACGAGTAACAGGATGAGCTGAGGAACAGTAAGTCACCAAAAGCAGGATTAATAACCTGCTGAAGCTGATTTTGCTAAAACATGGAACCAGTCAGCAGTTCTTGAGTGGATAATTGAGAAATCACGCTTTCTAGATCTCTCTATACTTAAAAATAAACAAATCACTTGGCTCCTCCAGCAGGAAGAGGAGAAAATTTCGGTGCATGCATATTCCACATAATGCTGGTAGGTTTTTATTGATGTTTCTGTAATCCTGAGGCAAGACACATGATTCTGATGAGTTTTCAGATGTTACTTTATTCATAAAGTAAATACATCCAGTAGGTAGTACTGTGCCTTTTCCTTACCCTTGCAAAAAAACCCCAAAAAACCTCATGCAAGCCGAACATGCTGTGAGAAGAATGTGGATTCCTAAACATAATAATGTTTCTGCAAAGTCATATTGACTTCCTACAAAATAATGTGGCCACGGTCCTTGCACACAACTATTATCAATCTGCCATGTCACAATTTGTTGTCTTGGTGGCCAAGAAGGCCAATGGCATCCTGGGAGGCATCAAGAAGAGTGTGACCAGCAGGTCCAGGAAGGTCATCCTGCCCCTCCGCTCTGCCCTGGTGAGGCCCCATTTGGAGCACTGTGCCCAGTTCTGGGTTCTCCAGTTCAAGAAGGACAGGGAACTACTGGAGAGGGTACAGCAGAAGGCTACAAAGATGATGAGGGACCTGGAGCACCTCTTTTATGAGGAAAGGCTCAGGAACATGGGTCTTTTTAGTCTGGAGAAGAGAAGACTGAGGAGGTTCTGATAAACACCTATAAATATTGAATAGAGTGGCTGTCAAGGGGATGGGGTGAGGTTTTTTTCAGTGGTGCCCAGTGACAGGACAAGAGGAAACGGGCACAAACTTGAGCACACTGTCATTCACAGCTTCAGCGAGCAGCATCTTCACTGGCTTAGACTTCAGCCCAACTCACAGGACAATCCCCTCCCCTGATTTCAGCCCTCACCATCACACACCCCAGTAATTCTCACATCCTGACATCCATCAGGTTTTACAGACATCGGTGCATGAATCTCTGTGCAGATTCTTTAAACTTATCATATAGCCTTCAGAAAAAGATTCAGAAGTTACCAGCACTAATAACCACCTTTTTGAAAAGGAAACAATTATTCTGGCTCTTTCCTTTCACTTCTCTAAAAGAGATGGACTATTCTGCTTCCACAGAGAAGGAGGCAAGAATTAAACAGCTGCTTTCAGTCTCAAAGCAAAAAAGTATCAAAGAGCAAGTGAGTATCTCTCTACTGGGGATGGGGAGGGGGAAGTTCCATGTATTATTTAAAAATAAAACTAAAAATCTCAACCTTCCCACAAATAAAAGTTGGGTAATTCACATTTTAATAAACCCATAAGAGAAGTTTTGATTTTGGTTCCTTGACTGAAATTATTACAAATATATGGTAAAACTTTCAAAGTAGTCTTTAGTGACTCTGGGGAATACACGGCTTTGGGAATTAAAGGGAGCAAACCATCTGAAAAATGAAAAAAAAACAAACAAAAAAACCCCACACCTCAAACTGAAGCCTTTTATCTTTTTCATATTGGGGATATTGCTCACCTCATCTAGCATTAGCATTTGAAGTAAAACAGCTGACCTAAACAAATCCAGCGTAAATTAACATTTGGGGGAAAGATGGGAAAGGATCAAAGGCCTCTGGCAGTTCCAGTGCTTCCTTCCCTCCCTGCCCAACCCCAGACACAGCCGGGATCACCAGCTCACACTGACTTTCAGACAGCTATGGCGATGAGATGAAACCCTCTCCTCTCATGCATATTTAAGTTCCTCTGCAAGCGATACGCTCAAGTGCCAAGTAATTTTTTTGGAAAATTGTGCAGTCTCAAGTTAGGGCATGCTGTGATGGAGCATCTTCGTTAAGTTGCTCCAGTGAACTATGTCATTCGCAATTAAAAAATTAATGCCTATTTCTCAGCAGTTTTCTTTCTTCCTTCAACTTCTCTTCTTCAGTCCTCTATTTAGTGGGCACTAATTAAGTTGACCTCCGAGAGATTTTTTTGGGGGCAAATAAACCAGCTCCACATTTCAAACATTTCAGGAGGAAACAGCTATAACTTTTCAGTGTTTCAATAATGTCTCTTCTAAACTCAGAGTTATCATTTTGTTCATCAGCTGAAACCACCCCAGCCAGACTTGACAGCATATCCCAGGACAGCAAGAAAAAAAATGCACTCCCTGTTCTCCTCCGCACAAGTCTCCTTTTCAAGGAGATCTCTGGATACACAAGCACTTGCCAAAGAAGAATTTCACCAGCCGATGGCTTGTTACAAGTGGCTCCTTGACTCCAAGTCACCATGAAGGTCCTGAAAGCAGAGCTGGTGACACCATGAGCATGACAGCCCATGGCCATACAAGTAAATGTTTCTGCTTACACCCCGTGATTCCAAAAGCTCTAAGTAGTATTTCAACATCAACATTTCCTTCCCTCATGCAAACATCAGTATCTGTCCCTTGTTTCTATGATTTCATGTTTTCCTCCAAATCACCTATAAAGTGTTGAAGAGCAGATTTTTAATCAATTTAACATGACCCAGTTTCCTCTGCACTACTCTCATTTCCTAATAAAAAGACGATATGATACCTAATGTCAAATAAATGAGGTAAAACCCAGTACTTAACATATTAATTAAAGTGCTCCTTTACAGCAGGGTAAATTCTATAATACAGCAGGTCCAATTCTATAATGCATGCTCAATTATTCATTGTAGTCGGCTATATTTATCGTAAAGATTTTCAATTTTTGTTTGCCAGGAAACCAGCAACAAAAAGGCAAGAAAGGAAATGCAGCAGGATAACGGAGAGCACAGTCAGAAAACCACAGCTTATACTAAATATTTTTAAGCTAAAAATACTAAAAGTATTAAGCTAAGTATACTAAAAAAATAATGAAATTACAAAATATTTCCTGGCCCATGCTAACAGCCTTAAATATGCATAAAGGAAGAGCAGGATCAAAAACTGTAGAAAATAAATTAAAAACTTAACTCCTTAAGAAGTAATTATTTAAAGAAGATTTATGTGCTCATTAAGAACCAACACATACTGAAGAATAACTGCTACATTTTCAGTAAAACAGTGAAATGATCTACTTTGCCCTAACTGCATAAGGAACAAAAAGTATAAACTTCTCACTTGCTCATTACTTAAAAATAAATTTCACACTCTCAGGATGTAAAATCAGTGTATAATTCCAATTGCATGAAAAGCCTTTAAAAAAAATTTATGCTTAAAGCTCAAAAACCTAGCTTTCATGCAGGCATCCACTCAAGATTCTAAGTCAAGATATAAACAGAGAAAAGCTGTAAATGTTATTTTGTCTCTATGAGTACATACGTTTTAAAAGCACTTGATGTTAACCAATAATTCAGTACTAAACAAGAAGAGTAAAAGTAAACTCCGAAGGTTCATCTGTTTAACAAAATCACCACTATTTTGAACTGTGTAATTTGTGGCAACAGCTGAATCACATTGTGATGAAAATTATATCAAATGACTGCAGAAAGACACATGGGAATTTTCTCAGTTGACAAAATTAAAAAGTAAATACTTTTTATAAAATACTATTTTATGGGAAGCCTTTCAGTTTGTTAATTTACTAGAAGCTCTGAAACCAACCATACTGAAAGGCTAAAAATAACCTCTTTGCCAAGTTAATCATACAGAACATTTTGGCTCAAAAGACTTTAAAAAACACCTAATTACTGCAATGGATTTGTTCCCTATAAGAATGAAAGCAGATAATGGCAGCAATGTGAGGCTGATGTTCACTAATATGATCAAGAGACTAATTATTATCCATGAATCATTTGTAGCATTCAAAACTTGATTAATGTCAGGTCAAGTTTAACATGTGATAGGTTTTATTAGTAATGCTTGGCTATCCCACAGCTTGTCAGTCGAAGCGAGTGCCATCTGTTAGGTGTGGGAATAGCCAACAGCCACAACAAAAGCACAGTGGATACAACTGGTCACTGAAGAACATTTTAAGAATTCCATAAGGGAGATACCCTAATAATTTTAAACACACCGGACCAGAACCCAGCTCAAAAAGACCTGCTAAAGATAGGACATTTGTAGCCAAACAAGGTGGGCTTTTCTCATTTTAAAGCTTGACCAAACACGTGTTTAGTGCAACTGAATTCAGCTTCACAGATTGAGCAGCCTCTAGCCACAAAAATTCTTTTGCAAGAGGAGCACACGTAGCTTCCTCTCTACACTCCACCATCTTCAGCAAGCATTCCTGTACAGAATACCCTGCTTTATAACTTTAAAGCACCACTCATGGTATTCAAGTACATATGGCCCTAACTAGTAGCTCATGCAGCTTTACCTGGGGTCACCTCTCCCATATAGAGCTTGTTCAGGGCTCAGGTCCTGCAGCAGGATGGGCACTGAGCTGGTACCAGAAGAGCTCACCTGGGCATCTCCAGTGACCCTTGATGCGCTCTGTATTAATAACAGTAGGAGCAGCAAGGCTGAAATAACATCAAGAGGCAACAGACAAAGGAAGGTGACCTAATTCTACCTGGGTTTGCTCTGGCACCTACATACTCTCCTCTGGTCTAAAACTAGTTAGAAACTCAGCAGGAGCATTGAAAGAAACATTTACTTATCTCGCAGCTATCACAGCTACGACAGCCCTCTCAGATGTATTACAAATACGTTATTATTTGATGGCTCTCTTGCATTCTAAGTGGATGAAGCCGAAAGGCTGTGGATTCAGGCTGTCACCAGCATAACTTGCTGTCTGTACTTCAGCTCCAAGTGTTCAGTTTTCTGGCTAAGAGCCTGATGTGCAGGGCTCCCAGACACCTCAATGCCTTAACGTAAAAGCCAAGTATTCTGAAGACTGGATGCTAGCAGACCATAGACCATAAATAACATCATAATCCATAGAACCATAATTACCGTACAATATCATCCTCAACCCATATAATTTCATAGCCGATGACTGACAAGGACCCAAACTACTAGTGCCTGGGCATTAGCATTCTAACTAATGACACCACTCTTCATCGATTGCCTTTCAGAAGAGCAATTCTGCAGAAAAGTCCTTATCAGGGTCTATGTATCCTTTCCAGAACAGGAAAGCAGTAGAAATTCCTATTTATACTCATGTGATGGGCAACGAGCAACATCTCCAAGCAAGAAAGCCAAAGAGATTCTCCCTTCTATCTGCAACCCAATTAGTGTCACGATTGAGGCACATCTGCAAAAAACAAGTTATTCCACACACTGGATTCCCAGAACTTTCCCAGCTCCTACTGGAACTGCTGCCAGTTTCACAAGGAAGAACTTAAAGCAAGAGAAATCGTATGTATTATCTTTTGAAACCTGCTTCTTAAATCTTTTCTACTACCCCCCTAAACGATTTAAAGAAAAGCCATTTCCAGAGGAATGATTAGCTGGAAGTTACTGCAGCCTGTGATGGGATGAAACCTCCGATACTGAGAAGGTGGAAGAACAGCACTGGCTTGATTTCATTACCCAGTCACAAGGGAAAAAAAGGCTATAGTGAACAGCAATAAGATATATTACAGAGGTAGCAGGGAATACATGGTTCTATTAATGTTTCTATTTTATTTTTAATCTTTTGCAGCTAATTCATTAACTGCAGTCTTTAAAGATGCTACTAAGGCTAGCTATATGCCACGTTCTTTAATTATTTGGATAGAGACACTTTAGAAAAACGTAGATCACGCCGCAGTAAGAGTCCCACTGAGCTATCACCAGTTTGCTGGTTCTGAGCAAACAACTCCAAAGGTCAGGTACCTAATATATGCAAAACAATACCCAAGAATAACAGGAGCGCTATGTGTGTTAATGCTTAATTTGACAGCACATCTGCATTCCTGAATTCAAAATAAGCATTAGGCATTTCTCACTGTCAATCTCTTCTCAAAAACACAATTGAGAAATTGACAGCAATTAACTACGATGTTTTCAAATGCTTCTTTCAAATAAGAGAAATAGGCTGCTTCAAGAAACTTTAATTGACTTCTGTGATAGCTTCAAAATGGGAGAAACATGGATTCCTCGAGGCTCTGAGGTAACGCCACTGCCAAACAGCAAATTTATTTAACTGACGAAGAAACAGAGCAATATATTTCATAGCTTGGCCATTTAATTTACTGTGCTCTTGCCAGTTCTCTATTTCAACCTGCAAGGTACCTTCAGCTTTTTCTTTTAGGGATTGGCATTTTGTCCACATAACTTTCCCCAGAACAGACCTGCCTGAGACTCGAGTCCTGCTGGAGCTGGAGGAGGTTTAATTGGTGCCACTAGCAAATTCTTTGACCTATTTACAAATGATCTACAATCTGTGATATTCCTGGATGGATGGCAAACACTCAGTAAAGTCTGTTACCCACCTCCTCCACTGAGCAGGATTCTCCTACTAATGGTTAGAAACCCCCTAATACTCTGGGTTTGATCAAATACAACATTCAAAAGTTCTGCTGTGAAAGGCAAAAATGACCTTGAGTTGAGTGCAATGGGCTGAGTACATTTTAATTTGTTCTCTAAATGATTTTCCAACGTTACAAACTTGATAGGGTTTATCTGTTATCCAGCCCCCGTGTAAATGGCTACAACATAATCCGGTCTCTGGTTGTCAGGAACGTGTACAGGCCTGTTTTAATTAAATCAGATAATTAAGGATCATATTTTATTAAGCATTTCCACTAAGACTCGTCAACAAAAACAAATTTGTATATACAATAATTCAATTAGACATAAAACAGATATCCAAGAATATAAAGTCTTCCTTCATTTACTATTACAATGTCTGATTCAAAGTGGGCTAATGTATTCCACTGGGCACTCATGCAGGGATTTTAACACAAAAATTAAAGATTTAACATTATATTCTGAATGTTTAAAAACATCTGATTCTTCCGCTATACAATGGCACTTGAGGGCTTTATTTGCTACAAAGTTGAAATTAAAACTTGCCACTGCAAGGCCATAACAGTAAAATCCTAAGATTTTATTCTTTCTTGATTTTAAAGAAAAAGGATTTTATAGAGTATTTTTCTGCAAAATTGGGCATATCACAACAAAAGAAAGAGCAAGCAGGGATGTCCTATAATCTTGTACCATAATAAATTGCATTAAATTTCACCCCCATCTTTACAATTTTCTTTGTGCTCTTATTCATTTTATCCAAACGAAGCGCATGTCTCTCGAACATCATTCCAACACGAGGAGGCTGATGGCTTCCCCGTGGAGCTGTATTGCCAGGAGGCAGTTTGGAAAGTGACAGGCTGTGAAGTGGCACAACGGACAATATTAAACAGTTGCCCCTCAATTAATGAGTGGAGTGACCTACTTAGTCACCACAGCTGAGTCCTCCAACTAATTCCAAAGATATCAAATACACCAATTCAATTGCCCATACTGGGATACCAACTGGTAATTAGGTCCAAACAGATTTGCATTTTCTCTGTTTTGGTAATACACCACAAAACTGAAAAGGGAAATCACTGTTAAGACATTTTTCCTACTTAGAAAGGAATATTATTTCCATTGAACAAAATATAAAAGAAATCATTTAGAAAAATGTTAGAATTTTCAAAGCTAATGTTAAAAGCTAAATTGAATATCTACTGTTCTGATATTTAAACTTACAGTGTGCACCAAGTATAATGCTTCAACCAAATGCTTTTATTTTTCCACAAGTTTCATTGTTTTCTTTCCCACACTGTAGTTTGGCAAGTCAGAATTCAATTATATATTCCACTTATATATTCCACATGTGAATTTTTCTACATTAATTGAATTTGTACCACTAGCAATATCCAACATACTAGTTACGAAAACAACAGGCCCACTAGTTATGAAAACAATCCTTCATGGGAATGTTCAAGACTGTTTGCTTTAACTTCAGTGTATCATTTTCAAAAAAAAAAAAAATGTGGAATGTAACTAATGTGTGAATAATTCCTTAAACCAAAAGCAAAAAACTATATCCCTCTTTCCCTAACCAAACTTATACTGTGCTGAAATATTAGACTTGACCTTCAACATCAGAAATGGTAAGTAAGTATCAAGCAAGTAGCCTAATGTTCTTTTGTTAACTCTAGGAAATGAACACAGATTCTTGTTCATGAACCGGTCTCCTCAAGTGACTCCACCAGAGCAAAGAGGCTGAGAAGTCAGCCGCAGCTGAGTCATTTTCTTCCCCCTAGCAAGAGGGAAAATCTTTTGGTGTAAACCATCTAACCAAGTAACTGCAGCCTCCCTGCCCCAGCTGGACACTCCACCAGCCCTGACCTACAAAGTCCTTACCCTCGTCCTCCCACTCCCAGAAATTACATTCAACGAAGAGTATCCAACCAGCGCTGCAGCTGGTTGCACGATAGAGCTCCGGTTCAAGCACCAAACCCTAAGTGGTAGTTACCTACATTCAGCTCAAGAGCCACAGTTTGGTCTTCTGTTTCATATTACAATTTACAGAGCTTCCACTTGGGCTGGCTGACTCCTTACCTTTAAAATTCACATGGTAAAACCATTTTGAAAAATCAGGCTGAAGTACCACATGCTGGGATACAGGAAAGCTGCCAAGCGAAGATTTCAAATTCTAATACAAGCATAAGGTAACATCTTTCCAGCTTCTTATTCACTGCTTGTTTACTAGGTTCCTCAGGTCAAACAGTATTTGCATTTACGGGAAGAAAGGCACTTCTAAAAGAAAATTTTTGTGATGATAACCACCAGCACAAAAGCATCTAAGGCTGGAATAAGGCAGTGTTGCTTTTACAACATTTGACTTCTCATTTCTGGGGATAGGACAAAAGTGAGGAAGAAATATACGAAGTAAAGAAATAAAAGCAAACACAAACAAAATGGTAGAGGGGAGATGGGTTAGAAGCTAATTAAAAGGAGAGGAGATGATAAACAGGCCAAAAACCTGGAAGAGAACAGATGGAGCGAGGACTATGGTGTAGGCCAGACACCGAAGAGCGACTGCCAACTCTGGGTCAGGAAGCGCAGGACTGAAAGGTGAGCCGAATAAGCTACTCCTTAAGGCATAGAAAATAAAAACAAAAATAAAAAACAGGGGAAACAAGTCTTTTTGGCATTAAAAACCCTCCAGATGGTAACATTCCCCCTCCACGGAGATGGGGAATTCAAAATCTCCAATAAATATGATTTGACACTGCTGCTGCTGCTGCTGCCATTGCGTTCTTGCGTCTCCGTGACTGCAAATCTTCCCCGCATTTTTGTCCTTGGGCTACTTGGTACCATAAGAACGGGGCTTTGTGGTCATTTGCAGTCAGTTCTGGGTTAGCAGCTCTCTCAGCAGACATGGATGAGCTATATTCCACATATTCTGCCTTTTATCAGGGTTCATTTTTTCAGGCCATGGAAATACCAGCTTCCAGTTGCCTCAGCTGCAAAACACTTCACACCAACATCAGCAAGTCGTGTACTTACACAATCTCCTTCTTCCTCACAGGTCCGTGGCCACTTAATTTTCCAAAGCAAACCCCCTCAACAGTAGCTATACGTTTATTGGTATAAACTTTCAAATATTCCACCTCTCCTAACTACAATAAAAGCAGTTTTAAAAAAATAATATTCAAATGTCAAGCTAGGAGAACAAAGTCCGTCATCTGTCAGTTCACAGATTTGACTGAAAAGTTTCAAGGCGATCCTAGACCATGTAATCTTCTAGCAGAGATTACTCACCTTCATTCTAATCCCTCTAGGACAAGCTGTCATTTTCAAATCAGGTGATAGTCTAAGAACTGACAAGTCACTGATGTACAGCGTGCTAACATTTGAAAAAGGTTGTTCGTTTGACCTGTATCATTGTTTAACCTTTAGTCCTATTGTTCCACTGAGAGTGATGGGCACAATTCTCCACGGGACCATGGACCGCAGAGAAAGGAACTCCTTTTCTGCTCCTGCTAGACAGCATTTTCACTAGACAATAGGCTTTAGAGATGACATCCGAGCTGGAACCGTCCACACAAAAAAAAGCCTTGCAAAAGGACTGTGAGTTGGTTTAGGCAATGAAAGCCAAGGCTTGCATCATTTCCAAGAGTTTGATTATTTCTATGTACCTGTAGTGATTTATTTCTATATTCCTGGTTAATATAATGAAGATAATGTGCTTGTTGAAAATCCTAAAATATTTGTATAAATAAAAAACTAAGGCTCCAAGGCTAAGACTATGCAGCATATAAAGCATTAACCTCACTGGTCTTTACTACTTAAGCATTAAGGAAGCCTAAAACTCCACTTCTTCCACAGGCTGCTTCTATTCTTTGGTGATGGGTGGGACCACTGGCAGACCTCACCATGTCATCTCCTTGAATTCTGACACACGTTAATATATGAAAAGAAAGAGAGCTACGCAGCAAAAGTGACCAATCACACAAGTGTTAATGACAAACAGCAAAGAGTCAACATTCCTCAAAAATACTTTTCTAAGAGAATCCAGAAATTACATTAAAAAGCAAAATCACTCACAGAGTACGTGTTCCCAGCTAACACTAAAAGAGCAAACTGCATTTAATGATTCTTTGATTATAGAGGCAGAAGAAATTAGGGATGCTGCTGTCTCCACCAATATCGAAGTTCAACAAGGTAATATTTTTAGAGATTCAAAGAATATACAACCTGTCCCCAGGGGACTGTCCCTTTCTATTCTTCCTCTCACCATCAGAAACAAACGAAAGCCCACCAAAACATCTTAAAATAACATTCAAGACAACTTTATAAAGATATAACATTGTAAAGATACAGCCCTTATTTCGAAAATCTTGTACCAACAACCAATGTCAAGGCACAACTATAAATGCTGTTATACTTTATAATTGCACTTTTAAAGTGCATTTCACTTCACAATAAATTGATTTTTAGATTAGAAAAAAAACCAAAACCAGCCAGTACTCTCACTCTGGTATTAAAGTCCCAAATCCGTAACTCTAAGAACAATTTCATTATTTGACATATTATATAACACAGTACAAAGTTTACTGCTGTTTCATGTAATTACTTCCACATTTTCACTGAAAATAACTAAACCTGTGTGGACAACATTCATTTTTTTCCTGGTATAATTAAAAGTTTTAGCCATTTATTCTGCTATTAAATATAGCATCAAGACTCCTGGGCTTTTCAAGTAATCTTCCTACAATCCACCCAAGCTATCACACACTTACTGACACGGGCTATTGTTAATAAGAAGAATAGCCAACAATGGCTTTCAATTTGGAGCACCATGTCTTAACTCGGGTCATAGAAAGGACTGACGGAGGGAGGCTGTGAAGGGAAGGGTCTACAACATTCACTTTTGTGAGGTTCAAACTGCGCCCTGGTAACATTTTTCAAAAACTGAAGTTTCTCAAAACCGAAGTACGATGTGATGTGTGGTTCCAGCTGCAGTTATTCAGAAGGACACTTGATTCTTTCCTTGACCCTAAGCAAAACCCAGCTACGCTTCAAAAAAAACTTCAAGGCATACTCCAAAGAATTCTGATGAAACCCATTCTGACCAGTGGATTGGGTTTTCCACTTTTTCAATCTTGAATGTGCTGGTGCAATCAGAGATCCACCTTATCTGTGACCAAAGAGTGTCATGTCCATTGATCTTTCCTTGAATGTAACTAGCCTTGGGGGTGAGCTGAGAAGCTACATCTTCTGTCTGTGAAACACAAGAACGGAAGGTAGGGAAGAAACCCAAGCTTAAGAAAACACACAGCTTTTCTGAGACCATTCAAGGGTGTAAATCTTTAAGGACCTCTAGTCAAGAAACACAGGATCCTTTTAAAAGATGAAAGATCCCGCTGTTCTTAGAGAAGAAGAAGAAAAATGTCTAATTAAACATAAGGAAAGGATCTACCTAAGGAGGTCCCATTTGTCAGTCCTTTAGCATCCATTCAGCTACCTCCATCTCTGGAGGCTGACTGACTGATACGCTGAGTCAAACCGAATAGGAGCAGACTTAGAAGCTGGAAGGAATTCCTTGTCTCCCCGCAGACCTTGCTGCTCTGCACACGGAGCTGGTAAACCCTGTCCTGACATTTGTCATTGATGCAAGAGAAACCCAGCTCGCTCTTTCAGCTACACTAATGAGGTGTTAGTCGCCAGGAGTACATTTGTTGCTATAGCTGCAGAGATGACTGAATTAACATAGGAGAAAGATCTTTTGGGCAAAGCAGCACTATTTTTAAATAGTCCCCTTTCAGAATAGGGAAATGCTTCAAAACAATAGTCTATTCTGACCATATATAATGAAAAAATCTGTTCACAAAGTTGTGATGGCCATCAAGACGTAATCCCTGTTTCATTATCCTAAGGAAGCATTACAGGAAATCACACTCATCAAGTTCACAGAAGTAATGAATCAAAACATGTATTTCTGAGGTAAATAAGAGCAACAATAATTCTTAGTCTACGTGTTATTGAGAATATATTTTTATGAATACTATTCTTTTGAGCAGACACAGATTTGAAATATATTTTGAATCTATAATGATTTCCCTTAATCATTTACCAATATTGACTTAGATAAAACTCTACATCAATACTGGTAGTATTAACTAAAACTCCTTACCATAGGGCATACAACCAATTCTTAAATACTTAAAACTTCTTACTTATTGAAAACAATAATCAGATTTAGAGCCTATGAGAAGTTTTTTTATACCAGTGGTATAATTAACATGTGTCACTAGATAACACTGACTTTAAATGAGGACAAGGATTGTTTAAAACCTCTAATGTACCCTGTACAAAAAGAAAAGTTTAAAAGCTATGGTTATTCCAAACCCAAAAATGTAGAAAGCTTGAGAGTCTGCCCTGATTGCCACTTAAAAAAACACCCCAAAACTAAACACACACAAAAAAAAACCCAACAACAAAAAAACACCAAAAATCCCACACCAAACCCAAATACCCCAATAAATTAAAAACGTATAGACATTTTTATCTTAAAGATGTTTTTAAGGTAGCAATTACACATTAGGGTGAGAATTAGTTGACTGAACTGCATTTTCAACATAATAACCTCAAATGCAGGTTGCAATGTCCTAAAGTTTTACCTGGTACTGCAGACTTACCGATATCTTCAAATATTGTTTTTTAAAAGATTGAGGTAAGTAAGAAAAACCAAAGAGAGAGCCATGCTTTATGCTTTGAGATGCCCTGCTCTCTCCAACTCCTATGGTATATTCATCGCTCATAAAAAAAAACAGCTAAACTCTCCGAGGAAAAGGAACCCTCAGAGAAAGAAAACGTGCTATAAACTTAACTGTCATTATATACAACAAGCCAGCCGTTGACTGTTCCTCACTTTAACTTGGGGGGGAAAGTTAACTGACAAAAAGAGGCCTAGTTAAAGAAATAATCTTTCAAAACATACAGTTTGATAAAACTCAGGATATTACTCTTCATTGATTTGTTTTCCTATCAATTTGATCTAATACACGCAGAGTGGATAACTCATAAATATTTGAAATGGTTAAAATAAGAGAAAAATAGCAGTGGCTATTCGCTCTGCACTGCCAGCCATTCTAACCCTCTCCTGCTCTCTGTGTGCATCTCCTACTGCTGCAGACAGGAATATCCTTCACAAAAGTGAAGAAAATTAGCCAGATCACTGCTTTATTCCATAATTCACAAGTTAATCAAACCTGGTGGCAAAGGCAAAGACAAAATAAAGAAATATTGTCCAAGCATTAGTGTCAAAAGCAATTATAAGTCTATTACAAAACAAATTCCAGCCATGTGAAATTGTTTCCTCGCCAACATATTTGATGCTTTAACATTGGGTAATAAGAGAGTCAATGTCTTAAAGAGTTTATGCTAAGAGTTCTGAGAAAGGCAAAGAAAGACCAGTAAATAGCATCATTTCATTGCTGACTCTAATAAGTGCCGCAACCAGAAACGTTAAAATCCAATACACTGGAATGCACGTGGACAATTCAGAAATCTCCTTTAGACAGGAAAGAGAAAGACGTTGAGCATAATTTTGATTTGGCAGGTTTGGGGAAGCAGAGAACCATTTCAATAGCCATGTCATGCTGGCAATTAGATTTAACTAGCATGAAGTTTGTTTGCAGATGTGTTTTACCTAGAAATTTTTCTAGGAATGCTTCCAACCACGTTCTTCCTGTGATTTTTAAATGAGGTAAAAAAACCTGGAACTCCAGAAAACTTCAAGAAACGATAAATTTATGTAAGAAACTATTTTTAAGATGTTTCCCTTTTGGTCTAGTTTCTTGTAATTTCAAGCTCAAAATTATGTGCCCTGGACAAACAGCCTTTTTAGCATCACTAATAATTTATTTCAAATTCACAATGTTGATCTTAAATAGACAACCAAAAATGCAATGACACAAATACAGAGAAGTGATCAAAACATTTATAGTGCTTTATACACACAAACTTCTCATAGAATTGTTCGGGACTTAAGCTTTCCAAAGACAGCTACTCTCTACCAGGTGGGTTTTTTTGAAGTCCAGTTTATGCCTTATCTCTTTATTTACTTTTCAGTCGCTCTTGGTTAGCCAAAACACCATTAACTGCTCCTCTTGGGACAAGATTCATTACCTGCTACAGGGTCAAGGAAATGACAAAAGCAAATGGAAGCCGACAATTCGATGTTCATTGCTCTGTGTTGATGAGACACGGGACTACTTCTAACCACAGTGCTGAGTAAAAATGGGTTCCTCTACAAGAAAGTATTATCCAGGAGTCATTTAATTCACAGAAGAGAATAGAAGTATTTTACAGAATGTTAGGATACATCTATACTGAAGAAGAGAGCACACAATGAAAGATAGGAACTCATAAATATATTTGCAAGTCATATGCATTACTTCAGAAGATCCAGGGCAGTATTTTAATAATTAAAATGTGGAAATGTTAACTAGAATGGGCTCTTAGTAATCACTTCTGAACATGAAGTGGGAGTTCAAGCACAGTTCATGATTCTTTTACTATGGCCAAATGGGGACCAGAAGTAAAAAGAGCATTATAGTCTTACCTATGAAGGAGGACAGTATAAACAACATAGCTCTCAGATACTCCCTTGAGAGCAGAGACATTTCAGATCTAAAGCCATGAACTTCCATATCATCATTCAAAATTACGAAACTAAGGAATTAGGTTTTGCAAAAGTACAGGTTTCAAATGTGGGAAAAAGGTCATTCAGAAGAAATAGGTAGCCTAAAATCACCTTTCAGAGTATCCCACACTGCCAATTGCCCCCCCAGGCATTGCTGAACACTCAGTTCCAGCAAAGAAACTCACGGGAAGCTAAAAAAGCTGAGGAAAAAAACTATTCCAAACACCGCTTTGCTGCCGTCAGTGCCACAACACATACAACTGAAATGAAGTTTACCTTTCTTGAAGCGTAGATGTCGAAAAAGGGTTTGTTTCGAACACTGAATGGTTCCTGTGCTTTGTCGATGAGACCATTTTTCATCTTTTCATGTCGTGGAAATATAATCTCTTTCTCTATACATGCAAGTCGAATGTTAAAATCACAGTCTCCAACAGGCTGTCCCTGCCAAATTACAAAAAAATTGGTATTAAAATAAAACATCAAACTATTTGAACAGTCTAATTTTTCCTTACACGATATTTAGAATCATACAGATACATAAAAATATTATCAAATTACTACATGTTTTTGCCAAATACTTGGTTTTCAAGCATTTGTCTCAGGCTGCCAGAGGTTTAATCAAATCAAAGTTCATAGAAAGATAAAAATCCACCACAGATATTCAAGCATATACGAGTTAAATATCTAAATACCTTTAAAGGTAAGCAAAATAATTTAAGTAGTCCCAAATTACAGCTTCGGATAGACCAGCTACATACTTTCCCACATAGTTTTCCTCAGAAGTCATTTAGCTCATTTTGTTCATAATACTTTAAATGACAATGCAACAATGTGATTTACACAGTTAAGCAAACTCACTGCTTTAAATGTACTATATTAATGCCTCGAAAGAAGCATTAATTACATAAATGTTCATTTTCTGTCACAGAAAAGAGAAAAATACAGCTGCAGTTGGAAAACGTGCCAATAAACAGTGGCTGCAAAAACCTGCAAGATACATGATGGCTTGGCCCCAAAAAGGTAGTAAAAGCCCTTCTCTAAGTCTCAGTCATGTACTCTGACCTTTAAAGACCTGAAATTAAACAGCAGCTTTTCCTTGCTCTTTATACATTTGGTGCGTTGCATCAGATCAGTATGAGCATTCAAAATGCACATTTGTCAGATATAATAAATGCCCATAATGGAATTTATTATATTTTAAGGATTAGATAGTGAGGAGAACACACCGCAGATATCACTAAGAGGAAAATAAGCAACTGGCAACTTATGAATTCTGAAGTTAGTTTCTATCAGACACGCCACTTTCATAGCAATAAGGCACGAAACACCTAGATTTGCATACAAGCATAATACAGCACTGGAAGTTATTTACATGAGATCATCCCTCAATTTGCCACCCCATTCACACACAAAAAAAAATAATTTTCAAAACCCATCCCTTTCCCGGTCCACAGAGAACAAGCCCCCAGAGCTTTGGCTTCCAAACTAGAATTTTTCAAAAGTTGAAAGCAATGAGCACAGGACACTGGGAAGACATGGGACTCTAATCATCAACAGCAGCGGTACGGAGGAGCAGGAGAACCAGGAACCAGATATTCCTGTACTAAACACAGCTAGAAGAGAAATGGAAAGAGAATCTAAAAGGAAAAAAGCCCGGCTCTAACTTGCATCAAAGAGGATCAGAACTGGTCAATCTGAAAGAATGCAAAGGAAATAAATGGCAAAATGACATCCTGATGACGCATACAAAAGCAAGAGATAGAATGAGTACTATCTAAATAGATACCTTAATTAGGAGAAAAATGGAATGCCATTTTTAGACCAACATAAGTTGAATCAAGTTCTTCCCAAACTCATCCTGGCTTTCACCAGAAACTTCTGCATTTCACGCTCATTAAGTTTCTCTTACATTTCTTTCCTAGCATTAGATCCTTGCTACATCTCTATCAAAAGTCCTCAATTGCTCATTGCAACAATTTTAACAACTCTGCATTGCCCCTACATCAATTCACAACCACCTTCTTACAGGACTCGGCTTCAATCTAAAGGAGAGGCAGCACAGCCACCATCACTTGGGGGCGAAGGACATTTTGCACAAAGCCAGTGACACCACGGGTGAAAAGTCTCATCTCTGCTCATTGATCCACGACAGTGAAAAAGAAAGCTGACTGTTAACTTTGCCTTTACCATCACTTTACTTTCATATAGCAAAGAGCCATTCAAATGAATGGAAAACTAGAGTATGGGAAAATCCAAAAGGCAAGAAAGAGGCTCATTCTTTATTCATTCATTGCAGAACACGGCTGCACGATGTACAGATTTTTTTAAGGGTCGTACATCAAAATTCTGCAGAACCTTTCCTTCTTTCTTCCCCATGTACAGCATACTTGAGAGCTCATCTAGACAGTGATTGAGCTTATCCTATTTCTTTATATCAAATCAAAACACAGAAACCACATCTTGACCTCTGTAACAACTGGCTGAAGAACTGAAGGAAGAGCATTCTTTCTTGGGAAATGTGTACACGCGTTGTTTATTATTTCAAGGAACACCATAAACTGTTCTCTAGGTAAGTTTCAGCAAGATCTAGTGCACAAGCTCTCTCCTCCCTACAGTAGCTTTTCCACTCAGCCACGTTTTATAAATAGGTCTGAAAGAGCAAATGAACTAATTAATGTTTCAAATATTTGAGCTTCCAATAAGCAGTAAAGTTATTTAGAGACCTTCTTTACAACGATTCATTAAAAAATGCTTTCGTATAGTGACTTAAATTTATTTCAATCCCTTAATAGTTAAATTAAAATCTGACGACTTCATATGCACCATAAACCAGCTGAATCACTTTCTTTCCCTTTACATAATCCTTTCACTTCTCACATCTACTTGGAACTAATTATTTCCTGCAGCTCTGCCAATCATATATTTTTATTTCAAAGCTTGTTAAGTAGAAGGGTATATTACCACTAGATTCCATCATCTAAAGGTCAGAGCTGGGCTGACATAAAATTATATGAGATGGGAAAACACAGATAATGCTGCCAAGCAACTTCTTCATCAGCCAAGTAAACTCAGAAGTCAAGGAATATTTCATTCTCCCCAAAGCACAGGACATTATCAATAAGAAAATTAACATAACATTGAATTTATATCCAGGACATACTGAATAAAAGCAATATTGGAGGAAGAGGACTTTTTGTTAATAGACACTTGCTATAATTACAAAAACTGTTGCTAATATACAATGTATTTATCCTAGAAAAGTGTTGCTAATATACAACGTATTTATCCCAGACAGATCCAAAACCTTCAAGCGGTAAAATCCAAGCTTTTAGCAGATAAGTAGGAGGGTAACGTAGGCTGCAATAAATAATTCACAGACCTTGACAAAAACAGGAAGAGATTATTTAGTATATAAAACACACATTTAAAAGTTGTCTAAAAACGAGACATTGATGCATGTATAATCTAAACCCAGGCAACAAATACTAGTATGTTTTTAGGCAATATAGAAGTTTTTTTTTTATTTAAGCATTCAGATGTGTGAGATTTTATTTCGATATGCAAGTTTTCACTTGTCTGAGAAGGATGAAGGTCACCACTACCTAACAGCAGTTACTGGAGTGCATTAGAAAATAATTTCTGTTCTAGACATTTTTAACCTAAAATAAATTCATCAGCAAAGGATAAACCAGAATTAACAAGTACCATGTGTTTCCTATCCATGCTATAAAGTTACACTTCCTCCTCACAGTAATTAGAAGTAAGCAAAAGTTTGTTTAGACAAGCCTCAAAGAGAGGAGTCATCTGTTGGATCAACAGCTCTTCCTTGGGCAGCGGAATTCCCTTCACCTGCTGAAACTGTGCGTTCCACCAAGAGGTCACAGCATGAAGTGGGCTTAGAACAGAAGTGACACTTTTAAATATTGTTTTGATTTTAAACACAATCCTCCACACATCCTCAAAACATAAAATGAGATCTCTACAGAGCTTTGAAATCCACCCAGGACTGAACATTTCTAAATTTAAACTTAGAATATTTCAAGTCAGCTTCCCAATAGAAGCCATACACAATTAAATCACGGAACCCAGTGTTCCACAAAAGAAATACATGTTTAAAAATACTGAAAAATAGGGTCTGCAGCTTGTTTAATATCCATTGTCTTGAGGGAGTTGGTGGAAGGCAATTCATTTGCTGTAAGGAGCCAATATAAAAAAAGAAAGAAACCCCATAGTCCCAAAAACATTCCTCCCGATGGGTGCTGACAGACTGGATTTGGTCAATCCTCAGGCCGTTCCCCTGCTGTAGCTCCTGCCCACACTCAGTTCACAGAGACCTCTGTGTTGAAG
>JAOXNO010000024.1:82887566-82900103 GCA_028565335.1 Limnodromus scolopaceus | reverse complement strand
AGGCTGGATGGGGCTTTGAGCAACCTGCTCTAGTGGGAGGTGTCCCTGCCCAGGGCAGGGGGTTGGAACTCGATGATTTTTAAGGTCCCTTCCAACTCTAACCATTCTGTGATTCTTTCATTTGCTTCTATAGCCTCTACTCACTGTCAAGTTTGTGTGACCATTCTCTCCTGATGAGCACATCATCCTTGTTTAAGGAGACTTCCTTACCTCCCTTGGTTCATGCTCAGGTGAAATCCTGACTGAGTCTGAAGAAAGAACCCATGATGTGCTTAGGCACTCAGCTCCACGATTCCGTGATGTTCTCCCCAAATCATAGCATTGTATATAAAATGAAAACTGTTACTTTTACTCCCAGATGATGTGTTACCAGCAGACTGCTGCTCCTCTTAAATCGCAAAATGACATTGGTCTCTAAAACACTTAACTTTTTAAATGCCAGAGATGCCAGGGACAAATTGAACACAACTATTTATAGTTTGGGATCTTTTGGTTTTTAGGCTGAAACTTTAAGCATACAGCTTTAAGAATAAACGTGCTCTCTCACAATTTCTGCTCATAAAAGGCAACAATAGTCATGGGATTTAGTTAACCTAGACACAGAGAAGCCAGGATAAGCTTTTTGGGCTTCATATAGGTATCAGTCTTCAGTCCTGCATGTCCCCTTGTTAAAAGCTAGAGAAATACGGCATAGAACAGAGATAAGGTCACCCTGTCTCAACTGCTACACTTCCAAACACAATTTTTAACCCCCTAAAACCAAGATAATGAAGAACTATAAATAAATACAAGAATGGCGTACACTGCAATTTTGAAGCACGACAATAATGCTGGCCAAATCATACAATGAGTTATGAAATTCTCAGAATTTATGAATTCTCAGAAATACACTGACAATAGTTCAAAGTGATATTATGGTAAATGACACATGGACATTTTAAATTATATGACATTACTTTGCTGTGATTTAAAATTAAATTCCATGATTTTTCTGTATATATGTTAACAGCTTTCACTATACTATTTACAGTCATCCTGAGAGGCACAAGTTGACATATATCTTACTATAAATACATGGTGTATTCTGAAAAACTATATATTACCTTATTTTAGTACTAGCTTCTGTATTTTTGTGTTAGCACTGGTCATCCTAACACACAAATTCTCAGCAGTATTAATAGAGCACTTAAGTCTTTGGGACTCAACAGGGAATTTGTGAATGCAGTATTTCATAGAATCATAGAATGATTCAAGTTAGAAGGGACCTTAAAGATCATTGAGTTCCAACCCCCTTGCCATGGGCAGGGACACCTCCCACCAGACCAGGTTGCTCAAAGCCCCATCCAGCCTGGCCTTGAAGACCTCCAGGGATGGGGCAGCCACAGCTTCTCTGGGCAACTTGTTCCAGTGTCTCACCACCCTCACAGGAAAGAATTTCTTCCTGATATATCTAATCTAAATCTCCCCTCTTTCAGCTTAAAACCATTGCCCCTCATCCTATCACCATTTCAGAAGGAATATTCCAACCAAGTCAGAAAACTTTGTAACGTTCAGCTAGAATGGGATGGACGCTGCACAAGCAAAGCAGGTTTGAGAATAAAGTCAGCTGAAAATATCTCTAGTTCTCTAGAGCTGACTAAAAAATGAGGTTTGCCTGGGCAAAGGTGTTCATACACAGGCTTTGTATCCACACGTCCCCAGCTGCAATGTTGCATCTCTAACAGCAGAGCACGCTGAGCCACTGCGGAGGGTAAGACAGGGGACGTGCTGGAAATGTAACTCACCCGCTGGACACTGAGTACAGTAACTCCACCATTCACCTTCAGGAGACACAACTACTTTCAAGATCAAAAGGGGAGATGTTGAATTCCAGAGCACCTCCTGTAGTTGTCTGTTGGGATGTCCGGGTTTGCTTTTTTTTTTTGGAGAGCGGGGGGTTATTTGTTTCGGGGCAATGGGAGAATGTTTTGTTTTTAAACAGGACTGACGGTTTGTGTAATTATTTGATTTGAAGCTCTGCAAGGAAAATTTACACAAATCTAACTTAAGCAACTTAAAAAGCAGCTTATCCTTTCTTGCCAATCACACAAGTTTTCAATACATTTACCTCTCTTGGTGATAAAATTCTGTTGATCACTTCTTGCCAAGCCAAACATCCTCGGGTGCCCATTTTTGTAATTAAGCTTCTAAAATTAACCTAAAAACCACTGTGATTTTTAATCTTTGCAGTAGGACTGTTGTTAATGACTTCTTGCAGCTGAAGCCCTGCGTGTACTCATACTGATAACATTATCTTAATTTGTCCTTGACATTAAAATAGTATTAGGTAGTAACTAACTCCTCTCTCTCATTCCCAGTGCATTTAAAACATAAACAAACAAACAAACAACCCCAAACAAGCTCTAAAGCATTTACAGCCCTGCTCAAAAGCAGACTCTTCCCAAACTTGAACAATCCTCTGGAATCCCTCTGATGGTTTTTCTTGTTTGCCAAATGGGATTCTTCATGTTAAGTCCCAACACTTTGCTACAAATGAGCTTCCTCCCCTTCCACCCCAAAAAGCATTTCACCAAAATAATTATTACTTTTGGAAAGCCTTATTTTGCTAGGACAGTATATGAGTATCTCAAACTTGGGGAACAAGGAGACTGTACATTTGAATGGCAGGTTGGACACAAAATGAGAGCAGAGATAATGAAAGACATGAAGGTAAATAAACATGGAATCACAGGTGAAGGAACAAGTAAGACGATGTAAAGGAAAAATGAGAAACCAAGTGTCGTTTTAGAAGACTGTATTTTTCAGAAGTTGACAAGGCATTTTTGCTTACTGAAAAGTCCTAACCACAGGAGGGATCCATGAAACTAACACCTGCTCTTCAGAAAAGGTTAAAGGAAAGATCATCAAGATCACTCTGTCGCAACCAAAACCAGTACACACTTTCTGTTTTTAACAAAATTAATTTAAATATTGTTTTAAAAAGACATATATGGTTAAATTGATCCTTCCTGAAGGACATTTTCTCTTCCTTAGACATAACAGAGAAATCACTAGAAAATTTATTTCATGATAAAGGTTAACAAGTAGAATATGTTGTCAAGGTTAGTTCTTCAAATAAGCTCCAGTAGGACACTCTGCCGTAAGACCCTTGGCTAACTTCAAATTCCACATATATCATGACTTTTTGGAGGGAAAACCAAGAAATAAAAAATAAAATCTATAGAAGATAACATACATATGTAACATGGTGACGTTCAAACCTTTACCATATTTGAAAGCTGCTTTAAAGAAAAAAAGTTTCTCCTTTCTTGTGACCACAAAGACTTTAATTGTGGTTGTCAACAAAGCCTTCTCCTTTTCCATGACTACTACAATATAGTTCTTTGTTACGTATTTGGCCTACAGTCAGTGAAGAGAGGAGAGCTTATTGTTGACTACTTTACAGAGGACCAGTTGCCTGGTTTCAAAGGGAAATTTGAGAAGGAGGTGATGGAGCAGCCTAACAAGGAGCACTGGGATGGCTCTGGTAACAAAGACACCACTTACAAGTCAACTTCTCCATCCCCTCTTGATTTCACTGCCTAAATAGTTCAAACATGCTCTAGAAATGGGAAATTTTCCAACAGTGTTTACCGAACTGTTTCAAAGCACCATCTTTTCTTAAGCAGGTGGAAATAAATCCACATCTATTATAAGGCTGCTTTCAATCTTAATTCTGATGCACTGCTTGTTATCAAGCTACAAAATACCCACACACTTTTGGTGTTCAAATTTGCTCTGAAGCTTTTACTTAGACAAATAAGATTAAAATAGAAATGAGAATCAATAACTAATGATAAAAGCAATAAATCCAAAAGTACTTACATTAAACTTAATAATGTCATATATCAAGTACCGAGGGACAACCTGTCCATTAACCTTGTCGATGATCATCTCCTTAAAAGAAAAGGGATAACATTTAGATTTATTTCATGAATACAGAAGAATGTCAACACTTTTATATTTAGTGTATGTGCCTGTAAGCGGGATGCAATCAAACACTGGCCACATCTTTTATTATCAGAAATATTTTACAATAAGACAAGATTATAAAATTATTATTATGGTCTTAAATGTCTCTCCTGCAGCATTCAATAAGGAGCCAGGAAGCTGTACTAAGGCTCTGCATTCTCATCTGCAACATTTATACATCAGTTTCCCCGCAGCTTTCAAAATCACTACCGTTCTTGAGTGAATAATGAGCTTTTAGAAACCCTAGTAAGATCTGTGATCCTAAGTCAACCAAGCACTTTTGGAAATCTTGCCTACAAAAAGAATTACAACAGCAAGGAAGTAAAGAACAAGCATTAACATCCATTTTCTATGCTCAGGTTGAATCTTTTCATGTTAACAGCGTCCTAGGAGGCAGCACTGACAACTGCAATTTGCTTGAACGTTGCATTGTGACTAAACAGTAGGGTTTCTTCAAATGAAAATACCACAGATGCTATCTGTATCACATGAAATCAGTTAACTTTCAATATACAAACTGGTAAATCATCTTAAAAATCATCTTGTCAGCTAGAAGAAAAACCATTAACAATCAACATCCAAACACAAAAGTGTTTCCTGAACTTAGTGGTACATACAGAAATACACACACATCTTATATGCGGGTGCTTACATCTGTAACTCAGGTTTCCTATGATATGAATTAGACATAGTTTATTACTTTGATAAACTAATTAAAAATATTTTGTTTCATATAAATTAGTCATGATTGAAAATGGTAACAATAACCAATCGCTAGATCCTTTTCAGAGAGAGCTTTGAAATATTAACTTCTCTAAATGCAATCAATCTTCTCCCTAAAAGAAGTTAAAGCTAAAAGTTAGTTGTATCAGCTAAGGATTTTTTGCTGCCAATATCAAATTGAAATTCCAAATTCACCCATACAAGATAAAACAATTGGAAAAGGTAAAAATATTTCCCTATAACATTATGAAAACAGAATTGGGAACTCAAGAATTATTCCAAAAAAGAACCTTACGTCAACTTAAATTATTTTGTTTAGTTTGTTTCTTGACAGGTCAGTAGCATTTTTATGTTTTATAACTTTTTAACTTCTCTTAGAATCCATAACTTCTACAAAGTAAACCCAAACAAGAGTCTCAATGTAAGAATGATTTTCAGTCTGTGCACATACCAAGCTTCTTAAATCGTACTGAGTATTTAACCACACTGGACTTTGAAAAATAAGCAAGCAGTTGTAAAAACATAGAATTGTTTAAAAGCAAACACAAAGCTTGGAGCATTTAAAACTAAACTAGAAGACGTGAACTTGTTGTTCTCAAAAACCATTGGGAACTGTAAGTTGCCTACTTAATATATTGGAATCTCATCTTTTGAGAACAAAACACTGAGATGGAGACTGGGCTTTCACTGCGAAAGGCAGCATTGGCAGGTGGTGTGAATGACTTCCTGAAGTGACCTTACACATCTTGCCACACCATTAAAAAAACCCCAAGGATTAAAAAACTGATTCCATGAGCAAAAAAATATTATTTTGTAACATTACAATATCTTATTCCTAATTCTAAAAAATCATTTAGTCACAGGTGCTATCAAAAAACATTTGCAAAAAGTCTACACAGAAGTGATGTAAAAAAATGCTGTTCTGTTACTCTCCATGATTTAGGTAAGACACAGGTGGCTACCAAAGGAACAGCAGATGCAACGCTGCAATGCCGCCTTTGACGATAGATTTTATAACTAACTGCCAGAACAGATGGAGTAGGTAAGATAGAACGAAGGCAGAAGGCATGATGTTCAAACTTGGAAGACTGTGTAAAGATATAATACGAAGAGAAAAAAAAAAAAAAGAAAAAGAAAAGGACAAAAAACCCCACCCAGAATTCCTGATAGGAATCAGGTGAATTGAATAACAACGTAAAACCGAAACAAAAGAATGCTACCATATTTCTTTACAGTTTCAACCCCATTAATAGGTGAAACAATTTTTAAAATTCATTTAGCTGAACATATATTTAAGGTTTAAGAATTCATTTCCTCAGCATGCATATTCGGAGCCTCAACTTTGATGCAAAGGTAGCATTTGAATGCAAACCCCTGAAAACATTTCAGGGCTGATACTACAAGATTTTACACCTGATTTTCAAAATCTGAATCTCTGGATACTCAGTTTAAGAAGAATTATAAAACACAGCCAAGAGGACCAAGAATTTTTTTAAATCTTCTCTGGAATGTTCAGTTTTAATACAGAATTAATTTTATAAAGAAACTTTTTCTCTACTTCAGACACATATAAACCTTCTTGACTCTATTACTGATAAAAATCTTTCCTCGCATCCTCATTTCTTTTCTTCTTCCCCAGCCTCTTGTTCCCTTTTCACATCCTGACTGAAATCTCAGCTACCGGAGCAAATAAACAATGGCACAATATGCCTTAGCAGCAGAGATGACAAATTCCTGTGCTGCTCATCTCCATCATGACAACAACATTCACTGCTCCATTAGTTACGCCAATACAACTGTCACAAGGCAAAAGCTGTAAAGTGATCATAAGAACGATTCGGATTAGAAATACTCTAACACATCATTATTTAACTGCCTGATTTCAGAATCTTCCTTGAAATTAGGAGAATTGAAAAATGACTCGGGGAATAGACCTCAAAGGCAAGTTCATAGACTGGGGGCAAAGCGTAGTATTTGAGAAACTGGTCACATCCAAACTCACTCATTCCAATCTGAGTAATGACCTGATACTATAAGGCTATATTTAAGCCAGCTTTTAGACAACTAAAAACTTAAACCCAAACCCACTGACATGACATGATAACAGAACACGAAAGTATCCACAGGATGCACCTGCATCTCTGCATTTCCCTTTATAAACCCCATGTAGAATTACAGCCACCGTTGTGCATCTTAAAATTACCGCTGCTAGTAAGTATGATCTTTACCACTTGTCCGTTGGCTGCTAATTTAGGTATTAGCTTCGCCTGTGGGCTTGCAGAACAAGGCCAGTGGCCAGTTTCTTCCATGTAATCTGGCAAAACTGTGCTGATATTAATTTCCTTTTCTTAATCTTCTGGTGCTGCAGAGCCCCAGTCTTACAGCATATTAGAAACAGCAACTGCACTAGGAGCTTTTAGCTGGACAAATACCAAAAGAACAATGCTCATGGACTTTTTCTTTCCTTGAATCATGTATCTAGCAAGCAACTTGGACCTAAAATAATCCAAAATGTAATCACAAAGCAAAGGATCTCATTTTACCAGCTACTTGCAGAATGTATTTTTCGCTGAGACAGAGAATGGAATCAGACCTAATCACACATCTGTCTGTTCCTTTTCCTCCTGTGCCGTGCCTTGCCTTTCCCTTGTCTGTTTACCTTCAACACAATTCTAGCCACTGCTTTCAGGAATGAAAAGAGTTGTTGGGGTTTTTTAAATCTATTTTGCACCAAGTGTCAACCTTTCCAAACTCAAAAAACTTATGCCATTTCTGAGAGAGCTCACAAATAAGCGAGGTCTGTACTGATACAAAAACATAAATCAATCTTAATTTCGCTCTCTACTTTTGGAGTCCTTGGCCATCCTAAGTCTTCAAGTGTGAACAATACTTTATATATAAATAAAATATATATATATAATTGTATTAAAATTGTAGGAAGTATATCAAGCCTAAGAATGCCTCTGCACTATCTACTCAGCTGTTCCAAAAGTAAGCAGAATGCCAAGAAAGTTCCTGAAAACAACTAATTAGTTTTCTTGCATGACAGCCAAAACACTTAACAAAAATCTAAGCATTCACTCAGATAGCAGTACATTTGGCTTCTAAAGAAATACTTCATATTATACTGGTCACCTGTAGGTAATATTCAAATTGGCTTTAATGAGCTTTGCAGAAAACTTCCTTCCATGCCAGGAGAACAAACAAAAATGAAGAGCTGGAGAGGAGCACAAGGGTATTATTGCAGGAGATCTCTCATGACCCAACTGATCACAGGAAGAACTGTTGGCAAGTAATTTCAGCCTGAAGTGAACCGTAAATGCATTTGAAATTCTCAAAGACAACCACATGAAAGGCTTACACCAGAAGCCTTACAGCAAGTTAATAGATCACTGAATGAATGGAATTTGCCTTTATGAAAGTTTTATATATGCTGTCATTCTAAATAAAGTTAGGGGAAATTACTTAATCTTTTGTATTCTTAACCCAAGTAGTTGTTTTGCTGCACGGTATCTGATATTTCTGTTTTGTCTTTCATTCTTTCTCATAGTTTTTAAGATTACTGTAAAGCCATGCAAATTGAGCCACCTCATTCTACACTTTAATTCTCAGAGAGAGAAAGCTACTTCAAGGGTAGAAAGCATGAACTTCTTCAACCTGTAATTAAGGAATTAAATTCTACAGCCCTTCAGCACTAATTAGCAAAATACGTTAATTTTAAAAAGGCAAATTTTTCTTCCTATGGATTAAAAAAAAATAAAAGAATCACATTTATATCCAGAGTAAAGAAACAGTCATGGAAATTATTATTTGGCACCAACATTAAACAAATATTCAATTGCAAAGTTAAGCTGTTCTGATGCTTCAAATAATAGGCAAATTTTATTCTCAAACCTGTTGAAAGGAATTTCAATCGAAAAGAAAAATATTCCATCAAAAGCTTGCTTTTTTTTTTTTTAAGTGACCATACTTAAATAAATTTAGAAACCTTACTATGGAAGTATTTATCCATTCAAAGGATTTTGTTTTATCTCAAGGTACTTCATTCAACCACTCCTTGTTCATTTAACGTCATTTTGCTTTCCAGTTCATTAAAAACTGGGGGGAGGAGGGGAGGGGGAGAAATCACAGTAAGACTAATTTATGCCAATACAGTGAAATGCCAAAATCCACTGTAACAGTCAAACTTTTACAAAACAAATTAAGTGAAGTTATAGCTCATGTCCCGAGTAACTGAGAGAATTTCATTTATTCTTAAGAACCTTAAACTATAAATCTGGGAAACACAGCACACCAGCTCATAGCCCCTCTCTTATGCCCCACAGATGCATTTATGCACATATCTCAACGTATGGGCATCCCTGTCTTTCACCAGGTACACAATAACCACCCTGACTAAATCATCTGGTTTGAACCTCAAAAAAAGAGCAGCAGTTTTCCTGAAGAACACCTAGGATTGTACCATACGGGCCATTACTTTCTCAAGAATCTCATAAAGAGCAGGGGAAAAAAAAAAAAATAGTACCAGGCTTTTAATCTCAACAGTATGGAACTTAATGTACGTCATTAAGAATACTATTATGTATGTCATTAGGAAGCTGCCCGGCTGGAGAGGCTCCTACCAGACATGACAGCTTGTGCAGCCACTTTTGAGCTGACAGCACGGCATTTCTTGCATTATGCTCTCAATTTTTCAGTGAAGCAGAGGTGGTGGAAAATATTCCATTATCTGCTCCCCCATCCCTGAGACAGTACATTGTTCCATGCAATAATTACCCTCACAGATTCGATTTATACATGCTTCACATGTAAATGTGCATTCAGTAAGACAGATCGTTCACAGAAGTGACATTTCAAGATGGATACTGACAACAAAGGCCTGAGAAAGGAAAGAAAGTTAACAATGACAATATGGTCTCCCGTATCTGAAAGGTGCATCAGGCTTCAGAAGACCAACATGGAAGATCATCTCAGATATCCAGCACTTCAGCGAGGAAGAGTGACAGCAACGTCGTGATCCTCCACGCAACGTGGCAGGCAACTGTGTTCATCTACATTGACAGGTATATAGGATAAGAGCTAATGAAGTTCCTTTGCTCATCTGAAACAGGAAGATCAAAGAAAGGAGTAATCTCTTCTCGAGCCTACCGTTCTGAAATGTTTACCAAGAATACTCCAGGCCAGTCTTCAAACAACAAATACAGATGTTTTACATCTTGTGTTACAACTAGCTTACAAAGTTCGTTAGCAAGCTTACATAATTTAAATTAGCATGATAACTTAGAAATATTTTAGTCTTAAACAAATGTAACTAAACCATCTCTAAATCACAGTCAATAATTCAGATGAGCTGAAAATAAAGATGACAGACACAAAGACATCGATTCACAAAAGACTATCAAAAGATGATGGAAATTTTATCCGTTTTTAGAAATATTTACATTAGTTGGATTAAATTGACCACATTTATTGTATCAAAATAAAAGCTGCAACAAGAGATGAGGTTCTGCATTTATTTCTTTAGATTCTCTTCAAGCATTTTCTCATATTCAGAGAATGTCATCTCAATACCTTGATTTATTTCAAAGACAAACAGCTCCCCCCAGAGTAGCCATCATTGCTATTCTGTAGATAAGAAATGACTTATGAAGTGTGATTCCCACATTCAGACAGTGACTGAATCTATATTACTCCTGAAATCCCATGATTCAGTGATCCAGGCCTAAAAACTCAGGCCTGTTTCTGAAAAAAAATAAACGGCACTGAAATTGTTACAATAATCACACAGTATGGTCCTTACCCCATCCAGAAGAGTGTTTGTTAGATGTGTGCGAAGATCTTTACGAAACGGAAATTCCAGATTAGACACGTGAAAAATCGAATTGTCTCTATCAATCATATAAACTTCATTCTTGCCATCAATCAGCATCATGTACCTGCAAAGGCAATGGTAAGATATTATTCTTAGAGGTATATCCTCTACATCTCTACTATTTTGATTTATATTAAGTGCTAAAAAAAAGCAATCATGACAGATGTTATAAAAAAGCATGTTAGAAGGATTTTTTTACAGTTAAAAGTTTAAACCTATTTCTTCAGGAAAACAGATAATTTAGTTCAATGCAATCATCACAAAGAAAATACTTCAAAGATGTAAGTTCAGAAAAAAAAAATATATAAGTACGTTGCTGTATCCAGATAAAATAATGCCTGAAAATCTATTAAAAATAACAGAGGTTTTAATGCTGTAAGAAATATATGAGGCTAATTCAGCTAGATTCAGCTAAAAGATCTTTGACTCTGATATGGTAAAGGAAGATAGAAATTGTGGGATGCAGAAGGTTGGCAAAGCAAGAAAGATCAGAAAAGTGCCTTTTTGCAACCAATAAGATGTGATTGTACTTAGTAAGACCAGTGAAGAGGACAATATAGTTACCAAGATGTGACTGATCAGACAGGAAACACCACGGTGTAGCAGCAGCGCAAAAAATAAGTGTACAAGGGACACACCTGACATGAAGACTCAAAAGTAAGTCCAAGTTCGCTTTCTCAGTCAAATATGCGAGTTATGTCAGTTTTACTAATTACTACTTGAGCTGCTGTAATTGAACTTACGCCTGATCATGCCATAACTAACTGTGTTGGTGGTCTGCACCAAAAACTGAGAGCGTGACTCTAAGCTGAGCTTTATTCCATTGATCCTTTCATTTCGCTTTGCACACACGTGCCAGAAGTACAATTATTATTACAGTTTGAGTGAGAAAAGTCAAAATCACAGAAACCCCAGAGGAGAAGAAAACAGGAGCACCACCAACTGTCAAGACAGTTCAATGGTTCTAAAAGTTCACAAGGTTTAATGTTCTTGAATAGCCTCTGATATAAATAGCGAAGGGACACAAATCTCCCCAGAGCAACTAACCTATTTGGATGGCAGCACAGCTTCTTTGACAACACAGAATAGGGAAACACTTGGTTAAAAATAAAAGATTATAGGAATTTGACCATCCACACCAGAATATTTTGAAAGAAAGCAAGTATATTGTGAAGACTCATTCGGCAAAGACCTTTTCATACTTGTATAAGTTTTTGGATATATGGGGGATGGGGAGGAAACCGTACTTTTCATAATTCATCCATTTCTCCTTGGAAAGTCTTAGTTGTGAAGAAATAACGAGCTATGAGTAGCCTTTTCTAAAATTCACCATGGCTTTTACAAGTAATGCCCACCGGATCTCTGCTGTCAAAACCCAGCAGCAAGCATCCCCCAGAAACCCCGCAGGCAAACGCTCTGCAGGGGCAGCAGAGGTAGCTGTTCCCCGCACAGATCCTGCCTCCAGAAACCAGTAGATCTGGCTACGGGAGCACAGCACCGCCCCTGCAGCTTAAATAAATACCCTCCTCCAGTATTATGACCATGATCATAATTCACTATAGATCAGCTCAACTAGCATTTCTGCACACACAAGATGAGTATCTCAAGATGTTACAAATCAGTTAAAAAAGAAAAAAAAAAAAACAACACACCCAAAACTCATACGAGCAGAAAAAACTCAGGGCAGAGAATTTAATCAACGCAACATTAAGAGAGCTGAAAGCTGCACGTGAGATGCTCTATGAAAAAAAATATAATTCAATATACATTCAACTAGATAACTTGGCGCCAGTGCTTTAGAAGCAAGAATAATATACAGACAATGTTCATTTTCAAGCCGTGTAAATTTATTCAAAAGTAAAACTAATTAAAAAGAGCATGTTGTGTTTTTCTCAAAAATTAAAGAAACCACGGGGGGGGGGGGGGAACGA
>JAOXNO010000024.1:82863380-82884716 GCA_028565335.1 Limnodromus scolopaceus | reverse complement strand
GGGTTGTGGGGTTTTTTGGTGTTTTGAGGAGGTTTTTTGTTTGGTTAGGTTTTTTATTTATTTGGGGGGGGAGGTTTTTTTTGGTTGGTTGGTTGTTGTTGTTTGGGGTTGTTTGTTTTTTTGTTTTTTTGGTTTTTTTTACATAATTCTGAAGGTGACTCGAGCTACATTGAAAATTAAAAACGGAAGTTTCTCCTTTATGCGGATGTTTAGTATCTTTCACCATTAAATCTGATAGTACATTTCAGGAAAATATTATTTAAGGCAAAATAAGGCAAGTTATTTGGCCTCCCTCAACCTACAGAGTCAGGAACAAGAACAGACCTGTGTCTCCCAAGCTCCAGATCCAATCCTGCACCCACCAGAGCACCCTGCCTCTGTCCTCTTTCCCAGTTTATTAGGACTCAAAGCCAGCTTTGAAAATACTCCTCAATACATACACTCACATTCAGCATAGTGCTTGTTTTACATTTACGGTAAAATTGATCTCCTAGAAGTTCACAGAAGTTTGCCACTGAATTCAATTTTATGATGTGTCTTACCTACGTTTAATTTATTTCCCTCAGCCAAAATCCCAGCAACCTTACTAGCAATAAGGTTACACATGTTAACTTTGCACTTTATAGGAGTTTTAAAACCTTAAGTATACTTCCTCAGACTTTGAGACCTCAACTTCTGAGTTTGAGTTCAACACAAAATTAATTTTCTGAAAAAAAGCTACAAGTAGCAAATGGATTAGCATGTTTTTTAAAGGAAGCTTATAAACTCGGCTCCTGTAGAAGCTTTCTTTGCCCCACAGTATTTCTTTAGACAGGCTATATCAAAGAAGATTATTTATTTCAACACAGTATCATTGCCATCCTTTTTTTTTTTTTTAATTCTTTCTAAAATATGCGTATGTCTGTATTACCACATGAAAGAATACAAAATGTATGAAATTCCATCATCAACTCTAAGCGCAAAATACACGGCAGCTCTCCGTTCCCAGAGGAGTTCATTACACAGCCGAGAACTCAGTCTTGGGAAAGCGCTGCCCTCCCACACAAATAAGCATTACCCAACTCACGAGAAGCAATTAGCATCACTAATATGTTTGCTGACGCAGAGGCAACAACGAAATCCTGCTGCAGATATCGCTTTCCATTTCTTAATTTCCTTTTATGATTGGCAACACTTCCCAATCACGAGCACATCGCCCCTACGTAGGTGGGTCACCTGGGATGAGGCTAAGCCACTTTACTTCGGACCGTGCCAACTCCCACCTGGCACAAGAGCAGCAACTTCTGGCCAGATGCGCCAAAGGCTGCAGAAAGGGCCAGGAGAATGAAAATTAATGACTGCCCTCTATCCACTGACAGTAGGAGATCATCTATCTGTGTCGCTAAGCAGTTCCATGTCCTGGCCTCAATCCAGGCCGCGCTGGATCTGGAGTAACAGTCTAAATGAGACGGAGTTTGAAGTTGGCCTGTGGCAGATGGAGCAATACACCCCAACGTCCCCGTAAACGGGGAAGGCTCAGCCTGCTTTCTTCTCCTATATTAATTGCTGCTGGCAACGCTCGCCGCTTCAAACTATGTCTCCTGAAGGATGACAAAGCCTGGATACAAGGACACTATCACAGGAAGTTATGTGCAGACTCACAATATTATTTTCAGTATGCAAACAAAAGGAAAACGATGTCTTTTTAATCAGCACACTGTCAGCTCCGCCGCAAATACCATTTTCAAACTCGTACACGCGTTTTCATTTGCACAAGTACACAGCGCATCAGCCAGCAAGAGACACTGCTACACATAAGCAGCTGTACAACTATGTATTTGACTTGATCATCCAAATTCTAAACTAAATTTTTAAAAGCAACACACACAGGCCCTTAGCCTGCTCTGAATATACCAACACTTTATATTTCTCTCACATACTTCTACGTTAGGTTCTGCCACCACCAGTCTCCCCAGTATTTTAAACCAAGAAAAAACAAACCCTTAGATTCTGACTGACATTCATTTCCAATTAACAGCCTCCAGCTCCAATATTTCTTATTCATGACCTTGCATTTTCTACAACTAAGTATCCTTCCAGTTTCATTATTCTGCTCCTCAGTGAATTCATTTGTTTGTCAGAACAGACTTGGTTTCTGTTTCAAAATTCTTAATGACAATATAAAATTAATATTCAGGATCTAGACTTGTGGCCTTCCATATATTAACTTCCTAAACCATCCACTGCCATTTTCTTTCAATCCATTCTTTACCCATCTTAAAATCTGAGCAATCTTCATTAGCCTCAGTCTTTATAATAAATCCAAATTTTGTCAAGTCCGGAAGCATGAGATCCACCACTATTACTGTGTCAAAAAGTAATACCCTTTACATGCACACAAACTCCTACCAAAATGGTTGAACTCAGAAGAAATGTCATTCTTCATCTCAGCTGAAGACTCTGTTCCTCATTCCTACTAATTCCATTAATGACTTCCCTTAATTTATCCAAATCTGTCATTTTAGAAAGACAGTATCTACATTATTGATCTATTTTTACCTCTCATTACAATTTTAATGTTCTAAACGTAAAGCAAAGCCTTTTTCATCAATGACCCAAACTTATCTTCTACAATGAAGATTTTTTTCTCAATATTAAAACACTGTAATTAGGCTGCTGTTTACTAAGTATCTCTTACTAAATTCAGAAGCACGTGGATTTGTCACTGGGCAAAATTCTCCACCAATTCTCCACCCTCGAAAGAGGGCAAAATTCAGCTTCTGATAAAGTGTCATAATTGTAAATTGTCTACTTTAGAGTGAAAGGAATAGTTCCCCAGGCTTCAGTGATTGTGTTGGTTTAACTCTTATTACACCAATGGAGATCTAAACACTCAACTTGCATTAGATTTTAAAGTGACTGAGGAAACTTGAACACAAGAAGTTCCATCTGAACATTAAGAGGAACTTCTCTCTTTTGAGGGTGGCAAAGCCCTGAAAGAGGCTCCCCAGAGAGGTGGTGGAGTCTCCATCTCTGGAGACATTCCAAACCCACCTGGACATGCTCCTGTGCAACCTGCTCTAGGCGGACCTGCTTTGGCAGGGGGGTTAGACTAGATGATCTCCAGAGGTTCCTTCTAGCCCCATATCATTCTCTGATTCCGTGATCCTGCTTATTTGAGACCACAGAACTTCATTTCCACAAAATTCATCAAGGTGGTAATCCCCCACATACATATACTTTGTGCAAGCGACCACTGTAGGGTAACAGATACCCCACAGCTTATAGAGGTATTCAGTCTCCGTATCTTTACTACTCGCCAGTCTCCTCCCTTAACAGCAAATTCTTTTTTCTTATTCCTGCCTGCCGCTACCATCCTTTAAACTCTGAACACAAGTTTCCCTTTTCATTTGCTCCCCTTGACAACCAAAGGTCCAGAGAAGGTTTTTTTGTGTCTTTTATGACTCTGAAAAGTCATCAAAAGTGAGGCAACAAATCTGCAGATGACAACATTTACTACAGAAATCTTCAGAATGCCCAACATAGAGTAACAAACAATGCAAGTTTCGACATCCAAAAGGTACCAAGACACGGGCAGGAAGAAAGAGATAGGACCACACTTCTCCATCTCACGAGGTTCTAAATTAACTGTGGGATGAGAAAGCTGATGCAGCAGCTACTTTGTAGCGATCAGCGAGAGCGCAGAAATGCACCCGCAGTCAAAAACAACAGCAACCAAATCATTAGGTCACATACCCAATAGGATGGTATATAGTACAGAAATAATGCTGCATCTTTATACAACTTATTGGTACCCCCTCACCTCGGATACCATGAGAATTAACAGGGAAGTCCGTTTTGAATAAAGGAGGTAACGGTAATACTGTGGAGCATGGAAAAATGCCTAAGTGTGAAAATTGGTATCATTTCTCCTGCTAAAGTAACACAGTTTAGACTGAACTCAAACTTTAGTTTTTCCTGTTTTATAAATCAAGGACAAAGATGTCTTTAATTAATTTAACAGATGGCAAATTCAAAATCAATGTAAAACTACATTTTTCTATCCCAAGTATTATTAGAATCTGAAACTCTGCAACAGAGCTGGTAAACCCAAGAATTTAGCAAGGTTAAAAAAGACTATCCAGTTACAATGCTTTTCTTGACTGCCTTCCAGGGTTTTAATTAAGTTGGAGCGCTGTGGGGGTTTTGCTTCTTTAGCTCTAAAAGGATATTAAACCGTATGGGTTAAATTGAAAGTTGTCTTGTTACCATTATTTGACCTACATAACAAAGGGTGACTTAATCTACAACTACTATATATTGAAGAGTACTTACAGTGTATTATGATACATCTGGTGTAAAACAAAAAAAGAATTGTTAACTAGCTAGAGAAGATGTGACCCAGTAAAGGATCTGTTTACTAACAGATTTATTTTAAATACTAGATTCCCTTTGTTTCACCCAATTTTTAATGATGGTAAGTGGTAAAGTACATAATTAAAGTACATTTCTACATTCAAGGGAGGAACACTATTGGAAAACAACTGTGCAGTATAAAGTTCTGATTATTTTTTTTAAAAACTATAAGATTAATGGAACAAATTATATCTCAAGCTTGACTGAACTACAGAATTCTCTTATAATTTATTATTATTATCATTTATTGCAGATATTGAGCTTCAAGCTTGCTTGAACTTGTTTGACTCCATCCATTCTCCACAAATTTTAGTCTGAAAATATCTTAAGAGATTTAGAGGGAAATTCGTGCCTGAAGCAACGGGGTCAAAAAAAAAATATACAAAGCAGTAGTCACACAACAGTATGAGAAAGAAAACCAAATTAATTTAGTGCCAGATGACAAGCAGTTAGTAGTTACACTCGTTTCCCCAAGCAAGAGAACCATCACATCTCTCACGGGGACCCATAACATAGCAGTCAAAAAAAGAGTATCATGGCTTTAAAAAAGGAGTTAACTTTGAACTGATTTATGCCAGAACATACGCTGGGGTCAATTCTGCCCCCATCACAGGCACAAGCCACAGAAGAGCACAACTGCCCTTTGTGCTCACAGATTAGAAGATCAGCTCCACGGGAAAGAGCTGCCTTAGATATTTGTATAGTTAGCCTTTGCAAACTGAAATGTCATTCTTTCCAGAATAAGTTTAAGCTGTTACACTTCATGGATGTGCCCGTAATCCCCACAAGAGAACCAGCAGCACAGGACGCGCTGTTCCACTATCAAAAGTGGTCTGGGAGAAAGGAAAATAAATAAATAAACCAGTAATCACTGATACTTGTCGCTTGAACATCAGGTACACACATAGGCACACCATTTATCTTCTTCTAATTAGAACATTTTAGGACTACAGTTGAATACTCTAAAATTAGTATTCATAGCACAAGGTACATAACAAGCATTTTAATGCATTAACTATTTATAAATAAACAAAAGAGCTCACTTAGAAGACAATCTGTGCAAATATTCAAACAGTTATATATGAATTATCAGTTAAGTAGTACTTTTCAAAGAGCTCAGAATTGTGATCATAAAACTTTGTGAGCTGTCAACAGGCTTCAGAGCTGCGAAGCACCAAGCCTGCTGCTTCACAACATATCCCTTCTGTACAGCATCACATCAGGAGTGCTCCTTAACCACTTAGGAAAGGGACACAAAAACAACAGCTTCCTTCTACCACTTCTTTTTAGAGTCTTGATGCTGTTGCAAGCACATATAAAAGAAAAACCACAGCCCAGAGTAAGAATGCTGCCTTTGGCCATTCGACTCCATTTGGATCCAGGCTGGGGATGGCGTGTTCTGTCACACCTATTTACACGTTCCTCTATGTCGATTCAATGATTTTAAAAACAGACTTCAGCAGATGGAGAAGCAGCAAAGTGATACATATGTGCCTTAGTAATAAATAAATAAATACATAAATACACCACCACCACCCTCCCAAATAAAAACAACACCCCAAACCACACACTCCAAACACAGTACTAAGATAAAAAACAATTTCAAGCTAGCCCAACAGCTGTGAAACTAACAGACCTTGTCTATAATATACATCTCTACTTGAAATAATACAGCCTTGGGGGAACCTCTTGGGAGTAACAATATTTATACCAAATAATTCTAGATATTAATCTAACATCTTGTGACACTGTGCTGCCTTGTTTCACCTACAGCCTCTTGGTCAAGAGAGACCTCTCCTGGTTCACAGTCAATAAAGCTAAACGTGACCAAGGAATTATCTGCTGGTGCCCATGTGTCTGGCTACCAAAATCTGACAACGCCTTTTCTTTTGCTATGAGACCACCAGAAAGCCTAGGCATGGTCTCATCCCCTGTACAATGGGTAAAAAGGAGAAAAGGACAACAAGCCTTTTGACAACACGTCAACAGGTAGAGATGATGGGGCCACCTTGTGCTAGAGCTTCGTCACCCTGAGCTAGAATGTTTTTACCTTGAGATAGAGGACACACTAAATGTGCTGAAAGTGCCCTTAATCTTACCTCAATTCACTCTCAAACAAAAACTCAAGTAAGCATACGATATTCATGGGTTTTAAAGCTGTGGGAAACAGGCTGGTATCAGTCTTGTAATCCTAAATTTATTGCCCATCACAATTATAAGGCATAATTATTAAGATGTAGAGTGAGCAAAGACTCACATCACAGCTACTAAACCCCCAATTTTCTAGTCTCAAAACACATTAACTCCTGTCCCCTCTCCCATCTTCTCTTCCTCTCTTACCTAAACACACAAAATAAAGCCACGAATTAGACATCTGCTTTTTTCAGGAAATTAAGAGGAATGCTATTCAGAGTGCTTAGCATCTATGAATTGCTCTTTTCAGCAATCATTAGAAAGGCAGCATATACATTATAACCCAGAATCATATATATGGCCTTTATATACTTTTGCAGAAGCTTGGCATTAACATTATCATTGCACGCTTCAAACTAAACTGCAGGGTCCTAACAGCTGGTTAGTACTGTAGTCTATAATAAGTATTTATAGCTTTTAACCTCCACTGCATGGGGGGAAACTGCTTTATTACAACCATTTCAATAACTTTCACAACTCCAATTTCCAGCCAAAATAAATGCCATCTCCAATTGAGTACGTTTTTTAAAATGAAGTCAGTGAAATAAATCCCACATGAATTCCAGACTCATACTAAACCGAAGTTCTTCCTGCTGTAGAAGTAGAACTACAGAACTAGTTTAAATATGGGCAGCTTGTTTTCTTTTAAAGAACTAGTTAAAATAATTATAAAGAAGGACCACCAGGCACTACGCTGTGTAAACAAAAACTGCATTTCCCTTCCAAATGCTGTAAAATTGTAGCGTGCAACAAAACAGTGCAGAGAGAGGAATAGCAATAGCCACTTCACCCTTTATTTAATTTTAAGGGTTTTTTTCCAAGTCTTCTCTTTAAATGCCATCCCATTTTGACAGTTTCATGGAAATAATAGAAAAACCCTTACAACTACTACTTTGAGATAATAACAAATGTCTGAAGAGTTGCTGTCTTACCCACATGAAGGATGTATAATTAGCACTCAACAGTTGAGGCTTCGCCCATTGCTGATAGTTCCATAAGTACATGCTTTGAATAAAACTCATTTAACTTGGAATCAAAACACTTGAGTTAAGCTCAGTTGTTCACAAAACCTGTCACTCCTATAAAAAAAGAAATAATCCATTTGGTCCTGAAAAATCTGATGGGTAGATGTCCAAACCCATTTCTGTCCTTTTTGTCCTGTATTTTTGTCCTTTAAAATGTCACACCACACAAAAGTGCCCCAACCACAGAGGAAGGGGATACACAGCGTTACCAACCAATGGTGCAGAACTGATAGAGATTTAGGTATTTAAGATAAGTGGGGAGAGGAGGAAGGGAAAGGAAAGGAACGTGTGACTTAAAAGCACCCAGATCATTCTTGTGTGGGTTCTTCATCCCACCCTATCATTAGGAGGCAAATGCTCCTTCGTGACCCCAAGACAACAAACATGTATAACCCTAAACATGACTAAACGACAAGACACTCAAAACACTATATATAAGAATTCACTTGCTTACTATCTAGGGTCAGAAAGTAAGGTGCCCAGAAGGTTGGTATTCCTACCTTGAAAAAAAGCTCTTTACTCATGAAAGCCTTCCAGTAACGAACAGCCCTAAACTTTCCTGTTAGCACCTTTTCCAAAGCCATCTGTCAAACCTCAACATCCTACCTTTTTGATCCCCTGCTCTAAATTAGGAAATAATCCAGTAAAAAATGTGTAAACCTCCGCTTCAGGCATTTTCCACTACTGGGCACAAAACTCCACATTCACGAGAATTTGGTCCTGTCGTTTGTACCAATCTGAAAATTAATCTATGTCCTCTTTCTTATTCCCAACAGCCTCCTTCAAGTCCAACTCCACACTAATATCTTTGCTCCCAAGAGGCAACCTTTCTGTTCTCTAGATCTCGTTTCTTGTTCTTAATAATGAGTTCTCAAGTGCATAGATTTGTTTTTTAATTGGATTAGTACAACTCTCCAATCTTCTCTGTCCTCCTTCGTTCTTGTTATTGTACCAACTTTCTCTCTAACCTCCCCCTTTTTCTCAGGGATCAGTTTTTCCATGAACCCATTCAACTATCTCTTCTTTAATCCTTTGCAGACAGACTACCATTTTTCTTCTTTGCCACCTAATTTTGTGCTAGTCTTTTTTACCTCTTAATTTCTAAAACAAAATCTGTTTCCCAGTTTTCTCCAGTTTTTTTTAGAGCTGCTCCGTAGCAATGATCACCTTTTCACAAGTTACTCTTGTCACAAAGGACTTTTGGACAACTTGTCATATTAGGAATATGCTTCATCTCATCGCGTAAAGGATCAAAGAATTGGGAAAGAAATAAATATTTAGTTGTGCAAATTCAGGGAGAAACTTTCACCTCACCTTCATTGCATTTTAAAAATATGCATGAAAAGTTACCTTAAAACACACCCGGTAGAAATTCCTTCAAGTAATGGTCACAAGTATGTTCCCGAGGCGGCTGCAACTGCCAATAATTTTGAAGTTCTTAACAGAAATAGAAATTATCTTCAATTTGTACAAAAAGCTAAACTAAAGAAACCTAGGAAGCTATCACAAGTTTTATAATATAGTAACTTATGTCCTTGGGTAAATCAATTATTCGATTAATAAACACAATCCAAAAATTTGACCAGCAGTTTTATCACAAAGTTAAGTGCAGCTTTACTGTTTAATTTTGCATTATGATACGAAGAAAATGAGAATTATTTAGGCAACACGCCTTTTTTCTAAAATGTAATTTGCTAAATCATGAAAAAAATAACTAACTTCAGAGATATTCCTAACTATTTTGATACAAGCACCTTTTAGACAATTAGCAGCAATTTTCAAAGAGCTGCTTTACATTCTGTATCTACTTGTTCACATTTAGGTATCTGCAAGCCATCAAATTTGCATGAATATTTTTCAAATATAATAGCCTTTGGCAAGAACTAACTGTTATGCATCTTTTTAAATAGCTGCCTTACCATAATTGGCACAGCCATAGTATTATGTTGATATTTATCATTTTTTACTAACCCTGCATGTGTACAGGTGTGAAAAATAAAAAGGTACTCAATGCAAATGTAGGAAAATAACTTACACCCCTTAATAGCTTGCATTTAGTTCAGGTCACATTTTACCATTATAAAACCTAGTCCTGTTTGATTGTATTAATTTGAATTATTCCACAGACATTGTAAAGCTTTTTTATTATTCTTAGTGTTAACAGCCTTTTTTTTAAAAACTGGTGCCTCATTACTTTACCAACCCTATTCCTGCATGAACATTCAGCTCCACTCATTAGAACAAACATCTGCTACAAACAGTATTAATGAGATACATATCAAGGGATAGAGCAAGCCGCTCACCACCTGGGTTAATCACTTTACAGCACCAAGTTGATGATACAGAGTCATACAGTGTGCCCTGGTCACGCTGACACAGGTACCTTACTCAGAGAGCAACGACTATGGGAAACACAGCACTACACAATTGGAGGCATTTGTAAAGCCATACATACCTCCTAGCCACGGTTAACACACAACACATTTCATCTCAACAAAGCCAAAAGGCATGATTTTAGAAGTGGGAAATTTGCCCTTCGGATTTCTGTGCCTTATGAATAGATTAGCATTAAAATTATTTTTAAAACACCAGAGGTTTGACAACTGTTCCAATAAATATACAGGACAGAATTCATACCAAACCAGTCAGAATAGCTTCAGACTTGAGTGGTTTAATTTATTATAATAATAATTTAAAGCAGTATGATTGTAGAGGTGTTTTTTCCCCCAAAACAGAATGAGCTGCAAGTAAGTTTTACATACACACAAACTGCTGGCACAAAGGAAATACTTTTCCAAAGAGAGCCAACCTTAAGTGAGCTTCAAAGCTTGTTTAATTTAAAGCTCATTTGCCCAGACCTGAGATGCAAATGTACAAATCTTTACACATAGGCAGGACACAAACAGGAGGGGAGCAGTATTTGTTTGCAGTAGTATTTTGTATAGTCAAAAGATTTTGAACTCAGGGCTCCAGGAGAATGGAGAAGGATGAGTTTTGACCCAAACCAGATCCAGAACCCACACATTTGTAAAAGTGTGTAAGATAGTACTCCAGTAAGTTTCCTCAAAATATTTCATTGATCAGTTAAATTATTTGACAGTGATTCTATTTCATATTATTTAGTCAATGCAAGATGATAAATAACGCTCTTTCATTTAGGGAAATACTTTCTCTTTTTTTTTTTAATTATGGACAGGAAAATACAACAATACTAAGAGAGCAAGAAAACATGCACTGTTCTATCACTGAAAAACAAAACACCAAAAACCCCACCAACAACCCAGCTGTTAAAGCAGAAGGGTGACAGTTCAGCTCCAGCTGAAATCTAGGAACAGCAAATGCCTTTGGAGAAAAGTAAAAGTCCTCAATGAAATTACTGGCACTGCGTGGCAGTTAAGACAATCTACAAATAAAGGCTTCAGCCATGAAACCTCTAGAGAAAACTACTGCTGCAGAAATAAAATGCAGATATTTAACAAGGGTGAAATTTAAGAAGTTGGGCTCAGTTGAGCAAATATTGCTATTAACTGAGATGACAGTGTTTTATTTAAGTGAGAAAGTAGAATATAAAGTTATGAGCTGAGCATCTGCTTTTCTCTAAGTCCAACGAGGTCGATGAAACAGCAGAGCCTTTTTAAGCAGAAAGAGAACAAAACAAAAGGTATTCCAGCCAAATAATAATGTAATAGGCAAATCCTAGACTGCTGTATCTAAACCACACTTAACAGAATAGCTTCAGAGATATTTAATGACAGCAGTTTCATCTCCGGATAAAGTAAGCAAGGGATCCATAAATGGATCTCCACTAACTGATGTCTTAATATTAAATTCAGTAAGGTCACGCCTGTCAACACAAGTATTCAGAATAATTAATGAAAATCTGTTTAATTGCATATGGAGTCTGGATCGTTGGAGAACAACAAAATAATTAGAAGCACATCCAATGTAAAAACTGCCATAGTCATTTTTCATTGTTGATTAGGGCAGCTATCATGCACAGCCCCTAAATGTCCAAATAATAGCTCAGGTTTTCATCTTTAATCTCTCTTCCGCAACATTCCTTCAGCTGAATTTCATTAACACTGCATCTTTGTAGCACCATTTTCTTCTCTGAATATACCTATCAGTCTGTGTATCTCCACAATCAACTGCAAGTTATTATGTTTTGAGAATATTTAAAAGAGCTATTTAGTTCCTTCAGTTTTATTCTTCATCCATTCTGTTTTGTCACCATTCTAAAACTCTAAAAAGCACAGGATAGAATGTCCAAAATACTGAAAATTCCTATAAGAAACTACATGTGCATTTTTATTTCATGCACAAAAGGCAGTCTTCCAGGTGCACTACTACTCAGTAGTATTCAAAATATATACATCCTGTACATCTGAGTAAGAAAATAAGAATATTCCATAAAATTTCAATTTTCCTAATGGATAACATACAATACAACAAAGATAGACTCTTCATACTGAAAATACAAAGAAAGAGATGTGGAAAAATAGCTCACAACCCTGTAGAAAAGCACTAATTGTAATTTTACAGCATCTTAGCATTTGTTCTAAGACACACCAATCTGTATTAGACAATGACCCACGAGTTTGAACAGATTATTCTTCAGCGACAACACACACTACAGACACTGCAGAAGAAGCAATTTTATTCCTTTAATATCAAATGGCCTTCTCTAAAGAAATTATCTTAAAAACAGAATTATTTTCTGCTATTACTATTTCTTGAAGCAATTGGCTTAAATGATATGAAAACATTTCCATAAACCACCTTTAATACATACTGAAATACCAGTGTAAACCAATCCCTAAAACAAAGGCTTCCTGAAGGGCTAAGCTGTGAAAAAAAGGCACGGATGACCAATACCTGCGCTGCACAGGACATTAATACTTTGTAAACATCTTTTCACAGTTTTACAAGTCAAGTCCAAGGGCAGTACATCTTGACTGTGGATTAAAAGTATAATGAATGCAAAGACTCCCATCTGGCCCTTTGGATGGTCAGTTTAAGTTGGCTGAGGTTACCTGCGTAGGCTCAGCAGCTTCTAAACGCGCTGCACTGCTCTGAGAACAAGCCTGGATCTCCCAGCACCATGTTTCTGTAACCTCACATCCCGAGAACACCGGCACCGCATCAAGCCGGGGTGCCTGTGCATACAGGCAGACAGTGTTAGTAAGCCAAATATTCCCACCCGTTTCTTAATGCTGGGATGCCACACTGAGTGCAAGCCATCCTTTGTATTTTCACACCACGCTCTGCCCAAGCTGAGAAACCCTTGAAGCACAAACTCCACAGATGAGAGACACCTTTTTTATAGGAGACAGCTTAGTCTGGCTGGATTGTGCTGAATCCCGACTGACTCCATGTGGAGTCACTTGGCAATTCTCATCAGACATCCAGTTCCCCAGTTTCCAGGTTCTTTATTACCTAGGCTATTCCATTCCATTACTAAAGATAGCAAGCCTAACAAAACAACGCAGGAAAAACTGAAGATGACAGCCTACACCGTTTCTTGACTTAGTATCGAAACTTTACTTTGTTATCTCAGCATATGGAAGGGAGGAATGCTGCTTCTGCCCACGTCTATACACAGAACTGGTATTTTAACTTCACCAGTCTGAAAACAATTTTTACCTCCTCTTTTTGAAAGTACACTTCTCATCCACACAATTGATGCCTTCTAATTCATGAGTGTGTAGGACACTGAACTCTCTTGTTAGTCTAAAGCGCTATGCACAAATGAGCACAACAGCCCTCCTCTTGCCGCGTGTACATTCATGGTAATTGTGCTTTTTCTGATCAAGTCAAAGCAGGTTAAAATTTATTAATTTGCTCTAAGTGAATAAAACCTAAAGTCATTGCACTTAGCGCAGATTTCAATTGCTTAAATACTACTAAGTTAAGAACATCTTTTAGAAATAAATATCAAGCTCTTGAAATTAATGAGATGTGTCACACAATTTAAATTTTTCCTGTTACTGAGACACAATTGACTATGATGTAAGAAATTACATTATTAATTACCTAAGATAATGCCCACAACAAAAAGGAAGATTGCAATCTGAATGCTATGAGTAGAATAGGTTAAAACCAGTTCCATTAGTATCTGGGATTCTTGATTGTAGTTTTGAAACCAGAAATACTGAAGAAAAACAGCAGGTTAGAGTATCAATCCCCATTGATGATGACTTCAAAACCTCAAGAAAACGCTTGTAATGTCACAGATGTAACAACCTAAATAAAACCTAAAAATATTCAAAGCCTATGAAAATAAGCATGATTTCGGAGGTCTGGAATTTTACTCAAGAATGATGTGTTTGTATGAAGAGCCACAGTACCTCTTTGCAAGAGTACAAGGAAACTGGGCACTTGGGGTTTTATTTCAATGTGAATAGCAAATACCTTCTATACCTCAATCCAAGCTGCTGGGTGTAGAGGCAAAAGACCCTGTGTGACATGGCTTTTTCATACAAGACAAAGTAACCAAAGGATACCCGACAATACTAGATGCACATTTTAACGACTCAGTTTCATGCAGTTGAGACCAATCTATAACCAGTCACAATCAGAGAAAAAAAGCGTTTTGTCATTCTGTATTTGATGACGTACGGCATTTCTCCCACTTTGAAATGCTAACGTGAAAATACTGGAGAAATTAAATACAAGGATGCATTTCAAATCAGAAAGAACAACACTGAAGAGGTTCAACACACCAATCCCACCAGGTTACAGGGATAGGGAAAAAAAAAGTCACCCCTACAAAGAATGTAAGAGAAGTGGCTGGGGAAAATGAAACCATTGAGTCTCTGGCTGACCAGAACTACAAGTTTGAATAAAGGATCACAGTACAAATAAATCAAAAAACCTATGAAATTTCTAGTCAGCTTCTGAGGGATCAACTAGAAGTTTAAATTTAGCTTTTATAAACAAATTCTTTTGCTTAACAAACTCTTACTGTTATCTAAGATTATTCTAAGACCTCGGTGGTAGGTCTTGGCTGACAGGCAAGGGTCATGAAGAAGAATAAAAGTGCGTACAATTTAAGAGTCAGTCCGCCAAACAGCTGCTAAAAAGAAACTTGGCCACAAACTTCAGCAAACGTTGGGTACCACGACAGCAAAAAAAATAATCTCTGAAGTCAGTTCAGTTTTGTTGTTAGAATTGCTTTGTCCTTTGTACAAGCAAATTCACTTTCCTCAGAAAATGCAAGCGGTCTACCCAATTTACCCAGTGTTCCTTTTTCATTTAAAATGAACCTACCGAGTGCCGTCTGCTTTCCAGCTAACTTTGTATGGCTTCTGCTCCAAAAATTTAATATTTTGCTTGTCCATGGAAACGGGCTGTGCTCCAGGGAATCCAGACCTAAAAAAAACCCACCAAAAAAATCCATGTTTATTAATGTTCTGCAATAAATAGTCGCACACATTAGACTGAAGTCACACCTTGTACCAGACTTGCTGCAAGGTTAACTTTGAGTTAGAACATCTTCTCCGATAAAGTATTTTGCAAGAGGAACCAAATGCCTGTCTAGCAAGAACAAGGATATTTGTTTAATACAAAACACTAAATTATGTTTTCACTCTGGAGGAAGAGATATTTGAAATCAAAATGACAAACACTAGAAAAACTATGAGCATCAGCAAGTTAGGAAGCACCATGAGCAATTCCCTGGATCATCAGCTTTGGAAAGGAGGACTTCAGAATCTGAGACACTAAAACTAATGTTCTCATTAGCATTGGACAGAAATCCAAGTTGGCTATAAAAATTAGTATTATACCTCAAGGGTAACAGCAGCTGTATGAATAAGTCTATTGCTTGAGCAAGCACTAAATTTTACACAAATACCTGGCCTAGACTACCTGGCCTGGTATTTGCACAGCAATAATTAACCTGAAAACATTTTGTCATCTCAATGGAAAAGCAGTTCTAGAGCCTTGTTTCTTAGTACCAGCAATTGATCATTACATTTCATGCAAGACTCATCTGTTTCACTGTTGAGTTTTTTTGAGGTTTGCTTTTTGTTTTAAACAATCCATCCAAAACTAGTCACCTTTTTTTGTTTTTTACAACACGCTGTTTCCTTCTGCAAAACTAGAAATGTAACACTTTATTTCTAGACAGTATAAATAAACAAGTTCTAAATGTTCACATACCCTTCCCATCCACAGAACTGCTGACATTTTTGCTGTATTCCTCCTAACTTTGGTTGTGTTGTCACCTGGGTCACGCATTTAACTGTTATTCCTTCCAAGAAAATTGCACCCTAAATAAAAAAAAAATAATTCAAAATTAGTATTTTAGCCTTCAAAAATCAGATCAGAACACGTCAATACAAGATTAAAGCTGGTTTTACAACACTTGACCTTAATGAGCTTAAATATTCCTTAAAGATTCTCCCGCAAATACCAAGATATACCCACTGAGCTTTGTCAGTAAACTCAATGGTAAGCCTTACTATGAACCCAGGAACTGAAAAAAATTAAAAAATATTAAAGGAGATAAATAGTAAGGGATAGGTACCTTTTAGCTAATACTCTCAAGAAAAGTTCCCGCATCAAGCTACAGCATCAGTCTGACTCACTATTTTTCATTTGTAACTAAAAGGTTTTTATTTAAAACAAATTAGGCTAGTATCAAGTATTTAACAGTGAATTGGTCACATATGGAATTTGCAGGGATCAAATTAATCATCCTTAGTATACAAAATATTATATAATATTAAGGTAGAGTAAGAATCCCTTTGTGGATGAGATTCTGAACCTGAACAGTACTGTAAGCCGGGAGCAAATCACTGTTCATTAAAGGTCCCAAAACTCTCTCCAGCAGAAGCCTTTGTGACATCACTTTTAAGTGTGTCAAAAAGTGTGGCCTCAACATAAGTAAACTGGAAACTAAGGACAAAAATAACCTATGAAATGTTAAAATTTTTTTAAAATACATAAATAGCATTTTTAGACCAACAATTCCATGCTTTCCTTGATTCATGGAAATGAGGGCTGCTCACTAGGAGTAGAGATCTAACATGAGAAAAATACATGTAGCTTGGTAATTAATGAACTCAATTCACTAGAAATCATCTTTAGACACAAAGTTTTTGTTGGTTTGGTTTTGGTTTTTTTAAACAAAAATCTCAGCAGATGAAGACATAAAGTTATATTTTTCTCCCTTCAAACTTTTGAGATGCATGTTTTCAATTAAATGTTAATTTTATCAGACCTAGATGGCAATTCCAGTACAAGAAGTTCAATTACATGGATCTACCATGTTATATGTCTCAAAGGTTAAACTTACACTGTAGGGAAAACAACTGAAAGAATGAAGACACCTATGCAGGAGCAAACTTAAATGGTTCTCAGTTGATCTAAGCCAGACTTCTTAACAAAAGATAAAACATTAACAGCTGGTTTGTGACAAAATACTTGTGTAAAAATATACTTGCATAATTTCATTCTCAATCTAAACCAGGTTACTAAAGTGGAGGTGCTATCCTGGATGCCACAGAAAAGCCTAAGGAGAGATCAATAAAAGAATGCTTAAAAAAGAACTCTAAAATAACTTGTGGATTCCAGAAGTTAGATGCCAAGTGGAATAAAAACAAATTCTGCACAACAGAACGCAATAAAGCCACCAGTTCTACAAAGCTACGTCACTGAAGACTTCTACACGGATCCCAAATAGACCAGATTTACTTCAACAGCAACTCAAATAAATTCTTAATGCACACTAAAGAGATCAAAGCATGAAGTTTCCGCCTGGTGGACTATGAATCCTGTAAATGGAGATACAAGGATTTCAAATCAGTTCTCTAAAAGTGCTTGAAGCTTGCCTGAACAAACCTAACTGCACGCTAGTGATGAGAGGAGCCTTTTCGCTCCCTTCCCTTTCCGCACGCTGTGGCGCTCATCTGTTCTACCCCTTAGAAAGTCTAGGAACTAAGCTGGCAAAAATAACATCATAAATTAGTAATTTTCTGCCAAATTAGTATCCTAAACTAGCTGGCCACAGGATGAGTCAGCAGTAGTGCCAGCACAAGGGAGGCAGAAGGAACACAAGGAGTGCAGGGAAAGCAGAACCGCAGTTTTCAGCACAGCCTGTATTTGGTTAAGATCGGCTCAGCTGCATCACCAAATCATATTCTGAGAACAGAACATCCTAAGGAAATCAGCTACTTCATAACCTTAATTACCTTAAGCTCCACAGACTTCCAGCGCGTCACTTATGCCGTATTATGTATGTGGGCACCAGCAGGTACAAGCGCAGCCAGGTGACGGGGCGAGGGAGGCAGACAGCCACACACGCCTGGCCAGAACGGGGTCTGAATTCTGAGTCAGTGCTTAAGAGCACCACGAAATCAAGGAAGATGGTTGTGCTCTGCTTCTCAAAATAACGGCAGAGTGCGACGGCAGCATGACTGCTAAGATTAAAGCAAAAGACAGTATTGGAGTACTGGGTCCAGTTCAAGGACAAGGAACTACTGCAGAGAGTCCAGCTGGGGCTACAAATAGGGAATGAAGCATCTCTCCTACGAGGAAAGTTTAAGAGACTGAGGGCTGTTTAGCCTGGAGAAGAGAAGACTGAGAAGGGATCTCACCAATGTTGATTAATATCTAAAGGGTGGATGTCAAGAGGATGGGGCCAGACTCTTCTTAGTGGTGCCCGGCGACAGGACAAGGGGCAACAGGCACAAGCTGGAACACAGGAAATTCTGTCTGAACACGAGGAAAAACTTCTTTCCTTTGAGGGTGACAGAGCCCTGGAATCGGGTGCCCAGAGAGGCTGTGGAGTCTCCTCGGAGATATTCCAAACCTGCCCGGATGCACTCCTGTTCAACCTGCTCTGGGCTTTGGCAGCGGGGTTGGACTCGATTATCTCCAGAGTTCCCTTCCAACCTCCACCATCCTGATTCTGTAATAGGTAACAGGAAAGACCTTCCAGAAAAGAAAAAGTCCTAAACTCCAAACTGGTGCCTGCCATTTGAAAGGGTCTCTTGCAGATGATCTGGTTTTGGAGACACTAATGTCAGGGCGCATAGTACAGTCAAGTTTCCCTACAATCCAAAATCATCTGCATGCTGCTTTCACGCTTCATATAATTTTAAGCAATTTAGAAAATTCTCCATATGGTAAGGAAGGTAAAAAGTTAGAATGAATTATTCAAAATTACAAAACATCAGCTTCTTATAACATAGATATTATATATCCTCATTTAGTTCTAGTAACTTCACTTTGTTTGCTAGTTTCTTGTAACAGCTTTTAATTGTTTATTGATTTTAAACACCTGACCAAACACAACAGGTTCTCTTGCACAAGCAGTATGTGCTTGATGTATATAAATACATACTTATATATATATATATATATATATATATGATGGGGGGGGCAATTTTGAAAGAATTAAGGAAAGAAGTACGTCTCATAATTTGACAAACAAGCCAAGCTTTTGTGTTTTCATACAGGCTTCTCTATTCCCCTGATTAGGCGCCTTATAACCCCTCTCTGTAAGGCTGTCAGGTTGAAAGAAGTAGAGGACAAGGGAGAGCCAGGAACAGAGCAAAGTGCTGAGGACAAAGGGTGAAAAGGAGGTTACCCCAGGTCCTCAGCACTGCTACCAAGCCAGAAGTTATAAGCCCATAGATCTACGCACTGCACAACCTTCACACCACCTGTACTAATCAAGCTCTCCTCACTTGCCACCATATCCCTCCATCCATCACTTCAGCTGAAGGAAAATCAGCAACGTGTATCACCGTGTGTTGGTTCAGATCCTAAACACCATCTGGAGGAGTGGGTGGGTGGAAATTACCTCAGCCACGCACCTCTCTGACCCTAGTGGCTACCACCAGGCCTCGGCGATAGCCACCTTCAACCACCGAGACTTGATCAAGTGCCAATACACTCCGAATCTGCCTTCCAGAGGGTAAGAAACATCCCAAAAATGTATCAGGTAGAGAGAGAGTCTGCATCTTCTAAAAGAAAGGGAGGGAGAGCCAGGGAGTTACACTGCTCAGCTCAGATTTACTACCTAGAAATACAGGATCATCACAAGAACTGCCTCTAGGCATTTAAAAGCAAAAAAGATGCAGCAAATCATACTGACTGACACTCAGTAGCAACAGCGTTCAACTTATCGCTTGGGTTTGGGGGTGAAACAGGCTTCACAGCATTGGGGGAAGCAGGAAATATCAAATCTTTTGATGCTGGCTTTTGTCCTGGCTTGTCTTTTGTTTGCTTGTCTTGTTCTCATGGAGGAACACAAAAAGCATGGGGTGGATGTAACTTCTATAAAAGAAGAGCATCCTGCTTCAAAACCAGGTTCAGAGGAGTTTATGTTTCACTAACAAAATGGAAGAATATATTGAGGAGGATCTGCAGGGTCTGGTTTAGGTGTAAGAGAATTAATTTATTTTCCCTAGATTTCCTCATAGCATATTCTTTTTTTTGTTACATCTATGAATTTAGTAACAAGGATACAGACTGTGATGGTAGCTTAAGAATTCAGTCTTATCCTTAAGAATGGGCTGGAAAAAACACTGTGCAATTCAGTATAAACAAAGTTCTACTTACTCTTAATAAGGAATAAGCAATTATACAAACACACACTGGTAGATAATTAGAGAAAAAAAATAGGGAGGCAGCAAGAGACCAAAAGCTGAATTAGTATTATTCTGTCTTGTAAAAGGCAATTATACTGAGATACATAAACAGAAGTATTAGCCTCAAAATATCTGAAATTAATTCCTCCCTATTAACTACTAGGATGGCTTCAACTAGAGGATGGAGTTCAATTATGGACACTGCAGTCTCAGAAAAACATGGGTCAACGTGAGACAATGAAAAGAATTACAAGAATAGTCAGAAGTATAAAAAATATGGACTATAGGGAAAAAGTGAACAAATTGGCATTTAATGTGGAAAAAGAGAAGGCTGAAAAGAAATGACACCGGTATTCAAGTATATAAAATGCTGCTGCAAAATCAGAAAATAGTGCTTTTCCCATATCCATCAAGAGATGCCCATAGGCAGAATAATAAGTATAGGGGTTAAACTCCGGGGAAAAGAAGTACATTACACCGAGAAAAACAAAGTTACTAATGGTTAGAATCAAAGGACTTTGATACTTAAATAATAACTTTCCTCGCTATGTCAGCCATGAGGTTTAGTGGTTTCTCTCTGTCTTGCAGATGACCGCAAGACACACACACTCAAAGTCATGAAGAAAAATCATTAACAGCTACAATCTCTTCCAGATTGTTTGAGATGTAACCACCCATTTTAGAAGCACTACATATTACACCCTGTACTGCCTGTGAAATACACAGCTTACATTGGACTAGAACAGATGGCACTCCTTAATAAATAGTAAAAGATCCGGTTGACCCATGAAAAGTTTGAAGGTTCTGGCTCAGAATTATAACTTTTTGTCCTATTTGCAAAATCAAGTATTTTTTTCCTGAAGATTGTTTTTCCCTGAAGTGAGATTCTAAGTGTCAACTTGCAAGGTTGCTTCAATGCTACAATCATTTTGGCACACACTGACAAAGTCAAAATGTGTTTGGATTTCCTGGGTAGCACCTGAGACTAGAGAATCATAAAATGGTTTGGGTTGGAAGGGACCTTCAAGACCATCCAGTTCCAATCCCCCTGCCATGGGCAGGGACACCTCCCACCAGACCAGATTGCTCAAAGCCCCATCCAGCCTGGCCTTGAACACCTC
>JAOXNO010000024.1:82838453-82863370 GCA_028565335.1 Limnodromus scolopaceus | reverse complement strand
AGCTTCTCTGGGGAACCTGTCCCAGGGTCTCACCACCCTCGCTGCAACTACTGCTGCTGTCAACTACGCTCACACAACGACAAAGGAAACTGTAATGGCATTATGTTCTAACTGTTCCTACAGTTTCTGTAGCATATTAAAAAAAGGCTGTCAAGACTTTTTGACATTAAAACATGGGCGTTTTGGAGAAAGACGCTGCAGTGAAGTTTCTCACATCCAGGACAGATTGCTAACTGCACTTTGCAGGCCAGCTCAGCAGTTGTTTCTGACTATTCATTATCCTAGTGAGACGCCTGGGAGAAGTTTCCTCCTCTACCCCTAAGCCTTTTTTTCTATGTGCACAAAGATTTGGATCAAAATGAAAACATTTCAGAACATCTTTATCACACCAACCACCTCTAGTTTGACACTGTCTACCCCTAGGTGTTTAGAGGATGAGTTGTATTAGAACGCTGAGAACATCTGCTGCAGGAAATCAGCTGTAACGCTGAAAAATTAGCCCTTCAGACAGTAAATTAAGAAAATCTGAGCAAGAGGTATTTACCTGATAATCATTCCCCCTGTAGGTCGCATATTTACAAGGAATCACAAAGAGATTGTATCCATCTCTACTCAGTTAAGAAGCAGTCCAATCTGCCAGCCAAGAACCATGGTAAAGAATTCTCCCCGTTCCTCCTCTTCATGTCAAAGAATGTTCCTCCAGAGCTGCAAAACTGAATTATACGAATATGCATATTAACTAGATGATTATTTCCTTCAAAAATTATCTAACTCATAACTACCTTTTAGTTATTAATATGCTTATTCGTATAATTTAGCTTCCAGCTTTCAAAAAACTACGTGGGCAGATAAGAAAAAGACTGGGAAGCCAGTATCGTGATTCCTTTTAAACAGATCAGTTTAGTTTTATACTTGCTGAAAAAAGGCGAGCATTGGACCTCAGCATCACACCTCATTCGCTAATACATCAAAAGGCAAGTCAAAACAAATAGTTTTGAGGTATCGTCCCACATAAATTTTTTTAGATATCAATGTTTTAATGCAAAGCTAATGGAGGTAGCAGCCATATCCTGAATATATTTCTACTACAAATTTTGTACAGTGTAGGCAACTTTTTATTTCAGCTGACGGATTATTTTAAAGTTTTCAAAGTTCATCTTGCTTCTTCAGATGAGATTTCACATTCAGGCTAATTTCTTCCATACTCCATCTGTAAACTGTGTTGAACAGCTGCAGTAACAACAAAATGCATTTTTGCAGCATATTTCATATAAGGATTTCCAAGCGTTTGCAAACAAACACACCTCAGCAAACAAGTAAAATAATTCTGTATTATGCAAGAACTGAATCTATTTTTGCACTCAGCAATATTCTCCCCTAATTTATCTGCAAGTAAAAAAAAAGGCAAGGATTTGGAGAAAACTGAGCCATTACTCTTCAGACAATTCATGTATATTCTTTGTACTTAAATATTAGTTCCACACTATAGTAACTACAGTAACTTATTTCATCAGAATTATGCAGACTTATGTCAAAACAATCAGAGTAAGTGATAAGTCTTGTCTCTTATCATTAACAGTTTAAACAACTTCGAACAAAATATAATTTCACACCTGCCTTGGGGTTTTTAAGCTCATCTTGCTTTTTGCTAATCCAATTCTCAATCTTTCAAAATTTTCAAAAGTAAGACTATTCAACAAAATGAGCACTGAATTGAAAGAATGCTGAATTTCATCCACATGGCTACAAAAATAAATAAAAACTGTTTACACACCTCTTCCATAACATTTCACCTCTAAAGACAGAATGAAAAATTAAAAAGTGCTTTATTGTCTCAACTCAAGCTTAAGAAAAAAAAGTATATTAGAAAAACATGAAGTCATTGTTAGAACTATAATAGTTGAGGTGTTGAATATTAAAGTTCAAGGTTCATATAGGAAACAGAGTTTGCAATGAAGCTGTTTTTACCTGTTCAAGACAATACCACCAGTCCTCATTTGCAAAAGCACTGACACTTGTGTAGTATGTATTACATAGTAACTGATGAATACCCATTTATGAAATTAAGTTTAAAATTAGAATCTAAAGTTCTTAATCAAAAATACCAGTTTTAGACGTTCTTTTCTCCTCTTGCCAAAGGAAGAGCTTGATGATCCAGGTTCTGATTCCTGGCCTCCTGTTTTGCCATTATCATCATCCTCCTCTTCATCTTCATCAAAGCACCATTCTGGTAGCTCAGGTGGTGACGGTGCATCATCTTCATCTCCATAACGACGAAATAATTCCTTCAAATAGTCACCTTTATAAATACCTGGTGGTCTAGCCTGAGCAAAAGTTGCCACAGCAGCCTCAATACTGTCAAATGAAAATTGAAAATTACTCTGGATGCTTAATTTACATGTTTTAGTCATGTTATGCCTTAACAAACATAAGATTTATTGGGACTAAGAATTTTTTAAAAATTTCCAAACTGGTAATTGCAAAAACATTCCTTATATTTGAAGTATCACGCCTGGCAACAGATACTCTTGCACAAGAGTCTGCCTAATTATGCAGGCACTGCATACGTTCTCAGAAGGAACTGTAGCTTGCACTGCTTCGTCTCCTTATCATAGCTAACAGTGGTCTGCTGGTCACCCAGGTAAAACTTTTATTATTGCTACAGAAAAGGAACGGGTGACACATAGGTAAGTACTTAAGGACTGAATGAAAACAAAAGAGACCAAAGAGAAAGATGAACAAACTCAATGAAGAAAAACTGAAGTGTTGAAATTCAAATTCGGCTACATTTCCCCCAATGTGAATTATCTTCCCTGTCACTAGAGGTTTTGCCATCACACTGAGAAAAAGCATCCTAATCTTTTGAAATTACTTCTCCTTCAGGAAGTTTATTATAAAAACCTGTAACTCGGAAGCCTTTTTACTATGAAGCTAACACTTAAGTGCTTTAATAAACTGGGGTCTGGATCGTAAAAAAAAAAAAGTAGAAACCAAAATTAACAGTCATGCACCTTTACTAACCAGCTGGAAAGCACTGCGAACTGTACAACAGTGAGCACAGCACAAGGGTTTTATTGTGGCTATTTTCATAGATCCTACGAAAATGTTGAACAGAAAGCACTAGATATAATTCTGTCTTCAATTTAGCAATGCTCCATAGATCAACATTTAGAAATCTTGCTAAATAAAAAGAGATGAGAAATCACAAAAGGTACATGCCCCCATAAAGCTCCTTGACAAGCCCATATCTTAAAGCTAGAACAAAAGCACATATTACATGCTGTGAAAATAACTTTTTTTCAGATAAGAGAATAGCCTGCTACTGGAACAAGGAAAACATATACCTACAAAGGAAAAAAGAATTTAAGTACAAAAGGCATTTTTTGTCTGATCTGTACAGTATAGGAAGGAGCTCCAGAACTTCATGAGGCAAAGAACCACTTCCTCAGAACTAGTAAGTTTGTTTATGTTTTCTGATCTTTGGTAAGAGTAGAAAACAAAACATTTTCAGGAGTGAGATTATCAGATGGTCAGTCATCAGATCTCAGAAAAGACAGTTTAAGAAACTAAGTTATTTAGAAGGATCTTCCTTCCTCATTCTGTTTTCTAAGACTCCTAATTTCATCCTCACCAGAAATTTTTATTTTGGTATCTTTCTTAAATTGTTTCACATCTTCTGTAATCAATGCCATTGAAAGGTCAAAACAAAGCACAATGGATGGGGCCTGAAAGATTCAAATTTGTCTCAAATAATATTAGAACCCTATACTGCTCTGAAATAGGTAGCAACAAAAGCCAAAAGAGGCAGCACAGATTTCAAGTACAGAAACCTAGCTGAAAGAAAACATATTTTGCAAGTTCTAGAAACGTAACAGTCTTTGGGAAAAATGAGTTGTGAAAAAGAGAATCAAGTAAGGTTTCTGATCACTAGCTGGAGAGCTTTCAGTCTGGATGACCTTTCTTTAAACTAACTGCAAAATATATCTCAGTATTCACAATACATCAGCAGCAGTCCTATATCATATGCTTAAGGAATAAATATAGATGGATTTTTCCATCAGGAAAATCTTATTTCCTCATCAGCAAGTAATAGTGCCTTATTTTAAAGAATGATATAGCAAATTGGATTTATCTCAATACAACGCTTAGCATTAACTACCACCTTGCCAAAACACATTCTTTTGCTGTGGACATTTTTCCCTACCAAGTGATAGCTGGGTGTTCTGTTAAAATAATTGGACAGAGATGAACAGACTTGATACAATTAACTAGCTGAATGAAGAAAAAAAAAAAAAGATATGGCTGTTAAATTTTATGGCTTTTCCCACAGAGGTTTGAAAATAAAGAAAAGGCTGCATAGAAGCTGGAGTTTCAAATAGATTCAAGTGCGTTTCCTCTTCAGAACAAAGAACCAATTTGATTCTAATTACTGCTTTTAAGTTGTTAGATAAAAAGCATACAAATTTGCTAGTTCATAAGAACAACTAGAATCATACCATAAAGATACCTGTATCTGTGTCTATTTCCTATACTCAGCTAAGATTCTGTGAAGATTCAGCCACCTACTTCTAACAGTGCTGTATCTCCACCACTCCAATGTCTTCACTCCAAGTTTATTAACAGACAACAACAACCTAGTTCTTTGCAAACAGCTGGCACAGACATGCCAAGCACCAAATAAACTGCATCTCCAGTCATAAGAAAATGCAGCAACAGGAGTAGAATTGTCTTCACTTAAAGGACCACACAAGAAACATCATCAGAACACTTAAAGGGCTCGTTAAGAAACAAGCCTTGCATGGGACCCTGTCAGGCAGGAAATAGTGTTTCGTGAATACTACCAAACACAAAAAAGTCATGCCCACCAGCATGGTACAGGCAATTTTTCTCTTCTTTACACCAATGTTACTTGAAAAAGACCACTACTCTTTACGAAGAACATTTTTAAGTCACAAAACCAACAGATGAGTCTGTGTAGAAGCATGATGTAAAATTCAGTCAAACAACAAGCTGGAAACAAGGACTGTCTCCCCCTAACCCTTCAGAGGCAAGTATGGCACTCTGCTGTTGCTCTAGCTGATCTCTCCAGAACTCAAGAAACCAAAAGAGCGTACATGCAAACCTACATGAGAAAAAGTAAGAGAAATAATCTGTCAGGCATCTCCAAACTCTATATTCTTACTCAAACTGTGGGACATGTCACGGGGAAGAGACACAATGCAAGAAAAGCAGGTAGAGCTCAATTTTGACCTACTGGACGTGTAAAGCTTGACAGAGACAGGCTAAGCTACCAAGGGATAATATAAGTAATGTTAATACAGGTCCTTTGCTCAAGATTACTAGGCAGGTTTAAACATTGAATATGTTAGGATAGCTGTCAGGATAATGAGTGAAACATACTGAAGAAGATCCTTTGGTGACTTTCCATAAACCCCTAAGAATTAACATGCAAAGTTACCTCCAGTCCAACTTCTCAACCAAAAAGGCACAGATCAGAAATCCAGTTCTGTTGAAACCATGTGTGCAATGGACACCTAAACAAGACAAGAAAAGTGAATAATCATTTGCAAGTAGTTTTAGCAAACATGCTTTAGTTTCACAAGTGCATTTTTGAATCCTTCTACCTTCGTCGGTAACTTTAGAGTTATCTCCCTTCCCATCACGTAAGGTACATAAGTCTAAAAAGAAGTTTATTATATTCTTTCTGCAAATTATTAGCAACTAGAGTATAGGATACCTCAGTTTATCCCACCTCAAGAGCACTAACTTTAATGCAACTGAAATATGTCTAATATAGATAAGATTCAAAGTATTTTTTATGACTGCTCAAATGTTTATCAGAGACAATACAAACAAATCCAGTAATTGTGTTTTTAGTGGATTCGACAAGCCTTACATTCATTTCACACCATCAGGCATACAAAGAGAAACATAGCCAGATTACCTTACCCAAACTTGAAAGAGGTGCCAATAAACCACAATTCTATTTCAAATTTGCTATTACCATCCTAAGACCACTTATTCATTTAAAAAAAAAAAAAAACTACAAAAAGAAAACTATACTACAGTATAATCACCTTGAATTACTTATCATTTCAATGGAAGGAAAAAACAATTAAGTCTTCTGCCTCTATTTTACTGAATTCCTGAATTCATCCCCCAGTGAAAGGAGGGCAAGACTCAAATGCATTGGAACTTTTGTTTTTTCTCCCAAGGCAACAGCACCATCTAGTGATAAACAAACCAGGTTAAAAATTTCTGCTATCAAAAATGTTGTAAAGGGTTCAGTTCTGGTGCAAGTGCTGAAATATTGCTGATGACTGATGTCACCCCCTCTCATCGAGCAGTTCCTCACTCTTCATACCACATACTTGTGTAACTTTTTTGAGAAGTTTTGAGAAGAATAATCATAGCATTCTAAGGAATTCCTAGGGATCAATCTCCCAGTCCCTGCCTCCGTAACTTGACCACAGTTATGAGTAAATATGAAAGAAATTAACAGTAAAAATTACAACATACCTATAAGCTCTGAGGGATTCTTATCACTGAAGTGTTCACATACACGGATAAATGTTTCTGTATTCTCAGGTGTAGGGCACTCGCCATGCCTAAAAAACAGGAAAGCACATGTTAGGAGACAGCTGGGGGAAAAGGAAGAGAAAAAAGATTAATTATTTCAGTGTGATGTTTCAAATTAAAAGCTAAATATTAACAAAGTACAGACAACTTACCCTTTACACTGGAGCTTTATATATTTAATCCCCTCTTTCTCTATATCATTCCTATCATAGAATCTAGTGGTGTTGGTCAAGTCTACCAGTAAACCCATTTTAACCTAAAAAAAAACAAAACACAAACAAAAAAGCATAAAGTAAACTTATATATGTGGTTCAAATATCAGTGCATATTAAAAGCAATAGCAGGCTACAGTTGCAAGTTTAAAAGTCCTTAAATATTGCATTAGCTCATAAAATCTATATAAATTTGATTTTGCCCCCATCACAGTCATCCAAGTCCCTTTGCGAAAGCTGGTGTCTGAATTAGCGCTAGCCATCAATTCAAAAAATTTCAGTTTCTTCCCACCAGTATTTCTAAATAAGAAAAATCTGCTAACAGCAGGAAGGTATCAGATAAAGAATAATTTTAGCATGTTAAAAGACAAATAAGGTAGAATTGTGTGCTCTTATGTTTTCAGTTATCAAACACCAGCACAGTGGAAGTACCACAAGAAAAATTAACTACTGAGACTCATATACAAGTATACTCTCAGAAATAACTCTTCATTTACCCATTCACTAAATTAGAGTGCAAAACAAACACACAAATTTTAAAGTTTAAAACAAAAATTCACTTAAATTCTTAGAAACATTTTATTTAAAGCTCAAATGTGAACAAACTTGAAATCTTCAAAGGCACTGTCAGAAATTAAGGTGGCAGTTTCAACCACCCAGATGTTAGGAGGTACCTGAATCCAGGCTGCCTTGTCCACTCTGCCCTAATGTGTCCCATTGTGCATGAACATACTTTTTTAGTCCTTGTTTTTTATAGCTGTAAAATAGGTCTTTTAAAGCAGCCTTGCGGAAGCTACTGTTTTTAAAAAGCGAGATGGAACGCCAAAATTCCACTGGGTGGCATCCAACACACAGAGAACATCAGTGAAGTGCATCCTGTTGATCCTTGATCCAAAGAAAATTTCCACCAACATTACACCTCCCAGTAGTACCGTTCAAAACCAGCTCACTAACACACCCATGTACACAAAGTATTCCTGGTTTCCTGCCCTTATAATTCCAAGTAATTACTTTTGGTCAAAATGCTGAATGTCATGCTTTCAAGCAGGATGCTCACCATGAAACCAGGTATCTTCTTTTAAAAGGTATTTTAAGAGTGGTAGTTTAGCAAAACCCTTGTTCCATAGCTTTTTCTTTTTAAAAGGTACATCAATAGTGCACTTAAAAAACACATTAACACTGAAGCATGTTACGCTTGTGAAAACATAGAACACTGTATCTTCAATATATTTAAAACTCCAGCACATACTCATAAACAGGATTTTGATCAGCTTTTATTTACCTTATGGATAACAGACTGGAAATAATTTAGCAGTGCAGTTGGGAGAATTACAAATTAAAACACTGCTTCCAGACAATTCAGAAAAGATAAATTGTAATTATTACTGGAATACAGTTCAGGAACAGCTGCTTCACACAGAGATGTTGTCCCGTAGACCTCAAAGGCAAATTTCCAATTATCTACAGAGATAGTTATCCACAGTGCTCAAAGTTCTGAAGATATACTTTCGTTATACTTTTATAACAGATGTTGCGATATAGATACATTAAAAAGTATCATAGTGTAATGTCAGCAGCATTAGGCATTTGTAGTGTAATATCCAAACCAGCTCTGAATTCCTCCTTGTTTAAGAGTGTGGTTAGAGTTGGCAAAAAGACTGCTATGAGAATCAGGTGTGTTTCCACCAACAAATTCTAGATTATGAAGGCACATAGATGGGCCCCTACCTACCCTCCTCCTCAACTTCTATATACCTCAGCTTGATCACCTATTCTTTTATGTACAATATGGGGTTAAGCGTAACACTTCCAAGATGCCCTCCGCTAAGGGGGAAAAGGTTATTTTCAAAGATAAAGATTTAAAGTATCATTTTAAAGCAAAGGGTTTTGCATTCAGTTTCAGTCCAGGAAGAAAGAAGCGCCCAGGATGAGGCTGGCTTCCTGGGCTGCCAGCACACATTGCCGGGTCACGCTGAGCTTCTCATCAACCAACATCCTGAAATCCTTCTCCTCAGGGCTGCTCGCGATCCATTCTCCGCCCAGCCTGTATTTATGCTTGGGATCGCCCCAACCCAGGTGCAGGACCTTGCACTTGGCCTTGCTGACCTTCATGAAGTTCACACAGAACTAGCTTGAGAGGGTCTGTCAAGGTCCCTCTGGACAGCATCCCTTCCCTCCAGCGTGTTAACTGTGCAACATAGCTTGGTGTCATCAGCAAACTTGCTGAGGGTGTACTCAATCCCACTGTCTGTGTCACCGACAAAGATGTTAAAGAGCACGGTCCCAATGCCAACCCCTGAGGAGTATCATTCGCCACTGGTCTTCACTTGGACATCGAGCCATTGGCCACGACTCTTTGAGTGCAACCATCCAGCCAATTCCTTATCCACCAAGTGGTCCACTCACTAAATCCATGTCTCTCCAATTCAAAGACAAGGAGGTCATGTGGGACAGCATCAAATGCTTGTCAACAAACAAGTCCAAGTGGATGATGGCCATTGCTCTTCCCTTGTCCATCAATGTTGTAACACCATTGTAGAAGGCCACCAAATTTGTCAGGCATGATTTCCTCTTGGTGAAGCCATCAATCATCTCTTTATTTTCCATGTGCTTTACCATGGTTTCTGGGAGGATCTGCTCCATTGCCTTGCTGGGCACAGAGGTGAGACTCACTGGCCTGTAGTTCCCTCAGTCTTCCTTTTTTCCCCTCTTTATAAATGGCAGTTATGTTACCCCTTTTTCCCTGACTGACCACAATTTTCACCTATAGAACAGATTCTAGTACACATACATTCATCTTTCAGGTGCTTTGCCCTGCTTCGAAACCCTGACATCACACCAGCCATCACAGTCATCCTCTCAGTCATGCTCTCTTAAGTTTGGTCCTAGGAAGTTCTTAATAGGAGCTGATTTTTGAAAGATTATCTAAGTTAAAATTGTCACCCACTGGAAAAAACTATTTTTCCAGTCAATGAATCACGTCTTTCAGTCCACCACGCTCAGCCATCATTGAATCACAAAGCTTTGGAAAAAAAGAATAATTTTAAATTTTTGAGCAACTTCTCACTAAAGCATACATTTATTTCTTACAAGGACTGTAACCTATTATTAGACACCACATTGAAATACAATTGAAACTAGTTCTTCTTCTTGCTTCTAGTTGTAAAAGATGACTAGGTAGAAGGAATAAAAGCTAATCAAAAGCTTGAAATTCTCATCCTCTACATATAATAATACTATGATCTTCGTACCACCTCCATTCTGCTCATACTTTGGCCAGATTCTCCACATCCTCCTATGGTTATGAAAGCCTTCCTCCTCACTTTCTCACATTCCAGCTACCTCCAGCTATTAATGCCTTAAGCATGCCTTTTCTGCTGCTGTGCAATTAAATTGGCTTAGCAAGTTTCATGGATTCACGGATTTGACAGAGTTGGAAGGGACCTCTAGAGATCATCTAGTCCAACTCCCCATTTCCCCTTGGATGACCCCAGAAGTTTCTCATTAGATGTTGGAACTTGAAAACATCCACCCCAGGAGGAAAGAGCATACTACAATACTCCGCATTTTCTCCAGACCCAGGATTTTTTTTTTTTTTGCATTTCTTACTTGACAAAAATAATTTAAATCAGTGATTGAATTTATCTGTGAAAACAATAATGTGGCTGAAAAACGATAATTAGTTTTCTTCATAAGAATATTGTAACTTGAGCACGCTAATTGCCCAAACATTGAGTCAACTAACACCCTAACTCTTCAAAACAGAAATAAAACTACCCTTTATAAAGCATAAACAGTACTAATGTACCTACGCGAGAAACAAATAAAGAAAATTTTTCACTGTCGCCAATTGTTCTTGCAAATTTTTTTATGACACCGTTAAGATACTATGACAATACTGACAATCAGAAAAAAAAGAGGGTTGCTGTCCCTCATCAAATCAGTTTCTAACACTCAGATTTTCGGCAACCAGTTCCATGAGAAAAAGAAATCACATGGGAAGCTTGTTAGAGAAAGTTCCTCACAGACAGATGTTGCCTTAAATGCTGAACTGGTACCCTCAAAAATCTGTGGCAGCAGCAATATCTCACTATTACCAAAAGCCAGATGTAAAAATTTCTGCTGAAGTCTCTTACTTGGGAGATAAATTATATGGACTTAAGTAGTAACTAGGTTTCAGAAGTGATTCATTCTGCAAAGTATTAGTAGTAAAATGGTGAGAACCATGCACAGTGAGCTGTTTCTTCCTTGGGAAAATTAACTTGTCAAGGTCTCCTCAACTGCAAATTCACCTCGTTGCCAGATTGTTGGCAAAGTGCTGTTCTACAAATACAGCACTCCAGTAACCCACTGCACACCTCAGCAAATAAAAAAAAACATGTTTTCAAATAGCAACCATTCAGCAACAATACCGGGGATCAAGACAATACAATAGATTTGACAAAAACAGGGAGTTTGAGAGAAATTGTATATTCTCCTTGTTAACCAAAGTTAACAAAATATAAGTGGGGATCCTCATGCTAGTAATTGTACTATCAGATTCTAATCATCTGAGGGCACTGAAGACATCACGAATTTGTAGTATTGCAACTGACTGCTGCGCCTACTGGAAAGGCTACGAAGGCTCACCATGATTTCTTTTTTGGCGACAAATCACTAAGAAGCAAATAGTCAGAAATTCTGAGTAAGCCTCTGAAGTTCTCTATGACTTCAAAATATATGCAGAATTTTAAGTTACTTTTAACCATTAATAAGATTGGTTTTGGAAAATTTCTAGGTATGTCCGGCATTAAAGCTGGTCATAGCCAAAAACAACATAATGCATAAAAGAGGAACTCAAGTAGAATTTAGATTCATAGATCCAAGAATTCTAACAAGAAAAATCCTACCAGTTAAAGCACCTGGGAACAGACACATCTGCTTCACTGATAGTACCTTCTTACCACATTAGCCCACAGATTATCACTGCTACACTGAGTAGCTCACCATCTACTTCATACCTAAGCCTAAATCAGATTCATAAAATGAAGATTCCCATATTTTAGTCACCTGATGATTCTGACGTTTAAGCTCTGATATAGTTTAAAAAGCTCAGAATTATTTTAAATTAGATCAACAGCAGAAAAATGAAAACAAAAACACAGAAAAAAATGTCACTAGCATGATTAGTTTTATAGAACACATCATCAAAAAAATGGTGCTAAAATTCTATATAACAATTTAATAAATAGATTAAAAGAATTAGGTTGTAGGTCCTTCTTTGCTCAATAGGTTCAAAATCCCATTTCCCACATGTCCAGATGCACTGGACTGGGCACAACATTTCACAGACCTCTACACTACACGAAAAGATGGAAAGGTCCTGTTTCCCACCTTCATTGCCGAAGTTGTGCAGAGCAACACGCAAGCCGAAGTAGCCAGACAGAAACAGAGAATGAAGAAATAAGCCAGAAGTGGAACTCTCTAACCCAATGATAAAGGCATTCATTCACCTTCCTGGGTCCCAATCCATACTCCTAAATTTTTTTCTATTTATGCTTTTTTTTTTCCCCACTAAGAAGCTACTGGATAAAATCCTTAAATTGTTTTCTTCCATCCTTGGATATGACTGGCTAAGTGCTTTATGACATCAAAAGGATAAAATTATGCGCTGAAACTACAGAAGAGTTCTATAAAATTCTCCTGTCACTTTTAAATGCTTTCACTCCTATAAGCAAAACTGCAACTTAACATATCCATACGCAAGTCATTTGTAAAACTACAAACTCAGACTATCTGAATTTTGACAATGACATATCTTCAAGATGCAACAGTAATAATAGAAAAGAGTGAGATTCTTGCTGCTGATACAGTGAATGAGCTGGAGGATTTTGCACAGTTCTTGCCTATAAGAAAGTACTTTTGGAAATTCAAGAGTTGGAGAGAAAACCTGAAAGTGTAAAAAAAAAAAAAAAAAAAAACCACACAATTCTGTACAGGTGTCCCAAAGGAAGCCATGAACCACTTTCGTCTTAAATCTGAAAAGCAACATTTGAACTTTATAACGAAAGTAATGTTCCAATTAATAGAAAATTTAACTTTACCTTCAGACTCTTTAAGTAGTTGGATAACATACTCGGGTGAAAACGATTTTCTTCAGCAACCTGATCATCATATCTTGGTCCTAACATTGTCTTCAAAGGTAAAAACTTTCCTGTGAAAGATAATCAAATTTTGCAGTATCTTATGTATACTCCCGTATAAGCACACATACAACTTAGTGATTTCAAACCAACATGCTGAGCAGACTTAGAGTTCACCTTCAATAAAAAATAATGGCAGGAAAGGTATCAATAACAGTTGAAATTACCCTTAATTTAGCTTAATTTTCTTTGACATGAAGCTATCAACTCCATACGTGACAGCAGCCACTAATTGTTTATGACTACAGCATTTTTAGATTGAGCACTGATTAGGAAGGCTAGACTGTGTGAAGTATACAAGGTTAAGAAAGGGAAATTTGAATAAGATAAAGTAGTAAAATCCACAATTTTAAAAAAAAACAACAATTAACACCCTAAAAAGTAACAGCCTTTTATTTCAAGAACTGCTCTTCTGGGTCAAAGCATCCGTTTCATCTAGAATCTCATCACCAAAACAGGTCAATAACAGATGCCTAGGAAAGAGTATAAAACCATGACAATGACAATCCATCATCAGATTATTCTCCTTAAGTACAACAAGCTACAGCTCAGCAACTTCCTGAACCAGAGGAGTTACTCATCTTTTTAAGGTGTTCTCTCTATAGCCGTATGTAATATGGATGTTTTTAACAGTATTTCACCATTCTGCGTGCCACACATATCTAGAACAGGATTAACTAACATGAATCAACAGAAGGAGACTGAAAGATGCTGTCGAGACACTTCTCATGTCTTTTCTTCAATATCTTGCTAGCATTCTCCATGGCTAAAGCAAAAAGGACTGGATTTTCAGTGGTTATAAAAAGCAGGTACCTGCAGAGATGGCGTTGCCAAGGCAGTAAGGCTGAAGCAGCCTGATCACTTTAGATCTAAGAGTTCAGGGCAAGCTTTTTTCATAAAGTACATGATTGAGGTGCTAACTCAACGCAATAAACATGAGAACGTCCCATTCTGAACTGCTGTACCATAAAACCAGTAAGTGGCAGCAAAACACCAATGTTTAAAGAAGTCAACTGTAAAATAATGGGAAACACATCGATTCACCTCATTCAGAATGATGGGTCCTGTTAACCCAACAGAAGAGCTCCAAGCCTCATGAGAACCTGTATTTGGTCAACAAGAAATTCTAGATGCCACAAACATAAGACAAGAGGGTCATGACCAAATACTTGATGAACATTAGTCCATGGAAGCCAGACAAACCTTGCTCAGCAATATTATTATTACACTATAAGATGGGAATAAAGTCATATACAGATGCTTAGAAATTTGATTGAAATGCTAATTGAAACTAGACTATAACACCTCTGGGAGACAGCACCAACATCAATAAACTCTAAAAATTATGTCTCAATAAAACTGTTAGATGGCTTTGAATGCAGAACAGAAAAAAGGAGAGAGGGCTTATAGTTTGCTATGACTTTCGGCAAGTTGTACACACAAAACCCCTAAGAATCCCATGAACTAATGTAAGAACACATTACAATAAAGCAGCCAACGAAATTAACCAAGCCCTTTCCTTCTTTTTTAATGCAGCAGCTTCTTGTGCTCGCACAAGAATGAAAGTGATCAGACTGAATGGAAAAGAATTACCTTGCAGTTGCTGAATAAACAGACAAGCGGTGATGGCACAGCAGATGACACGCTGATGAACTGCATTCTTGCTTACTCTATCTTACTATATTTCAGAAGCCATGGCTTAAAAAAAAAGACAAACAAGCAAAACCAAGAACTTCTAGAGATCAAGAACTTTCTGAGTAGAAAAGCAAAGAATAAAGAGTCATTGGTCTATCTTTGCCATGGCCAAAGGCTAACAACTTAGGCTATCAAATCTCTTATTAGGAATTTGAGGGAAACCAGTAACCCACAAAATGAGCAACTGAAATTAAATAGTGATAAATGCCAAAGAATGCATATTGATGGGAAGGTTAAGCCTGTTGAGATGTCCCACCAGGTTCTAAATAAACCTGTAAACAGTCCTCAGTGTCTTCAGTTCCACAACCAACTCCCATCAAAAAAGTATAAGAACACGATGTAGAAACATGGGATAGAAAACACAAGCATTGTAACTGTTAGGCAAATTGTGGTACAGTGCCATCTAGAACAGCACGCTGAATAGCATATGCTGTGTTTAAAAAAAAAAAACCAACCTTTAAATTATCACAGATAGGAAGATGAAAGCAGTGAAAACTAGAACATATTGGGGAAAAAAAAACCTGGAGTTTGGAATTGCTTACCTTATAAAGGAAAGAACTTGAGAAAACTAAAAAGAGCAAAGTTTGTTTACTTTATCTCATACTAGGAGGCAGGGGAAACATTCATCTGAAGTCAGCACAGTAGTTAACTCACAATCAAAAAATGTGTGTTCACATGATACTTAATTCACTGCCAGCAGGTGCCAGCAAGACTAGATACCTAGCAACAATCAAGACAGCGTGTTACGGGCAAGAACACCTAAGATGAGAGCAATTACTGACAAAACCTGAAACACACACACACAAAAAACTTTAGAGAGCAGCACTTAAACTCATCCTCCATTTGCACAGCTTAGGAACACGCCGGTGACTGACAGGCCACTGACAGTCGGCCCAGTAAGTGATCAACACTGATAAACATCAGAGCCTTCAAGGAAAAAAAACCGAAAAGAAAGAAAGAAGAGGCTGCTCGGGGGACTCGCCAGGGCTGAGGGGTGCTCCGCTACCGCACCTTCTGCCCGCTCGGCTGCCGCCTCTCTCATCAGACGTGACAGTCGGGAAAACTTTTAGTCCTAAACTTAACCAGTGCGAAGCGCGAACCCAGCATTAATGCTCCCGTGGGCAGGAGGCGGGGGAAGAGGGGCTGGTACCCCGGGACAAACACCGGCCCGGGGAGCTCGGGGGGGCAATGGCCACCCGGCGCCGGGACAAAGAGCCCCGGCCCGGCCGGAGGGCGAGGGGCCGCGGCGGCCCCACGGAGGCCCCCGCGGCGCTGAGAAGGAGGGGGGGGACTGAGGGGCCGGGACGGGCGAGCAGGGGAGCGCAGCGAAGGGGAGGGAGCCGTCCCCGCTGCCGCCACACAGCCACCGCGGGGCAGGACCGGGCCGGGCCGGGCCGGGCGCTCACCTGCCACGGGCTGCCCCCTCCTGGGACAGTGGAGCCAGCGCGGCGGGATCTTGTTGTAGGACATGGCGGGGGGCCTGGGCGGCCCCCGCCCGCCCGCTGGGGTGAAGGGAGGGAGGGGGCGCGGGGTTGCGGGGCGTGAGCGGCCCCGGGGCGCTCAGCGGCCCCTCGCCCGCGGCGCCTTCATTCAGACCCAGCTCCGCCTCAGCTGCCGCTATCCCACACTGCACCGCGGCTTCCGCTTCCGGGTGAGGGCCGGAGGCTCGGCCGGCCGGGGGTGGGAGGCCCGACCCCGCCGGCCCCGGGCAACCCGCGGGTCGAGGCCTTATGGAGGGGGTGAGGGTAGCGGGGAAAGGGCCCCGCGGCCAGCCGCAGGCCCGTCAGTCGTCGTGGGGGGTAGCGGGGAGAACAAAACAGAGCGCTGGGCCGGTGCCGGGCTGTGCGGCTACGTGAGCCTGAGGCCTTGGGCTGAGCTGTTCCCTCCGCCTCCGAATAAAGGAGCGCTGGGGCGGGGAAAAGATTCCCGGTGGGAGGTTTTTTCACTCCGTGAGGTGAACGTACGCACTTGAGGAGGCGTTTACAGGGGCTTCTGGGGGAATAATGGGCAGGCTTTTGAAAGAGAAAGTAATTGCAGGCTATTAAAGTAGGTGTCTGCGTCAGGCTTGGGAAATGTCCTGAGCTGAAAATAACTGGAGGCTTGGACATAGATGCACGCCCTGCTTCTAGTTTTCCCTGAATGTTCCCTTATAGCAGGGGCTGGAGGTGGAAAAAAATAGATGAATCCCTGCTCCATCTAATAGTGCAGCCATGCTAGTCTGAAGGTAATAGGTTTGCACGTGTAACAGAGATGTCTCTGTACCAGGCCTTCTCCTTTGTAAAATGGCAGAAAGATCAGGCTTGCAGGTAGGTCCACATAACAAAAACTGTGTTTCTGTACAGAATCTCAGTGAGAATTCTCCATGGGCTTAAAGCAGTCTACTCACGTGTACTCAGTTGAAGCAATGTAGCCTGGCGGTGTTTTCCTACATGAATATTTAAGATGGTGGTGTGGTTGAACTCCAGTAGGCAGCTGAGCCTTATGCAGCCACTTGCTCACTCCCCCCTGCAGCAGGATGAGGGAGAGAATCGGAAGGCTAAAAGTGAGAAAATTTGTGGGTTGAGATAAAGATAAGAAAAAATAAGGAATTCATTCTCTGCTTCCCATCATCAGGCAGGTGTTCAGCCATTTCCAGGAAAGCTGGGCTTCATCACTCACAATGGTTACTTGGGAAGAAAACACCTGAAGTCCAAATGTTCCCCCTGCTTTCATCTTCCTCCTGGTTTTTATTACTGAGCACAACATCATTCAGCCTGGGATATCCCTTTGCTCAGTTGGGGTCAGCTGTGTCCCTTCTCAAATCCTTGTGTACACCCAGGCAGGGTACTGGCAGGACAGCGTGAGAAGGAGAAAAGTTCTTGATGCTGTTCAAGCTTGGTTCAACATTATCTACAACATCCCTGTGTTATCAGCACTGATTTGGTTACAAATCTGAAATGCAGGACACTGTGAGCTACTGTGAAGAAGATTAACTATCCTAGGCAAAACCAGTACAGGTGGCTTCAGTGAAGCATTAGGAAACAACAGCAATAGATTATTTTTACTTCATAGCTTATTTTCCAGTCACTTTTCAGTACTGTTCTGTCTGGACTTTCTGGTTTTCTATAAGCCCGGTGTGCCGCCCTTGCAAGTCAGTAAGTGCAACAGCTTGCAGAACTACGCACTGTTGTGGTACAGCAGTATGTACAGATACAACAGGAAGCCCTTAGGTCTTGTGAACACATCAAAACAATGGAAATAATTTCATCTGCCTAGAATTCAGGACAAACTTCATTATACAGTGACTATGTTTCCTGCTGTGTTTTATCACTCTAGATTTTATTGGACATAGTTTCTATCCTCTAGTAGTAATTGAGGTAGTCAGTTAAGTAGTTTGCATATCTGAGTCACTAGGTTCTTATACTACATTAGAAGTTTCTGACTTTTGTCCTCTAAGGCTCTTGTCATCATCAGACATTAATCTTCTCATTCTAGCTAAAATTAAAAGTCTTGCTCCAGTGAAAGACAATTTACATTATTTTTCCCTAACCGTTAAATAGACTTCCATTAAAACGTTACTTTATGATGATTGAAATAAGATGTTGATTTTTCCGTTACAGAATGAACAAGCAACAGTCAGACACCAGGCGGTGCCGAAGACCAGCCAGAAAAGAAAGTGAAACTTGAGTGCAAGGAGTGCTCAGAAGGAGCAAAGAACAACTGCAAGATACTCAGTTTCTGATTTCAGTAAATTAGGAGCAATGTACGGTAACGTCAGCAGTGTGGCAAAATTAGAAACGAAAGCAGTTGCAGAGGTGAAGAATGATACAAAAATATGTCATGAATGAGCAATAATTTCTGTTCTCATCATACAGCTTTAAAATTCTGATTTGCTTTTAAAACAAACTTAACAGCTACAGAGCAAAAATAGGACATAAAGATGTATAGTTAAAGCGGGAGGATATGTCCATCTGGTTTTATTTAGCAATGCGCAAGGCCAATAAACTGTTTGAAATTTTAAATGGGAGGTAGGGGGTTAGGATGAAGCCTACAGCCAAAATGAGCTTAGCCAGGCATCTTCCATAGCTTAGCCCTTTGGCTGAGCGGAGTTGGGGAAATCCCTCTGCCAAACCAGGGTAATGTGAGTAGCTGTTTGGCAGAGCCCCTTCGACACACCGGGGGGCTTTTCCTGACTTGGGACACTTAGGTCTGTTTGCCACCTACCGTCTTGCTCCACATCAGGTACCAAAAATCAAGACAGTCTGAAGCCATTTGTTGAATGAGAAAGGAGGAGTTTTTCTTTTTTTCCCCAACAAAACAGTGTCGGAGCTGCTATTGAGCAAGAGGAGTGGTGTCCTGTAGATAGTTGATGGTGACAGGGGAATGGTTGTTTTCATCTATTTAAGAGTGAATATGCTATAAATACCACGTTCAGAGGCGGAATATAGGGTAGGGAATATAGAAGCAGGGAATAATGCTGTCATCGTTGTTCAGTGTATTCCTTAGGGAATTTTATGTGGGGAAAATTGCATCACCCAAAAATACCAGTATCCTCCAGCAGACTAACAGAGTATTCACATGTTTGAGAATATGTTGCTGCATTGGCTCTCACAGATACAACGCAGATTCCAAGTGACTCTGTACTCTCAATTTGCGCTAGTGCTGTCTTGGTGAGGTGTTCTCCTGGTCTGGAGAACTTGGGTACTTCCAGCTGACGGTGTGGTGTTCTGCATGTGTAGTTTACACTGGACTTTGCCACGTTGGACACTGGGGAACAATTTACGCTGGCATAGGGTGATGTTTGCGTGTGACATCAGTCTTGGGGAACGGACATTTCCTGCTGTACCAGCAGAGGGCACCGAGTTCCTCGGGTCATTGTGTGACTTCCAAAAGCTGACATAATTGGCTTTGAACAAGGAACACGGTGGTGGCCTTTGTGTTTGTTTCAAGGATTGCTTTGAGAAAGCAACTGCATGTGTTTTAATAGTCTATGATACAACGTCTTTTCTGCCTATTGATTCTCTTATCTAGAGGCATTCAGATGCCTGGATCCTTACTCGCATTTCTGCTCACCAATTTAAATCCTTTTCCTGGCAGAGCAGACACTATGATTAATAAGTCATTTTCCCAGGGTGCGGTTCATCCTCTGTGCCACGCACATGTTGACTTCTTTGGTTTCAGCTCAGCCATATTGTTTCAGGTAGTGGAGAGCTCCTTGATTGAAAACCATAAAAAAAACCCCACACACACTTTAACTCTTTTTCCTAATTACAAACTGAACATTTACCCAAATTGTTGTTGATGAATAATCTTACACTTTGAATGTCATATATTAATATTGTAAGTAGCTAGATAATTTAAGTTACTTGTTCTACACAAAGTGGATAAATTGTGTATTTTGCCTGAAGGAAGAACACATGATGTTGCCCTTTTCTGTATTGATAGAGGTCAACAACCCCATTACTGTTCTGTTTCAGTATAACATTATTTTCCATGTGTTCATAAAGTAATAATGTAATAAGAAAATAAAAACTTCCCTCAGGGTGTTCTATGAAACAGACACTTCTGACTCTATCTAGTAAATACATTTTCTTAAAAAAAAAAAAAAACAAAAATCAAACAGATTATTTGCTAAACTGAGACTACAACAGGATTTACTTAAGAGAAAGTAATTGTGAAAGAAGCTAACGGTATGCAAACATGATTCATACAGTATTATTTTTCCACTTCATGGTATAGGTGCTCACCTGGAAAGAAACTCAATGCCATAAATTTGTAAGTTATCGTACACAGAACTTATTTACTGATTCAATTAATTGACTCCTTGCTTATTGGTTTTAAAGTTCACGGCAAACTGACTTACAACAAAATGTGTAACTAGTACAGTGTTCCTTTACAACTGATTTATTTCCAGTATGTGTGAAGCTTTTGTGGGGAGGGGTGAGTACTGTCTAAATCTGAATGAATTTTTTAGCTTCTTTGTTCTTGTAGTTGTATTTTGTGCCAATAATACTTAGATTCTAATAGTATCAGAAGCAAAAAAAAACCCAACAACTGAAAAACAGTACGATGAAAACACTTCAAGATTTAAGTGAAAGTTAATATTATGGTTGCTTATGGTTAAGTTCCCTAATACATATGCTGGCTTCTATGTTTAAAAATGCTGAGTATACACTGACTCTTTTAAAAATCAAAAGAAAATGCTAGGAGTTCAACATTTTTTTCATGCTTACTTGCGGGGTGTCAGCAAATAATTAGGAACCTAACTTCTGAGGCAAATTATTTTTCCAGGTTTGGAAATGAAAATAAGATTCAAAAAGAAAGTTATTTTATTCCTTAAGTGAATACAATACCAAAAGGGACATTGAAACAAAGTTTTGAGTGCTACAATGTATTTCAGAAACTAAAATGTCATTTATAGTGTTCTTCCTACAGAGAGCCTTGAGAGGAAGGCAGCAACACAATTTTCAGTCTTTAGTCTTCAAGACATTAGGGGGCACCACAACTTCACAGACTTAAAATGATGTAAGTTAAAGTACAGTTACTTTTCCTGTCCAGAGTAAACAGGAAACAGCACAAGACAGCAAAATCAACTCCTGGAGTCATTCCCTAGTGCGAGATCATGATACAGTTCTCAATAAAATTTCCAACAGAAGACAACGTAGACATTTAGTAGAATATAGACTACGCCCTCCTTTCTGTAAGAGTAATAAAACTAACATCCATAAGACTAATGGATCCAATATCAGCAGCTTGCTTTCAGGTCTTTATTTAAATCTTAAGTTTTTCTTCAGGGTTTGATTCTGGGAATAACCACATTTTGAGCTCAAGCCTCTAAGGTGTTACAGCATTAGTTTGACCTGTGGAGTAAATCTCTGTGTGAGCTTGGTATGGAGCTGCTTTAAATCCAAGTCCCTGAAGCAGGTATCGTGCTTGGAGGAGTCACCATAAGGTACCAGACTAGGCCACCAGACGCACGTGTGCTCTCGCGGTGACGTGTAAATCTCACACCACAGGGGACATTAACAGCCCTAGCTCTGACGTGCAGACGTGGCAGGTGATTTACTTAGCAGGTGATTTACTTGGCAGATCCGCCGTCTGGGAAGGAATTGGAAAGACGTGTGTCCGTGCAGAGGGAAGAAGGTGTTTGTCTGTCCAGAGGGTTGCTGTTCTTGAAGAGGGACGACAGCTGTGAGTTCAAGCACTGACTTGCAGGCCTGGAAAACAAGATGCCTTGCTCTTGTTCCTCTGCAGCTGAGACGATGCTCTGCTTGGTGTAGCAGAGATAAGCAGCTGGACAATGAGCTTATAAGCAAGATGTTTGTCATTCCTGGGAGACCAACGCTGGCCTCCTTAGAGTTCTTACTGCTTGACCTAGACGCCCGAGGCCTTACTCACATCAGCTGTGAGGGATGATTTTTCAATGGAAATCTAGACTGTAAAAAATACCCAGATGTAACATTTAAGAATAAATGGACTACTGCATAAAATGAAACCATATGGTAGTAGCGTGCTTTAGTAGTACTTTAGTATGGATAGAGTAATCAACCACCTAAAATTTCACGATGGAAGATGACTAGCAGTGAGGAAAAGCATGACATGAGAAACTTATCTAATTTACGCAAGTGGAAAGCATGACTCACAGGCTTTGGAGCTGGGCTGGGGAGTGACTGAATTCCACAAAGTAAACCAGCCTTCTATTGCTACACTTTCTAGTTTCTCTACCGCCCGAATACGGGCACCTTAGTAAAAATCTTGCCCTGAATGGAGGCTGTGGTTAAAGCTAATGGGGTAACTGAGGTCCCGATCAGTGCAGGAGACAGACTGGGGCAGGCAGTAGCTGCGAGAGGGTTATCACTCCTCTGCAGCCCAAAATAGCCAAGAGAGGGTCAGTGTCTCAGCCTACAAACCTGCGTACGTGATGATCAAGTTTTGGGTTGCTCTGCTGGCAGAAGTCTCTTTCTCATGTGATCAGTCACACAAAGAAATGATTATTACCCATAGGCACTCTCTCAGACCTTCTGCATCGTAAGTTTGTGCCTATAGATGTGTACACTATGGATATATGTGAGTATGAAGCCTGTGAAGAATAATGCATTTGCGAACTATAACATGGTACCTGAGAAAATACATACAGACCTGTTCTTGTTTATATGGGTTTATTATACAAAATATGCGTAACATACTGTACAAATGTAAATGAAGACCAGAGTCTCTCTCTTGAGGTGTTTGCAGTCTTGAAAACACCCCAAGAAACTGGCCAAAGGCAAAGGAAAGGAATACAGAATAAAGCAAAGTGATCAGCCTGGCAACCACACAGGCTTTTTGAAAATCAGATCTGAATATATATTTATATTGTATACAAACTAAGGTATGGTAAAATATAGGTATGCAAATATATATATAAAATCAGATGCTCAGACGTTGCCCTTGTGAGGTTAGTTTTGCTTTCTGTCAGTATGCATTGTGGAACAAGCTTTACAAGAAGACGTGCTACTCTTTCCCGAAAAAGCCTCACTCAGAAGGAAGTAGAGAGCAAGGGGACTATCCCAGCACATACATCTGCAGCATCTCTGATCTAGGGAACCTGAAGAATCAGTTGGCAAATGTCATTTTAGACAATGTCATCGTATAGGTTGTAAATTCATGCCTTCCAAGTATTCCTTAGAGAAAGGAAAAGGTTTTTTTTTTTTCCATTAGAAATATGTTTGTTGTTCCCTTTTTCACATTCTTACCACCGTAGGCTTCATAGCACAGTGACAACTCACAATGGACATTATGGAATGGACTTTGCCTCAGAGAACGTAGTGCCTGTTCTCCATTGGTGTTCATAGAGCTACAGTTGAAGTCCATGCCGCTTCTTTCCACGGCTGCTTTTACCCACTGTGACTAAAAGTTGAGATTAACACCAAAAAAAGAGCTATTATCCTTGTACTCAAAGCTTTGCTCAGAACGGGTATGAAACCATCCTTGTCCAGATGGGCTTTTAGGGAGTTACTCAGAGAGATTAGGGTCCTTGAAAAAGGGAAGGAGGTACAAAGATGACTCTGTATTTGCCTGAAACGAATTTTCTAGAGCTCTGAGTAGTTCGAAGTTTTGGGGTTTGGCTAACGATCTTTATGCACAGAAAGGGCTGTCACTGGAAAATGTTAACACTTCTGCAGAAAAGTCACTTTGTGAATTCCTGTATCTACCTCTGCTCTACGGAAACTGCTCTTCAAAAATCCCTTCGGGGAGAAAAATCTCCACGTACCTTTCCACGTACTGGGACTCAGATCTGCTCAAATGAGTTCAGTATTGTATTTTTTTACTATAATTGGATGTTTGGTCAGAGACCCACTACGTGACACATTCTAAGCTTTCTAAACTTCAGTAAAAGACTTTTATCAGTCTTGGTAGACTGTGACTCAGGCCCTACCTGCACGTGTTCTCTAACACGGAGAATTAGAATAACACACCAGCAGCACAACAGCAGAGAGTCACGAATAGAATTAAAGCCATTTATTAAATGTAAATTATTGAACGATGACACGGAAAGAGTCTCAAGTGAGCATAAACACTGTGGACGCAACGCTGGTTATAGACAAGGGTGTGCTGGTTTAACATGGGGAGCCTGTTCTGATTGCTTGTCTCTTAGATGCAAAGTTTGATTGGGGGAACAGATAGAATCAAAAGACAGGGCATTTTGTCCTGAAACACAACCCACTTCTTTATTTGCTCTTCTCTACCCTACCATTTGTACCAGCTTTGGAAAGGGTAGAGCTGTTGCTAGGTAATCTTCTTTATCTACTCGGTAGCTGAAGTTTCAGCCGCGCAGAAATGAGTTTTTATACATCTAACGGCACGAAATTAAAATCTAAGGCGTTGTTTAATGACTGTTCCCAGTGCAACCCTGCTTCTAGCTACGGGCCTCTCTCCTGGGAGGAACCCAACCACCGCAGGCTGTAGGTCACCATGATGTGAGCGCCAGCAGCTGCAGAACTTGCCTGAGCCATCTCCTCATCCGGGCTGAGAGCATCGGGCTCGGACACAGGCAGGGCGGGGGCAGGAGGGAAGCTGGTCTCGGTTTCTCTTAGATTTGTGATCTACCAAGGAAATTTGGGTCAGTTGTTTTAACGTGTGAAGCTGATCTAATAAAAGTATACAGCCAACATTATTAATCCTGATCTTCAAACAGACATTTCACTCATATTTGTGTCCAGCTTTGGAGTCCTCAACACAGGAAGGACATGGACCTGTTGGAACGGGTCCAGCGGAGGGCCACGAAGAT
>JAOXNO010000024.1:82809180-82827065 GCA_028565335.1 Limnodromus scolopaceus | reverse complement strand
GGGGCAGGAGACTCTCAACCCCCGAGGACCCCCCCTTCTCGCTCCCCCCCTTCACCACCACCCGCCCCCCCACGCGCGCGCAAGGCGGGACGTGCGCGGGGCGCAGCGCCCCATGGCGGCGGCGGCGGGAGGGCGGCTGAGGAGGCAGCGGGTCCTTCTCCCTCCCCCCCCAAGCCCCTCCGCCGACGGAGAGGGCTCCGTAGGCGCTAACCGAGAGGGTGTTCAAGATGCGGGGTAGCCGGGAGGGGGGCGGTGGGAGGCTCATTACCCGCCCAGCCGTAATTACCCCCCACCCCTTCCCGGGGTGAGGCGGGCGGGCCAGCCATTGGAGTGGTCCCCCCTGCCTGTGCGCTGCTGGAGGCCCCTCCTGAGGAGAAGAGGGGGGTGGTGGTGTGTTGACGCCAATTCTTTTGTCTCTTTGCAGTTCTTAAAGAACAAGATGGGAAAGACTGAGAAGGCTGCCGTCCCCTACAGCCAGCCCGTTCACGGTTTCCATCTGTGTGAACAACCAAAGATAAACAGGCAGAAGAGTAAATGCAACACGCCGCTGACCAAGATCACCTCGGCGAAAAACATAGAGAACTTTTGGCAAGGTTCTGTATCGCCAGAAATTATTCAGAAGCAGGAAAAAAAGCCACTTAAAAACACAGAGAACTTCAGAAACGCCAAGTCCAAGAAACCTATCACCCTAACCGAAGCGAACCAAAAAGAAAATTACGCTGGGGCAAAATTTAGTGACCCGCCATCTCCTAGTGTCCTTCCAAAGCCTCCCAGCCACTGGGTGGGTGGCACAGCTGAACCGTCTGACCAAAACAGGGAGTTGATGGCAGTCCATTTGAAAACTCTCCTAAAAGTTCAAGCGTAGTTTCCAAGATCTCTTGAGTAATTGGCAAAACTCCATCCAGGAAACTCAAAACATGCCTTGTTGCAACAAAAAATTGCAAAAGACTTGTCAAGTCTTATAATCACATAAAAAAAAAAAATCCTTGTATTATATTTTTTATGGTTGTGTAAATAGTGTACATCATGTATTATGTGTATATTCTTGTTCATACTTTGAGAGGTACATTTTAGTTTTGTTATGAAAGGATGTATTTTGCACTGCCTGAATGGTAGATGTCTTGTATATAAAATATGGACAATTTTAAGTGTGTGCTTGACACATGAAGACTTGACTTGATTTGCACAAGGTAATGAAAATTTCGAAAGGAGAGTACAGCTTTCTGATTTCAAGGTTCCAGATCAAATGTGAATGTTTTATTCATGCACTACTGACAATAGTTTTACATTCTGTGTCCCGGTCCAGTATAAACATGGAATTTTTCATACAAATGTGAAGTTTTGCTCTCTGCTCTGGAAACAATATCTGGAATTCCTGTTCATTTGTTTGTTTTTAAAATTAACTGGAATTTGAGAAAAATTCCAACCCATCAATTTAAGCACTGCTGATTTCTTTAAAGAAAAAAAAAAAAAGAAAATAAGAGCAGAGCTTTCTGCCAACAATCTTAATTGGTCACTAAAAAATTAAATAAAACAATTTGGCCTCCCCTTAAGCATGTCTCTGTTTTTTTTTTGTGTGTGTGTGTGTCTTGTTGAAATTCAAGTACATGAACTTAAAAATTCTGGGTTGCTTTTGAGTGGATCAGTAGGAATGTTTTGTTCTTTTCAGCCTTTAACTGTCCAAATAATGTAAGAGTTTCGATAGCTCTTTAAGAACTGCTTGTGTTTTTTTAAAAATACTTCCTTTGTGCCTGTGTCATTTTAGGTTCTTTATCCTTGTGCCATCGCTTTCTTCTGTGCCTGTGGATTGACCATGCTCATTAACACAGCCCTGAAATGAGACAGGTCAAAAACCAGAATTTATTTGCTTTGTTTATAGAAATTGCATTACAATGCTATTAGGCTGTTCAACTATATATGCTCTGAGGTAAGAGTGTTGCAAAAAATTTTTGGTCCACTTTAAAGACTTCCAAGTATCTTGCAAAATACACCTTTATTTCTTGATTAGGTGGTATATGCTGAAGGGATATGTGTGGCTTCAACAGCCCCATTTGCTGCTTAATCTAAATACTCCATTGTTTAGCTTGTCTTATCTTCTAAAAATGAACAAAAATACTTTTTTTAGATTTTTTTTTTTATAAACAGAGCAAATTAAAATTCCAGTGGAATCTCATTACGGATGACTCAGCCTGTAAGCCCCAGTTCACTATATTTGGTATGTGCTGTATTGATCTGCTGGTGTGGGGGTTTTTTTACCTTTTTTTTTTTTTACTTTTTTTTTTCCTCTTTTTTTCCTAAATATCATCAAGGATGAAAGAAGATGCCTTTAGCAATTCCCTGTAGCTTTAGGCAATGGTTAATTTTTTCAGCTGGCCTTTTGATCACCTTGATAACCAGCTTAACCAGAGGAGTTTCCATCAGCCACAGAGGTTGGCATCGTATAAAAGGAGGTATCCTTTTTTTTTCCCCTCTGATTATTATCTCTCTTTATCAGCCTCTTTTCTTCCCTGCCCCCTTGGAGCTGACATCAAATGACGTGGTTTGAATCATGACTGATCCTCCACAAAATTTACCAGCGTAACATACCTCTTTGTCTCATCCCGATTTGCTGACGCGTCCCTGGGGATTACAAAATTCATTAAATGCAAGTGCCCATAGTTCTTGGCTCCTCATACAGTTTTCTTAAAGCTGTTGGATGAGACTTTTGAAGTCTTGAAAAATTAAAAAATTTCCGTGTTCCAATTAAAAAATTGGTCCATAAAGGTTATCAGGGTAAGGTAACAACATACGGTCTGGTCTTTCCAAACAGTGCAAAAGGGGAAAAAAAAGCTTGTTTAGCTTATTTGTGCGTCAGTACAGCCGGTCCTGGTGTGATCTGGCAGAAGCCCTGGAGCACTTCCACGTTTCTATCTTAAGGTCTTTGGGTTGAGTCCCTTCCTGGCCAATGGTCTGGATTATAAAACCAGGCCTACATGCAGTGCAGGCTTCAACAAGATCATCTGAAAAATCAGGACGTGGTTATCTCTTGGCACCATATTCTGCACTTAATTTGCTGCTTTCCAATGTGTTTTTTTTTCCTTTATTTTTCTACAGGGTTTTCACTTTCGAGGTTTTCTTCACTTTTGACAGTTTTGTCATCCCAGTTCCCTGCAGGCGAGGCACTGTATTACATGAACATACTATTTGAGTTTGGAGCCAGTAAGTGAAAGAAAAACATTAACGTTTGGAGGACTTCTTTGCAATAATACAGTCTAAAGTCTTTAGAAGTGAACAGCGTTTAAGGAAGCAAATGAACAACCATAGTGGATGTTTGGGAGGGTTGGACTAGATGATCTCCAGAGGTCCCTTCCAGCCCCCTATCATTCTTTCTTTTATGATCAGATGCTGGTGTGTCTGCTCTGCAGGAGTTAAATAAATCTTCTATTAATGAGTTCAGTCAGAGTGAGGAAACTGAAGGTGCTGCATTATGGTTTGATAATGAAAATCTTTCCTGCTTACAGTCCTCCTCAGCGCAAGGCTCTGCAGAACGGCAGGGGAATCAACTGAGTTAATGACGATAGTCCAGAAAAATTAGCTTTCATGGAGTGCAGGAGGATCTGTTGTTGGGTTTTCATGCATGGCTAAGTCTCAGCCCATTAGATGGCTTCGTTAATTACGGCTGGCTTGGTGCTCAGCTAAAGGTAAAATGCCTCTGTCTCCTAATGCAACATGAGCTAGAAATCCCGTGTGCGTTTGAACTCCTCTTATGCCAGTATCTCTTCGGAGATGCTGTTAAATTCTGAAGTAGCCTCTGCATGAGGCTGGGACTTTCTCCATAAATGGAATTTTATTTCAGCTGATTAATATCGTATCCAAGTGGTGTCATTTTAAGCAGTTCTTGTAATTATTTTCAGAGGGTGTTTTTTTAAGCTTTTGCATTATAAAGCATTTGATACCTACCACAATTCAGGATTTTGTTCTGCTTTACCCAGTTTTGAGATCAAACACAAAGCCTATAGATTATATGAAGTCTAAAGATTATAGATTGGTTTCCATTGTAATATTGGAAATAAGTTCACCTTCATTTCTGCATAAGAAGTCTCGACGCTTCCATCACACAATTAAACACATTCCTTATTTTTGCCTACAACCCCTTGTACTCTTTGAATTTTGGTTTCACAATGTGTTCTTTATTTTTTTGTTTTCATAATATGTACCTGACTGACTGACTGAACTGTTTACGGGGAATCACTTTCTGTTGTCATTTCTGAGGTTTTATGTATATGAATAGGCTGGTCCTTGCCCTAAAGAGGCTGAGGGGTAAGCAAGTAAAAGACAAAGGCTGTAAAATCTTAACATTTAATATGAAAAACTGATGCTACCTTGTTGAACGGGAACCACAGTGTTAAATATTTTTGATAGCAGGAAACGTTTAGTTGCCGATTCAGTGGAAAAGGTTAATGAAGGGAACATCCATCAGTTAAGGAGAAGTACATTATCCAATAAAAGGACATAACTACTGGAGCAGAGCAGCAGAACGTTATCAGCAACGCAGGGGGCTGTGAACTTTTTGTTTTGCATTGAAAGTGTAGAAGAATGTTATCAGAGCTACGGCAGGAAGGTCAAGAATTCAGCTGAATTCGAGAAAATAATCCTCAGGAATTAATTTGCACGATGAACTCATCCTGGCAGAGGTAGGACACTTCTTCCCCTGTGCTGAAGTCAGCATTCCTCTTTAGCTTCTTTTCCCAAGAGGTGACAAAATACCACTTACTCAACTCTCCAAAAATAGGCCTTTTAGATTTTACAAAGCCTTGACTCTGCTGGAAGCACTGCATTGGTATTTTTGTTGAAGGTTGGTCTAGTGACACTACTACTAGTAACACATACTCAGGTTTGTGTGTGGCAGACGTGCTCATTTGGTCCTAGCGGTTGATAAACCCTTGTCTTTGCTTTGAGAATGACACTGGTTATTGGACTTGTGCCGTAGGTTGCCACTGGTGGGCGAATTGGTGTGATTTTTTGTAATTTATACCAGAAAGAGGAAATATTTTGGGATCAAGGACTCTTCTTGTATTTATCGAACTCTGCTTTTGTTGTAGTTCAGCATACAGCTGTCTGTATTTCAAGAAGTGGTGTCATCATCATTGCCATTTTGCCATTCTGATGGTCACGAAGCATGAAGTTTTGAGCAGATGCTATTTCTATGAAATATGTCATTTCCTCCTGTAATAAAGCGGTGTGCTTTCATCAGGTAGGTCTGTGAGCCTTAATTTGCAAATGTCCTTGTAAGTGGTGACAGCAACAGCCATCAAAACACAATTTACTTTGGTTTTTATTCCCTGAAACAAGGCCTAGAGCTACATTCAATGAAGGGCTTAGTATAGAGTCAGGCCTTTCTCTTGTCTCTCTAAATCTTGGCTCTTTATTCCTCAGGGACATAGCTGCATGAGAAAGAATAAAGTATGCCCTTACTTAAAATAATATATAGCTTGAGATCTGTAATTTGTTTATATGTGTATATATATAATGAAGCTTTTGTAAGTTGCATTTGTAGCATCAGAATATTCCAAAATTGCATGTTGTCATATTTAGAATATCGATAGGTCATTGTAGGAATTAATGCAGTAGTAATTGATAGACCTTGTCCAAATTTGTAGACATTCTTTGTATGCGAGCACCAAAGAAAGTGCTGATACATTTCTGTACTAAGAATGATAAGGAAAAAATTATTGATGAGACAGGTAGAAAAAAACACCCTGAAAAACAAGGTCAACTAAGAGATAAGAGAGAATCAGCATAGATGTCGCCATTGAATTACGTGGGAAGCAAAGATACTGCAAGAAAAAAATCCTCTCTCAAAGTATCTGATGTTACTGCAAATCTGGGGAATTTTAATGACTAAGTGAAATGCAGTTTGCTACCATTTATTGACCAGGACCATCTGGGGAAAGACAATATGAGCTGGCAGGTCTCGTGACTGAGTTTTTCTCGCTGATCGGTACCTATTATTCATGAGTAAAAACTGCACCTTGGCACAGCATTCCCCATGGCTGCCACTGCTTTCGGTGTCACAAAGCGCTGTACAAATGCTCACTCCTCTCAGGTTTCCACAGGTTCTTAGAAGTGGCCAGATAAAGTACGTAGGTGTGTGATAGCAGCCTTCACGTTTCTTACAGCTGGAAAAACAGGCGTGCAGAAGGGAACTAGCTCACTTTGGATCACTTAGCAAGCTCTTCACTGACCCCAGGAAGAGGACCAACAGCTTCTGGAGCTCCAGCCAGGCTTTTTCTTTGCTAGTACACATGGTTGCGGTGTGGTCTTCAGGTCTTCCTGCTGCCTAGTATGTTAAAAAGCAATTAATATAATGTTCTGGTGAGATAAATCAGGCTGCGTTTAGGTGTTGTGTACTGTTTTCTTACGTGACAGCTCGAGTTATTTGCACATGAAAGATTACTATTCTACTTATCTTCCTCCTTGCTTTTGACCCTTTGATACAATATATAATCTATCCACGCACCGCTGTCCCTTTCGGCTCATCCTCTCTGTCCTCTCCCTGCAGCCAGCAGTGGGAAGGCTGATAATAAGACAAAAGTTTGGGCTTGTTGGTGGCTGCTCTCCGCTGCTCTGCAAACCCACTGCAGCCAGCAGCTCGCTCAGAGGGCCACGGGTGTCCCCGTGTCTCCTCACAGTTTCTCAAGTTTACATTTGCTTTATCTTTAGGCTCCCATGAGATCCTGGGAGACAGAAAGAGGCCCAGTCTTTCCCAAGAGAGAGGATCTTCCCACAGGAGGACAAGGTGAAGTTTGTGGGTGACCCAGTCTCTCTCTACCACCAGCCAGTCCTTCTTCAGACCTCGATCCTTCCCATCCTCTTCCCCAACTGTTTTCTTCACTCTTCACTGCAGCTGCGAGTTTATCTTCTGGATTTTCCCCTAAACACATTTCATCATTCTCGGTTTCCCCCACGTCCCCGCCAATGTTCATACATGTAATTTTTTTTCCCTGAAAAGCCAATTTGAGTATGCCACATTTATCTGCTGTGTCCAGAGGACATTTCTTCCAAGACAGAATGTATTTTTTTTTTTTTAAAGACAGCTAGATTTCTACAAGAAGCGACAATTCTCTTGAGATGTTTTCTTGTCAACACGGTATGAATTGACCTGGCAAGCGTGTAGCACAGCCTCAGTAACCGTAACATCCCCCACTCAAGGTCCTGGAGGTCTAGAAACAGCTCTGATGAGCTGGTCCACGCAGATACCATGGAATTCATCTGTCAAACACAACTCAAAAAACCCAAGCAATTAAGAGTTTAAGGATTGTTTCCTCAGAGATCAGGAAGTCTGAGAGGTCTGACCTGGGCTGGTTGCTGGCAGGGGGAGACGCCAGGAAGATAAAAATGCAATCGGCAGCTCTGAGACTCGTGAACTGAGGCTTTTTATCTCATTTGCCAGGCTGAGTCTACTGATTGAGAGCCTATCACAGGTACAGCCCCCACTTGTTGCATGTGTCCAAAACACCTCTTCTTAGCCTGCTTGTAGGATGGAGCCTTTCTGCATTTTCAGTGATGGTTCAGGAGTTAGCTATACATTTCCGACCTGGCTGTGTCCTAGGTGATTTAAGGTAAGAGTTTACACTGCTCCTTTGAGAGGGTCTTACGGTTTATATTCCTTTTTTAATTCATTATTACTTGCACTCTTCCAAACTGTTGCATTTTTATATCATTTTTTAACACAAACATGCCCTGGTTTTCAAATGCTGCAGAGACACAATGTGAAGATGTGGGGGCCAGGGTCAGAGTAACCTTGATCCAGCCTTGCAGTCTCGATCCAAATGTCAGCTTAGTCACAATTTTCTTAGGAAAAGCTTTGCTTACTTTTAACATTACTGAGATGTTAAGGACAGTGCTTTCCCTCTGGGCAGACATAAGATACTGAAGAAGATGAAGGAGCAGAAAGGTGATACTTGATGACCAAAGAAAGAAGCTCTTTGCCCGCTTGGAAACCTTTCTCCATATTGTCTTCCTCAGTTACAGCCAGCCCCCCCGACCTCAACTTTTAAGGACCTCTAGCAAGTCTCCACCCTTCCTTAATTTCCTACTCCCAAGTCCCTTCCTTGCCAGAAATGCACGGAACACATTTTACACAGCCACTGGTAACCAGGAGCACATTCAGTCACATTTTGGTTCACTTCCAGAGAACGTTGACACCATGCAGGCAAAGAAACAATGAGGAAAGAAAAGAATTAAGGGAGAAAAAGTTTGAAAACTGCATTACTAACAATATAAAAGATGAAACATGTTGTGTGTGATACAGAAGAACGCTGGTACATTTGCTTTAACGGTTGGAGTTACCGTGGCAGGTGTCTTCAGAGCATATGCATATAGCTTTAAGTAGGCATATGCATATAGTTTAAAGGTCCAAGTAAGTGAAAGTAGGGAAAGTCCAGTGCCAGGGTCCGGTAGGGAACAGGCCGAGTACCCTCTAGTGGCTTGCTTTGGCATTTCGCCGGGGTGGCCCCAAAAGGATCCTTTTTGGGAGCTGCTGCCCATCACTCCTCATTACATTACAGCCTTGCCCAGAGCCCAGGCTTGTATTAGGTAGCTGGAGGGTGTAATCACGGAGTAATTCCTGGTGAGGGCCTAATTGCAAGTTAATTTAAAGTGAGTTATATAAACAGATTAAATCAATCCTTCCCAGTATTTATTTTTCATTAGTTCACAGGCAGATGCAACCACCGTTAATAATTCCCCATCATCTGCTTTACTCTGCTGCTTCATGGACGTGGTGCCCGCTGCTAATACCCGCCTTAGGCAGAGGCTTTCTGAGACCCCCGCGAGGCAGAATAATCTACGGGATGTCACCAGGCAGTTTTGGGGAAAGGCTCTGCAGACGGAGAACACAGTCAGCCCTGTATCACAAAGATGTATTTGTGGCTCAGTGCAATACATTTAAGTGAACATCAGGCATTAGTTTAAAATACTGTTGAATTATTGTTGTGCTGCTGCATTAGAACACTGAAAAAATAGCACACGAGAAAGAAGAAAACAAAAAAAATAATGTTTTACTAAAAAGGCAGCTGGAAGATGAAGACAAAATGGATTAGGCAAGAAGCCTTCATTTCCAAAAGAAAACATCCAGTGCACTTTCTGGCAGACAGTGTATTTTGTAAAACACAAACTTAGGACATATTAATTACTGTGTCCCTGGGGTTTTAAAAATATAGAAGAACATACTTGCTACTGTGAACTTACAAACTTTGGAGGAAATTCCAGTAACTAGGAGTAAAACTCTATGTTGTTGCTCTCTATCCTGTGTTTTTATCATAGGATACACAGTGTAGACTACGCCACAAATCATGGGCCTGAAAGTTAAACACCTATGTCAAACCTCAGCCCCAACTTAACAAACAGCAAACACAAAGGGGCACGTTCATTTCTGGCAATTTTTACAGTTTTGGAGGAGATCACAAATGATTCTGCCTCCCAGAATTTCACTAGTTTATCTAGGCTGGTACCTGTCATTGTCAGTACTAACCTAGTCACAGCACAGGGGAGAGAGGCACCAGGTCATTTACCTCCAAAGAAATCTCCTCTACGCTCTCAGAGAGGTATAAAATCTGATCCTTTCCCATCTCTCCTTCAAACTCTTCTTTTTTAAAAAAATATTTGTAATAAATTTGGTTAATTATGGTCTTCATAAATAGAAATAAATTGCAATACTTTTCAGTCCTGCTGCATTTTAGATTCAGTGATATTTTGCAGTAGTACGTTCCATAGACTAGATACCCATTAAGTAACAAATTAGTTTTAAAAAAGATTAGCCACTACATGGATTTGCAGGCAACCTATACAAAGCAAGCCATGTCTCGATTGGCAAAAATATTAAGAAAAAAGAATGAGTCCTATCAAAGTTCCTTTACTATTAAAAGCATCCTAATTGTTATTTTTAACATACCATCTCACTCTATATGAATTTAGAACTAATCATATTGTATTCTTGGACTGTGCCTGTACTGTATAACCAACACCACCTTGATCAATACATTTCAGCTAAAAGCTATACATCATCACACCTGAAAATCCTCCTTCACAGAGAATAAAAAAAAATATTATTCCATCTTATCAAAATGTCCTGAATACTTTTAACTGAAGAAGAGTCCGATATTCCTTATTTTCCCCCAAAATAATCAGCCCACTTGGTCAAAACCAAAGTGAGGTTAAATATAAAATCTGTTCCTGGGACAAATTCTTTCCCCGTATAGAGAGGTTTGCCTTCTAATGCAACATCCTTTCACAAGACAGTTATAATATGAAGAAGACATCCTTCAGCAATACGTAAAAGGGATGTGTTCAGACACACACAAGGTTTCATTACAGCAAAATATGATTTTATATGCATAAATACACTTTTTACTTAATTTTGACTTTTTAAATAGAGTTTCTACACAAGATGCCAGATGGATACTGTGTATCTGCTTTACCCGTGCATCACCTTTCACTGCACTTAACACAAGCTTTTTAACAATATGCTGTGAAACAAGCCTGGCTGTTCGTCTAACCTGGACGAGCTAATTGAAGTGCCGAGCATGGATCACGTTTCAGACTCACTCAGCCTGGCCTTTTACCGAGTTAGCTATTTTTATTTTTTTTGTTTGGAATTGGCAAAGCTTTTGACAGGTTTTGCAAGACTTGACAGTTTAGCCTCAGCTCTGTTCTGGATGCACCGGTGACTGTTTCAATGTCACAGGCACTCTAAATATCACCTAGACACAGAAAAACGGGAACTGGGGTCCTCTTTATACTCTGCTTCCTCACATGAGCAGTCCTTCTGATTTAATGGAGTTCTGCGTCAGGCCAAATTTTCTCCTGCCAGTGGAAAGACTTAAGTGCAAGCCCAAATTTAGAGTTCTGGGAAGGAGACAGACATCCCCTTCAAATGAAATACCAAATATTAGTGAGATTCTTCATTGTGTTCATTTCACGGCAGCGAATGGGTTATCATAAGGTTATTAAGTCTCCAACAACTTTATAATCTGTTAGCGTTCTCTACTGAGAACGCCAAGGAATCACGCTAGAGAGCCTTATAGAGGCACCTGCTGCTGGGGAACCCAGATTAACATTACCGGCACATATTGAGTAGGCTACAGAACAGCCAACACATACTAATGCTGTTGGGGCTGTGAAGTCCCCTGGCAGCCTCAGGACACCTCATTGTCCTGGCGCTGCGGCTTCACAGAACCAGCACAGGCTCTCCTTGCCCGAGCAACTTTAGCCTCTCTTTTTTTATTATTTTTTTATTTTTATTTTTTCATTTATTTATTCCAAAGTAGGTCACCCTGTGCCATCTGTTGACACTTAGAAGTCTCCAGTTTCCCTACGTTATCCTGCTGTTTAACATATATTTTTAATACCCTTTTTCTCTACTTAGCTTGTATACACTGAGAATACTGATCAGAAGAGCTCATTCAATCAAATAATGTTTTTGGCAACTGAGTGCAGGTCTTGGAGTTAAATACCAGGGGCGAGTATAATGAGTGGGGAGGGAATGCAACGAGAAGGTCCTCTGGTTTTTGCTGATGGTGAATCCTGGGCAATGCTGCTTTCAGCAAAGGGGTGCCTCTGTCTGTCTACTTTTTGCTTCTCCAGCAGCCTTGTTGAAAGCTTAGGGCAGCAGCCAGTCCCAGAGGGGTATATAGCGGGTCTTGTCAGATTTGCTTCTCTTGTTTTCCAGTGGTGAGCATGTGAAATAAAGAGCATTTCACGTCCATGGTTGTGCGGACATGAAATTCCAGACAGTGCCCTCCCATGTGCCTGTTCAGGATGGATTGTCCACACACTACAAGGATGAAATTATTTTTTTTTAATAGTGTTCTAGACTTGAAGTGATGACATTGAAGTTATCCACAGGTGGACCTCTGAAAAGGTGCCTCTCAACATGGGTGAATAGGGGACGCATGGCTGCCACCACACACCAGCCCTAACCAGCCTTTGGTACGTGGCACAGTAAGCTGCACTGATAAGGGAGGGGAGGTGACGTGCATGTGACACAAAACATACATAAAACATACCACACAGCACACACATATCTGCTGGTGCGTGAACATTGTGCATGAGAATGTAGGAGATGAACTTTTTAATTATTTAATTAACCTTGCTACTAACTGGCTGCTATTTGAGGTATAGCCATCTTCCACCTGCTAAGGGTGAGCCACCTCTGTCTCCTGTTTCATGAAAAGATTTGGGACAGTGAAGGAGAGTCAGGGCTCTATGAAATATAAATGCACAAACCAGTTCTGAGATTAGATAAACTATGAAAAGACAATAAGGTTAGGAAGCACCTGAACAAACTGCAACTGAGATTCTCCATGATGTGCTTGAAAACGAAAGAAATAGCCTAACTCCAGGCAACGACGAGCAGGCTGGGGTAACTAAAGATCAACCTCTCTTAGAAGACATTATCATCCACGTTTGCCAGATGTCATTGGGCAACGCGTGACTTCACCTCGAAATCATTTTAACCATTAGTTGAAACCAAAATGGATTGGGCTAGTTCGCTCAGTGATACAGTTTGACCACAACTGTTTGCAATTTCCAGTGCATTTTTACAGGTCTCTGGATATACTGGATGCCCTAGTTTCCTTGGATTTTAAAAGTATGAAAACACACTTGTTTCATCTCACAGTGATGTATATGACTGCAAATGTGCAAATGGCACAAAAACTCTGGCAGAGTTCTGCACGTGTGTGACATTGATCTGAAAAAATCCAACGGCACTTCTCGTGAGTTATTCATATGCACAAGGTCAGCAAAGTTTATAGCAATGCAAGCTAGAAATATGATTCTTTTTAATAACCCTGTAGACGAATTTATTTTTTTCCTTTTTCACTTATCTGCTTGGTGTTTTTTTTCCAGATATAAACAAATCTACAAATTCACTATATCTGTAATCATCTTTTCGTCAGCAGGAAGCCCAGGAGTGTATGTGGTGAGTGCAAACATATTCTGTGTTTATTTAAGTTTGTGATATCACACACATTAAATACAGACTAAAAAAATTCATTGTGTGTTATAATAGCTGTTACCAACCAGCACGTTATTGCTTTGCATACTCCCACTGTGAATAGATAAAGTATGCTTTTGCAAATATTTACTTTGAAATGAATACCTTAAGCAAATAAGCGTTATTAATGAACACCCACAAGGCTTCTTGTGTTTGTATTTGCATGATTGGTACAAATCTGTTCAGTAATAGCAGCAAAAATAATGACTCTTTTTAATGTGATTTCCTAAGATATTATGGAAAATGTCAACACTTAATACAAGTGTATTTATGATTATGCAATGTATCATACTTCAGATTTAAAAAATTAATAACAAAAAAGCTTTGGGGATAAAGAGATTTGCAATTAGACACAGTAAGCTGCTGGTTTTCTGTCTCAATAGCTCCTCAGTGCCACTAAATCCACAACGACGTACTTAATAGTAATTTGTGATGCTTTAAAGAAGTAATCCATTTAAGATTTCTGTGGAATGTAAATATATTACAATTTTGCTGCCTATCTGTAAAACAGTGTACTCGTATGAGACAAGCTAGAGGCTTTCACATATTTTCATGAGACAAAAGTCTCCATCTATGTGTAAACTGGAATTAAATAAAATAGAAAATTGAATATTGAATTGTTTGAGTGGTCATGTTCTGTCTGTTTAAGCCACAAAAAGATACTGTCTATGAGCAAAGAGTTGTGAAGCTTTAAAGAGTTAATGGATTAAAAATAATCTGTAAGAGCTGCAAAATACATTTTTCTTCCAAAGGACTAAAAGAGCTGGGGCCTGACTGTGGTTCTGTTTGAATCAATACCAGAATTAAACTATATTTCTAACAACATAGGATGTCACTGTAAATAACTGGTGGCATATAGATGTTAGTAAAGGGGCATCTTAACATGAGGAAAGATCAGACCTTTTTCATTACTTTGAAGAGCTTAGCACAGGTTAGATTTCATTTTTTTACATAGATTTGCACTGTCATAAATATTAAAAGTATCACCAGCCATTTTTAAAATTGAGAGAGGAGAGCAGCAATTAAATGTGTGGAAGTTTGTGTAACAGCGATTTACTTTCTCTTTAGCTGCATAAAGATTTAACAGGGAAAACATCTGGTCTCGTGAATACACAGATGAATTAATTGTCTCTTTTGCAGACAGTAGCGGGGAGTTGATGATGATGAGCAAAGGGCCTGCAGTTTCTGACCATTATACCCCTGCCTGTTTTCTGTGAGGTTGTTTTCTGTGCCACAACTCAAGTGGTGTGTGAGTCACCCGGCGAACGTACACCAGGAAAGCCAGCAGTGACTGCTGATGTGCCAGCTCCTGTCCTTCCTGGGGGTGAGGTAGCTCATTCCCATAGGATTTGGCAACAAGACTTATTATTTACATCCTATGATCACTTTTTTCCTTCCCCTCTGCCCACTCAGTAAGTCATGCAATGAAATGAATAGCAGAATTTACTTGACTTTAAATAAGCAAAATCTGCCTTTTAGAGGGAGAAGGGAACTAGACATCTAAGACACAATCAAATAACAAATCTGCTAATATAATAAATAACAGCTCATAGCATCAGTAATGGAGCTGGACTAGCATCAAGTGTCTCGATGGGACATCTATGGGATCAGGCCATTTTCATCACAAATCTTTTGAAGCTAGGATAGCATTATAAGGCTGCTACTACGGAAATCATACAAATTTAACATTCGACCTATAGTATCATGTGAGATACCTCACCATATTAAAAATTATTAAATAGTTAAATGATTAAATGGATAAAATAGATGTGTGAATTTAACAGTGTAAGAAATAAACGGGCATAGTTGAGACGGGATTTTTTTATTGGAGGAGTGGGAGGAGTTCAAGGCCTTTTTCTCCAAGGTTAAGATCACTCATATTTGACACTTTCCTTGCTACAAAGCTAAAAAAGTTTGAATATAGAAGAGAGAGCAAGCAGTGAGTAAGCACTGTGTGTTAAGAGTATTGGATATCAGTAACACCAGACATTTAATTCTCTGTTTACATTCTGCTGTTCAAACTTCAAGGAGCCCCATAACAGCTGGTAAGTTTTATGTAACTCTTCAGAGAGCCAAACCAAAGAAAGAAATGCGAGTTTATCTACCCTGTCTTTTAAACAGCTCCCTGCCCTAATTGGCAATGCTTAATTTGGGCAATTTCTGAACTCTTCTTGAAGTTAACAAATGTTTCTTGTTAAAAAATCACACCCCAGATCAGCAAAAATACAGAATACAACAAAGCCCTGGCTGCATTCTTGCAGCTTTCAGAGTGCAAATGGAAATCTGCAGCAGATACAAGCGCACTGTTTTGTTAAACCAGCCTAAAGCCAGCAAACCTTATACTAGCCTCTGTGGCTAATGGGGCACGGAAGCCATTGTTTGGAAAATAACTGTGTTGGTTTAAAGCATTACTGCCTCTCTCCCAGAGGATACCACCCACACAATAGAGTCAGCAGACTGAAAACACAGATAATTCTAAGCTGCTTCAGGATAAAGTCCAGTGTTTAAAGCATAAAATGCCAAGGCAGGGTGGGGGCAGCTTGAGTTAAACCCTTGGACTTCGCGCTGAAACAGCTCAGAGACACTTGTGTCTCACTCTGCCACCAGAGCTGGGGCGGGCATCTTTGGCAGGTACAAGGAGACAGGGGCAGTGGCGTCTCAAATAGCCACAGCCGCCTCCTCAGTGCATGTATCTGGGCTCGAGGCACAGCTTCTACCTTGCCCTTTTGGGTACAGGTTCACAGCATTTGGACAAATGGTGAGGTCTCGACCACGAAGTCAAATAGCACAGGTGACTGGGAAAGGGAGATGAAAAAGGTCGTGAAGAATAAACACGCTGCGTGAGGAATTTCAGATTTAATCCCAAATTTTGTACACCATGTAACCAAATCTGAGGGGAACATTAAGCTTGTATTTTCTGACTCGGTCTGCTCTGGACAACAAAATTTTGACCAGACTGGAACTCTTAAGTGGTGGGAATGATATGTCTATAGGGAGAAGGCTGTGCTTTTCTGAATCCACTTACCCTGCATTTCTTTTCACCTGATAAGAAATGTATAGGACATAATGGCATCCTTGATCCATTAATGTTAAATAAGACAACATGCTTCAGTGACTTAAGCCATTTCTTTTTCTGAGGTCTTTAAAATTCTCCTGCTCTATGGTGATATTGATATTGTGATCTGAGCAAAGGAGCCCTTATCACGCTTTCTTTTTAAACATACAATCCACTTTCATAGCATTGTGTGTGTTGATACATACTTCCTAATATAAAGCTGTTTGTAAACCAGACTGGAATGTTATTTTAGGCAAGTATAGCTCCTACACACAGCAACAGCCCGCTTTTGTTTTTAATACTCACTTGTGCTATTGTTTTAAAAGCTTTGGATTTTGACTCGAAATCCAGGCCACCCTGAATTTAACAGTGAAACTTTCACCGAGTTCAGTCTGATCTGGGTTTCAACCTAAATGCCTAACGTTGCTCATGTGGGATGTGGCGAACTCGATCATCAAGTTTTTTATGGCCACAACACATGTTCCTGCTTTTAGACCAATGGAAAACTACCGAACCTCATCCACCCTCTAAAACAAAAATACAAGCATTTGTTTACAACTTGATTCCAGGAATATGAATTGAATTAGCAGCTGCAAAGTTTGGCTTTGTTTACTTACAAATAAATATATGAACAATTCTTGCTTTTCCCAAAGAACTATGATGTTGTCTGGATTGCATTTCCTCTATGTAGTAACAGTATTTTTAACAGTCTAATACTGCATTACAATTTGTTTAGCACAAACAAAGTATCAGCATAATATTTTTGACATTGTCTTTAAAAAATACATTAATTTTGTTTTTCTTTCTTATGTCTAGTAGACCAGACAAACATGTTTTGGGTATATGTTTTGCATTTTGTAGACTTCTAATTTATATTAACTATAATACAACATTCTCATAATCATAACACAAGGCACAACCTATAGAAAATTAAAATACTGAATATAAATGTTTTCATCCAGTGAATTTTCAAAGAGGCATAAAATGTTGAAAGACTGGTGTCTTCCCCTAAAGTAGGAGAAAAAAAACATGACAGTGTAGTAACTGTGAACTGACGCTTTCTAAAACAAGGAGCAAGAAAATTGTTGCTTGATTTGAGAGGTACCATCCCATCTCTGGGGTAAATATCCAATAGTTCTTCCACACAAACAATAAACACATATGGTGGATGAGAGAGAATAGGAACAAGACTAGGAAGGCTCAAAGTCCCATCAAACCTGACCTTGAACACTTCCAGGGATAAGGCATCCACAACTTCCTTGTGCAACCTGTTCCAGTGTCTCACCACCCTCACAGTGAAAATTTCTTCTTAATCTCTAATCTAAATCTACCCTCTTCCAGTTTGAAACCATTACCCCTCATCCTATCGTTATATGCCCTTGTAAAAAATCCCTCTCCATCTCTCCTGTAGCCCCCTGTAGGGATTGGAAGGGGCTCTAAGGTTGCCCTGGAGCCTTCTCTTCTCCAGGCTGAACAACCCCAGCTCTCTCAGCCTGTCCTCACAGCAGAGGTGCTCCAGCCTTCCCAGCATATTTGTGGCCTCCTCTGGACTGGCTCCAAGAGGTCCATCTCCTTCCTGTGCTGAGGACAGGCTGAGAGAGTTGGGGTTGTTCAGCCTGAAGGAGACTCCAAGGGAGGCCTTATAGCCCCTTCCAGTATCTGAGGGCCACTATAAGGCCTGATATCTATGTCTCAGGAAGAAACTCTTTCCTGCGAGGGTGGTGAGACACTGGAACAGGTTGCCCAGAGAAGCTGTGGATGCCCCATCCCTGGAGGGGTTCAAGGCCAGGC
>JAOXNO010000024.1:82786944-82807112 GCA_028565335.1 Limnodromus scolopaceus | reverse complement strand
ATGGTCTTTAAGGTCCCTTCCAACTCTAACCATTCTATGACTCTGGGATCTTGCACTTGAACGCGATCTCTGGGAAATGGCGCACAGAGGGCAGCTGAAGATCTAACTTACGTTGGAGCAAGGCGTGTTTGAAGGCAGCGGCAGAATACAGCGGCTAAAAGCGTGAAGTGCCAGCGGGAAGGCCGCCCGCCCGCTCACCACAGGGCAGGAGCGGGAGCGCCGGCAGGGCGAGGGGCCGCCCCGCGGGGCGCGCTGGGGCGGGTAGTTCCGTTCGGGCGCCGCCAGCAGACCGCGCGTTGGGGGATGAACTACATTTCCCAGTGTGCCCCGCAGCGCAAAGGCAGCTATAAAAGGGGGCGGCAGCAGCGGCTGCCTCACACACCGGCGGGCAGGTGCAGGTGGTTAGGTGCTACTGACGCTGCCGCGCCGCTCCCTCATGAGGCCGCAGGGCTCGCTTGAGGGCGGCCCGGCCGCCGCGCTGCCGGCGCTGGAGACGCTGAAGCAGCGGGCGTGCGAGAGCGTGGAGCTGAACGCGGAGCGGCTGGGCGCGCTGAGCCGCCACATCTGGAGCCGGCCCGAGCTGGCCTACGAGGAGCACCAGGCGCACGACGCCATGACCCGCTTCTTCTCCAGCGGGGAGCTGCCGGGCGCCGCCTGGGCCGTGCAGCCGCGCTACAAGCTGGCCACGGCCTTCCGCGCCGAGTGGGGCACGGCCGCCCCTCAGGGACCGGGCCCGGGTCCCGGCCCGCTCCGCATCGCCTTCCTCTGCGAGTACGACGCTTTGCCCGGCATCGGCCACGCTTGCGGGCACAACCTCATCGCCGAGGTGGGAGCCGCCGCCGCGCTGGGGCTGAAGGCCGCCCTGGAGAGCCTGCCGCAGCCCGCCCCCCTCGCCGTCCAGGTGAGAGCCCTCCCGAGAGCGGAGGCTGTGACCCCCGCCCTCCCCCGTGGGTCCCGCGGTCAGCCCCTGACCTCTCTGTGTTTGCGGTGCAGATCACGGTGCTGGGGACGCCGGCGGAGGAGCAAGGAGGGGGCAAGATAGACCTGATCAACGCTGGAGCGTTTGACGGCCTGGATGTGGTTTTTATGGCACACCCCTCGCAAGAAAACGCGGCTTACCTGCCCGATGTGGCTGAGCACGAGTGAGTGAGCAGTAGAAAGGGGTGGCCTTGTTGTTATTCTCTTTTTTCCCCCCCTCCCTGAGTTTTGCTGCTTGGGAAGGGGCTGAATTTAGGGCCAGGGACCTCTTGGGTGCCCTTCAGACCAAGTATATGCAGTCAGCTAAGGAGCCAGGTCACTGTTCTGGATATTCTGAGCTGTTCTTCCAAAGTTCAGTGTTCAGGATCCCTGACTACTCTGAGATAATCTTGCATGTGTCCCCCAAATCCATTCTTTCTTCTGACACTTCTAGATGTTTCTTTTTATTGTGATTATCTTGTAGATTAAAAAAAAAAAAGAGTTTAAAAACCACCTGTTCTTTAACTTTTAGAACGTGTGCCTAGAGAGTGTCTGATGGACCATATCGTTCCTTGCCTTCCTGGGCACTAGATCATGTAGTCTTCTGTACACATTTCAATCAGTTCTGGAAGTGTTTCAGGTTTTCTGTCCCACTTTTGAAAAAGACAGCCAGCTGAGCCAGAGTGATATTTGGATCCCTATTAACTTCCAGCCTAAATTTAACCATGGCCATTTTATATCTATTAACTTTCACATCAACTTTTTGTTTGATTTGGAGTAATTCTTGCCTCTCCTTCATGCTTACTTACTATATGTAAGTATGTACAGCAGTCATACCCTCACTTGGCTTTTTTTTTTTCTGCCAGCTAGCCATATAACTCTTCAGGAATTATGTCTTATCTTCTTTTGATTAGCCCTGCTGTTCAGTGTCAATACTTGTTCATTTGTACTTGGAGTGACTTAACTTGTCTTGAAGTACTCCTTCCTGGATGTGCATAACCAAAATTGTACACGGTACATGAGGTGGAATTTCCTTAGACCTTACTCAGCTGATGCTGGGATCATAGTGTCTGTTTATGATTTTGGAAACAGCTGGGCTGTTTGGGGCTTCCTCTTCAGTCCCTTTCAAGCAGTCAACGCTTAGGCAAATGCATAGTCTGTAAATACATGATTTGTTAGAATATTTTTGAGTTTAATTCTATCCTTGCTCTGCCAGTCTGCAAGGCCATGCTGTTCTCCCTTTGATACTATAAACCTCTTCTGTTTTCATAATGTCCCAGCAGTATTCTATCAGCAGGTTTTGCTTTTACATTTTATGCCATGATTAGTAATGATTCTTGATCCCAAGGTCTTATCTTGTAGAGACTCCATTACTAGCCTCCCTCCAGTGCAATGCCTTTTTCCAAGTGTTATGTTTCATTGTCTCTAAATTCTATAATACATAAATAACTGGTTTTCCAGTCATTTCTGACTTGTACTGATTGCTGTTTTCATCTTGATTGTGCTAACTTCCAGCACTTACGTGCTTGATTTTATTGGCTATTTTGCTTTTGCCAGCTCTGTTCATGGTGGATAATGTTGCTTTTACAAACTCTTTTACTGATTACAGCAGAAACTCACAATGTTGGCAACACCTGGTCTTCCTTGCCTGGCTAGCACTCTGCTTTATTTTGTTGGTGCGTTTCTGAAGAGTCTTAACTGGTTACTGTTATATCCTTCACGATGTATCTCAGCTTGGCTTTTGGTTGTTGTACCTTATTGACTATATTCATAGTCTTCGAGGTGTGGTTTTCATGGATAGTTTTGTCTTCCTGTACATTTCAACTTTTGCAGTAGCCTTTTGAATTGGATACAATAAGGTCTGGAAATCTTCCTTCAGAGATGATGGTCTGCTGTAGGATAAAGTCCTTGATAGCCTTTAAACCTTGAGCATGGAACTGAAATACTAAGCCAAAGCAGTTTACTACTTCCAAAAGCTGGAAATATTCAGTTTCTCATGATTGATGTAATTATGAGATTCTAAATGTACGAAATGTGTTGATTTGTAATTGATCTTTTGGTTGTTTGCAAGGAATTGAAGGACTGGCCATCATAAAATTGCTAGTATTACTGTAGCTGTGAACTTTGGAGCTGTCTTGTGCTTGAAGGAAAATTAACATTCTGGGATAACTGGTGAATACATGCCAGAATTTGCTGATTCCTACTCACTTATCCTTCATCTAATCAGCCTATTTATTGTTGGTCAAACAGGATCCACATTCTTCTGCTAATATTCTTAAACTGGTTTAGGGTTTCATTATTCAACAAACTGTTGAGCTTTTTCTGAGAGTATGTGACATTTATGTAGCAATCGCAGTACAACAAGGAACATTTTTTAAATGAGAAACACATGTTTCTTGTGGGGGGAAGATTGCAACATGACTTTCTGCTTTACACTGCCTTCTCTCCATTTTTTTGAGAATATCCAGGGATCTGTCCTGCCTTCTTTGTGAGTTGATTTGAGGGGTTTTAATCTAATACTAGGGATGTTAATGGACAAGGTTTTTTTATCTTGGTTTTGTAATGGTAATAAATTTTAAATAAAACTCATACTTCACAGAATGGGATGTGTGGTTGTCTTGGAGGATGGAAAAGGGCATAATTAATTTGGATTGCAGGCAGTAGCAGGAGGCATTTTCTCCTGCAATAGTACACTCTATTGTGTCCCTCTTTGCTGTCCAGTATTTAAGTTCTGGTATTAACTTACAGCTGTGGCGTGGTTCAGAGTGTGAGGGGTCAGTTCAGGACAAGTGGTGAAGTTGGCATCTGTGCGAGACAGAGGGACAAGGAAGTGAGGCTTGTCCTAGCTGGGTAAGAGTCAGCTTGTGTGTCTCGGGAGCTCTTTGAGCTCAAGGATGGAGATTTTTAATGTATAGGACTGGGTATTGAGTACAAACAGATCAACTTAAAATCTCTTAGTATTGGTAAAAAACCTAATATTTGTGTATTTGATTAGCAGTAATACCTTATATAGTTACCAGTATTTCATATTTACTTCTCCCGTGAAGAGTTTTCATATAATTGAAATGCTGGATTATTTTGTAAGGCTAATATAAAAGGCCCTCGTAAGATGGAGCCAAGCATGAGTTCTTACTGGAAGTGTTGGAGGCTAACCTTCTTCCTTGTGGCAAGCCTTTCTACCCAACTATTTGAGGCACTCAGGGAAAGAACATCCTTGCTGTAGCATGGTAATGTATATTTTATACTACTCTATGCCTTTACTGCACTTTTAAAACTTGACTTTTGTTATTTAGACATGGCTTGTATGTGATCTTAGCAATGTGCTTTTGCTGACTTACGTACTGTATGTGTTTTATTGAAGTTTGATGAGAATTAGGACAATCAACCTCTAATTTTGAATCGGAGAAAAGGGTTTGTTATCCTGATTTGAGAAGAATGTTAGTAACTTTAAGTCTCAGAACAGTCAGGAGGTATAAAAAAGTGTTGGAGGCACTTAATTTGTATGTGAAGCCTGTACTTCTCGGGAAAAGGCTGTATAGTGATATGTTACTGGTAGCTCTTTTGTCTGATGGTCTTGATGTTGTTTTGTTTCATTGGTTTTCTAGAAATCTTTCAGCACCTTCCTGCATGCAGAGATAGTTCCAACTTTGCAACAGTGTAGTGCCAGGTAAACTGTTTAGTGTTCTGCACAAAAATAACAAACATCTGTGTGAACAAAAGGAACTTTTTATTTTAGAAGTTTTTTCAGCGAATGAAAAACCAATAAGCAATGCCTTTTATTTCCTAGTGTGACTGTGAAATACTATGGAAAAGCTTCTCATGCTGCTGCTTATCCTTGGGAAGGAGTAAATGCTTTAGATGCTGCTGTTCTTGCATACAACAATCTGTCTGTTTTAAGACAGCAAATGAAACCGACCTGGAGAGTTCATGGTGAGATCTTCATTAAATCTAATGTACAGCGAGTAAGAGTTTAGGCTGTTGAAATACTAACTTACAAAATCCCACAATTTAAAATACTGCATTATTGCACTAAATTAGTATAGTCACTTCAAATATTATGAAACAGCACCATTTCATTTAAATAGTTTGTGTATAATCTTTAAAAACATGTCAGCATCCAGAACTAACTTCTGAAAATAGACTCATGGGTCAGATTCAAGAGAGGACACCAGTATCTAGCTAGAGGCTGGGCAAATTTTAAGTCTTTGCACTTGAAGTTACAGTTCAGAAAGGGGGGGGAGGAAAGTGCTAAGTTTATTTTGGTACATGGCCTTGAATTCATTAAAGTTAATGTGTGTGGTTTTGCAAAAGTGTAAGATTAAATGCTTCTGGAAATTGAAGTATTTCTTACTGCATCATTTTTGTAGCAGACGCTCCATTAAGGAATAATTAATGGAATTAATAATGGAATAATAAATTGACATTTAAGGAAAGGTGTAGTGGTCTAGAGTGACTGAAGTTTATTTGCTGAACTTCAAAAAAGAAGGTGATGGCAGAAGCCTGTAGTTAGTGGCTCAATCAGCTAGATGTGTATTGGATCCTAATATTTAATATCTGGTAGACCTTGAAGTAGAAAGGTCAATTTGCAGTAAGATGTGTTGACCATTAAGCTTGTCTTGTACTCCTTCAACATCACGTATCTTTTTTTGTACAGTGAGAGTTTCAGAAGTTTAGATGGAAGTTGCCCTTTAGCTATAAATTCAGGTTTTCCATATTACACTCAACACAACTTTTTCCAAGGTGAAATTAAGAAACCTTGCCATTTCTACAACTCGGGAACATAGAACTGTTTACTTGAAAAACTTAAAGAACTTAAAACACTTCCAGAAGTTTTGAGCTAATGATTATTATATGTTGTGGCTGCTTGTGCTGTATCATATATGTGTGTATTTCTCTCCAGGATATCTGGATGGAGTGTGGAACCCCTAACCCTTTTGCCTGTAGATGAAGATGTTTGCAGTTCTGCTATGCAGCATACCCAAACGAATTTCAGACAGCAGGCATACCTTTAGCTCTCTGTCCTATTGCTCTGTATGGAACAAGGCACTTAATGATGCGTTTTGGTGTCCAAAACTCATGTGTTGTAGGTTTAAGATTGGAGGTGTCTAAGCCGCCTATTGGATCTAAGCCTAAACCCTTAAATGCTATTTTTTTGGTAGTTTCTAAAGGCTACATGGGTAATGTAAGAAAAAAAAAAACCCTAAATATGTAAACAGGCCTCCTAGAGGTAACACTTCCTGAACCACAGCAAAACTTAAATTACTGTGTTAGTACAGCTGCTGTCATCAACTTGGTTTTCAAACTGGAAATACTTAAAATACCTCTGGGAAAGTATAAGCAGCCAGAATGAGATTCACTTTTAGGAATGCTTTCTTTACAGCAGTGTGTTGGAGGTCTTGTGTCACAGGCTTGGAGTAACAGCTATGGCTGACTTAATGATTCCTAAAAATCTTAACCCACTAGCAAGAGCTGAAATGGTTTCCATTACTTGAAGCGTAGAAGTTCTAAGCAGTGGGTTTTTTTGTATTTGAACAATGTTGGTTTGTCTAATATTTGATGTTTGTTTTTTCCCTGCTTATGAGTGGAGTAAATGTTGTCCACTTGAAAAATAGGAATGTAGATGTTTTTTCTGTTCAAGAAATTGTATTAAACAGGCTGTGAAAAAAAGTTCCATCTAGAAGCAGGGCAAACTGGGTGCTATTGGTAATGTGCAGGCAGCCTAACTTTTAAGCTAGATCTGCTGTCCAGGCCATTATTACAGTTCCTTTGAAATTTAAGTGTAGACATACTCTTAGACTCTATCCAGTTCCATTTACAAATGTGTTGGAAGACAAATGAAAGTTCATTAAGCTGCTTGTTTTGAGCAAAGGTGTTAGAATATGTCATGCAAATTTGCATCATTACTTACTTGCTGATTCCTTTTCTATGATGTCTGCCCCTCCATCTGAACTGTTCCTTTTGTTATGGACTAGTACTGATAGTGGCTTAATTCAGCACTCTGTTTGCTTTGACTGTATTCGAAACTGGAAATGGAAAGGTTTTACACAAGAGGGGAGTTCATAGTCTTAATATGCACCAAAAAGTAATGATTTATTGCCTGTTTGCATCCTGATAGTGGTGTCTTTTCAGGCTTCAGTCAGTAACTTTGTGCAGTATTTCCACTCAAGGTAGATAATTTCTCAGGTTCTACAGAAAACAAATCTTGTTCCACCTACATAAATTGAGGATAGGAGGCCAGGGAAACAAGCAGCCTGTTGAAAGTAATGAGCTGTTAATGCATTGAAATCTAATGTAGAATTAAGGTATACAATGTTGTTTTTTGTTGAAGTGTGTATGTTACGGTTTTTTATGGTAATGCCTCTGATAACCATAATTGAAAACTATCTATTTGTTACAATTTTCCTTGAGGGAGCACTTTCAACTCAAACTTCACTCTTGAATAAAACTGTACATGTTATACACCCCAATATTTCTGAAGAATTAGTATGATGAATCTAATGAACTCTCTGTGCACTGTAACTCATTATTCCAGTATTGCTGAGAAATATAATTTAATCAGTTTCTCACCAAGCTGGTGAAGCATGTGGGAAACATTCTGGTTGAGGAAACCTTTAAAAGTTGGACTACAAGGTAGCCTTTATAACAATTTTTTTTTTCTTTTTTAGTGGCAGCCAAATTGCTTTATGATGACTCTGATGCATTGAATTTCAGGGGATTAGTTCCAAATGCTACTTTGGTTTTTCTTTAGGTTTATAACAGATAGCTAAAGAATGCAATGAAATCGTGCTAAAAAAAAAAAAACATGTACACATTCCACTTAATCTGATGTGATGGAGAAACTTTGTCCACATACTGTATCTTTGACATTCTTTATACATTTCATGCTCAGTTGATGTTTTGATGGGGTTTGTTTATGTATTTGGTTCTTGAGTGAGGAGTTCCATGACAGGTCTGAAGATATCAAGTATTTATATTTAAGATTGCTAACATGATTTTCACTTTCTGCAGGTGTAATAAAAAATGGTGGTGTGAAACCTAACATCATTCCTTCTTACACTGAACTAGAGTTTTACTTGCGCGCCCCTTCAATGAGAGATCTTTCTGTTCTGACAGAGAAGGTTGAGAACTGCTTCAAATCTGCAGCGCTGGCCACAGGATGCAAAGTAAGAATCTATTCATGGTCATGTGTTTCTATTACGCTGGAGATAAAGTAGGGCAGAATAGGAAATCCAGGCTTACAGCATTTCTCTGCATGGTGTTTACCTGAAAGAAATCAAAATGTCAGTGATGCTGTTTGCTATTCTGTTGCTTTGTGTCCTGAAAGAAAGCTTTGTTTTATAAACAGAATGTCACAGAATCACAGAATAACCCAGACTGGGAAGAGACCTCCAGAGGTCATCTACTCTAACCCTCTGTTCAGAGCAGGACCAGCAAGAGCAGATTGCCCAGTGCAATGTGGAATTCTGGTGTCTCCAAGGATGAAATTCTGTAGCCTTTCTCAGCCCTGTTCTACCCACCTCATGGTGAACAAGGGTTTTCCTGATACTTACACTGGTGACTGAGCACTGGCACAGATTGCCTGGAGAGATTGTGGTGTTTCCATCCTTGGAGATACTCAAAAGCTGCCTTATATGGTTCTGCGCAACCAGCTCTAGGTGACCCTGCTTGAGCAGGGGAGTTGGAGAAGATGACCTCCAGAGATGCTTTCTGACTTCAACCAACTTCTGTGATTGTTTTTTTTTTTCTAATAGGAATTTCCTTTGTTGCCTCTCATAGCCCTGGGCATCTCTGAGAAGTCTGGTTCTATCTTCTCTCTACCCTCCCCTTCTGGCAGCTGTAGACAGCTTAACCTTCTTCTCTGACGGCTCAACAAACCAAGTTTTTTCAGCCTTTCCTTGTATCTCATGTTCTTCAGCACCCTGATCATCTTGATGGCCTTCCCATGGACTTGCTTTGTCTTGAGTTCAGCATGCAGTACACCAGCTGTGTTCTCACAGCAGTTGTCTGCATCAATAATAAAGATATTAAAGCAGTAGTGGCACCAGTATTGATTGCAGATGAATGCTACAAGTAACAGGCAGCAATTTGGATTTTTGTGCCACTGATCATAATGCTTTGAGCCTGAATGTCTTCTGTGTCCACTGAGCCAGACCTATGATCATGAAAAGCTAAGCTTGGTCTTGCACCATCTGCTTTTCCATGAATCTGTGCTGGATAGTCACAATTGCCTTGTGATTTGTGTGCCTGGAGGGGGGTCTTAGGAGGATTTATTTGGCCTATAATTTCCCCAGGAGCTTGAGGGTAGGATGGTCTGACCAGTCTGTAACTTCTAAGATTCCTGGCCCTTCAAGATGGATGGGACCTTTAGCTCTTTTTTTGGTGAACTGGAGCATCCCTCTGTTTCCTTTGTCCCATTAAACAGCAAGCAGCAACCAGGTGTGAAAAATGGGGTGATTTTTTTGATTAGCGTTCTTTTTTGCTTTTAGTAAGTGGAAGTGTTTCTCCTGTAGCTGGTTCCAGCAATGTTGTTACTTTGCCATGTATTGCTAAGATACGTGGTTCTACCTGCTCTGCAGTTACAGGTCAATGGCTAGTACAGCTGTGAAAAGACTGTCTATGTTCATCAGAACAGATAGGCATAGTGTGTATGAATGTGAGCTAGGGAGTTTTAAGGTCTATTTGAGGCATTAGATGCTGTTTTTCTGGTATGGCCCCTCCACTCTAATTAGAAAAGGATTTCATGAAGTGTGCTTTATGCAGAATGAAAGTTAAGATCTCTTCTGAAACTTGACATTGGTATGTTTTTTACATTTGTTTTCAAATTTATTGCCTGTGTGAAGCCTTTTCATGAATGGGGCTGTCATTATTGGAAGTGTTCTGAACAAAACCAGTAAAATAGAATTTGGTGAAAGCCTGAATTGTTTTCTACGTAGTTTAATAGTACCTGCAGTGGAAATCATTAGAAGCTGTTACTGGAAATGCTTGCTTACTATTTTGGAGATGTGCTCTGTGAAATCCATGTGTCTGAAATTTGCGTGTCTAGTGCAAGCTTGACAGAACACCAGCTGTGTTTTGATCAAGGCTAATATTTGGTAGAATGTTATGTTTTTGAAACAGACTTAGCAATTATGTCTGTTTTGACACAGGGTTGATGTATGGACATGTATTTAACTTTTCCGAGCTTTAAATTGTTTATGCTAAACTGGCTTAGGTTGGTGAAAACTTTCTAATCATTCGGGTGTTTTTGTCTAGGTGGAAATAAAAAGTGGTGAAAATGATTACTACAATGTGCTTCCAAATAAGAGCCTGCAGAAAGCTTACCAGGAGAATGGGAAGAAGCTTGGAATAGAGTTTATATCAGAAGACGCAATCTTGAATGGTTTGTCAGGTAACTCGATCAGTGGGGATTTTTCGTTATGACTTAAGCTTAGATTGATCAAGTGTGTAAAGTAATGGGATAGAGGTAGGTTAAACATAGTTTGGTCAGAAGGAAAAAAGCCAAATTAGAAAAATTAAAGCTTTGTAAAAGGATCTTGCCTCTGGCCTATGTTTCTGTGTTTGTTGTAGAAGCTGAGAAATTTTCCCAGCAGGTATGAAAAGCACTGATCGTTTTCTGATAGTATTTCTGAAAATATTTCAAGTAAGAAACAGTTTAGTTGGAGGGGAGGATGGAAGGATGGAAAGACAAGAATTGTCTTACTGAGAACAGAAGACATGGAATGAATTGTGGCTCATTCTGTTGTTTTGAATTATAGAGTCCTGGTTTATGCTATGAATGAAGATGAGATTTAGTTTTTAGGAAACTTGCTTAACAATATTTTCCAACTTTGCATGTGAACAAGTGTACTAGCATCTAATATTCTAGAGGGAGTTTTTTTGAAGAGATTTTTAAGTGGAAGTTTAAGCATCTCATAACCTTAATTTAAATATCTTTCCATTAACAGGTGATACTGTGCCTCTAATTTTTGTTCACGAATTCAACAGATTAGTTTTCCAAAGGGTGCCATTCCAGTAGGTGTTCACTTCTGGGTCTTGATTATGTCTCAAATGATTTCACTTTCTTGTCTCTCAGAGTTATAGGAATGTGAATTCTTGAATGCTCAGATGGGTTTCTCATTACGCTTAACAGGTGGGGGTCTTTCACCCAAATCTTTCTACAGGAGCTCTGTTCAAGTCTTATAATTGCTGCTGATACTTCATAGCCTTCACTACTGATCATAACTGTAAATATATTTTTACTCCACTTGTGAAAGGTTTTTCCCTTTGTTTAGAAGGAAAAGATAGTTTTCAGTAAAAAATTGTTATTCCAATTAGTTTGATTGTAGTACTAATCTTCTCTATATTAAATGCAGATTATCTTTGAATAATTGAGATCTTAGTATTTGGCAACAGATTTCTCCAAAATTTCATTTGTGGGGGGGAGACGGCATATCTAATGGTATTGTTTCTTTTCTTATTTCTTACTACCCTTCCAAATTAAGGCAACAGTAGCGTATTTTCCCTAATTGATTCATTGTCTTGGGTTTAAAAACAAATTATAGCTAAAGGCAGATTTCTTTTCTCTTTATTCAGTGTGGTACAAGTAAGACTTAGTGCAGTGCTCATTTAGCCTAAGAAGGGTACAGAGGAACCTCATTTTAGAATGTTTATTGCAGTGAAACTTTCTGGAGCTTTGTGGTGCTTCCCTCAAACCATTGTATTAAAGGTGAAGATCATGAATACTGGTCATCGTGCTGGTTCAGAGGACTTTGAATGAACTTAGTCAAAGCACCTAATGCTAATAGTGCTTTTTGTGTAAATTACATGATATGCTAAACGTTAAAAATCTTGCTTAAACTGAAACTCTCCATATGCCTTTCCTGTCGAAATTGCCTGTCAAATGTCAAAATGTGCTTGAGCAGTTATGTTTTCGTTGCACACTGCAGTAGGCCTTACTGAATTTTCTTTCCACAGCTGGTTCTCTGAAATTTTTTTTTGCAGTGGGGATTCAGGAGTGATGACAAAGCACAGTCTCCAGAGACATAGTGGAATTTTGTATGCTGCCCTTTTTGGGAGGGGTGAAGTGTTTTGTCTCATCTTTTTCAAGACCTCTCTTTCTGTTCAGTTTTCATACGGTTTTCAATGTTTTCTTTTAGGATATCAGTTTCTTCTGTTGAAAGGGAAGGAAGATAGCTCAGTTGCTTCTCCATGTCTGTGCAGCAGAAAAGTCGTTAACAGATGAGCGTACTCGCTGCCACCTCTACATGGGTATTAGTATCGGTCTGCTTACAGGTATCGCTCTAGGCAGCTAAGCGTTATGAAGAATTCCTTTAGTCCATCGAGTCACACTATTTTGCGTGTGCCTTGTGCACGCTCCCCTCCTTTGGCACACAGCTAGAATGGTGTGAAAGAACGTGAATCCCAGTTAGCTTTCACCAGGTACCATGGTACCATGACCTGTTTCTCCTTCTGCTGGTGGGGTACCTCTGCTACAGGATGTCGATCACCTCCCACAGCAGATGGCTTAGTTTAGTGTGCCTTAGTTGAGGCACCCACGCTTGTGGTAACTTACTCTGATATTTTTAGCATTCATGGGGTGTATTGGTTTCCTGCACACAAGACTGGTACAGATAATCATAAGAAGGAGCCAGTATGCTTTGAAAATAGCACTTTCAAAGCTTGAGGCTGTATATAAATGCTTCCTGGAATCTTTTGCATTTTTCCCCTCCATGTTTGTGGTAATACTGGCTTCTATTATGTGCTCAGTGCTTGAAGTGACTCGAAGAGGCTTCAGAATCAGCTTCAGGATAGTTTTTTGAGAGGCTGGAGCTCCTGCTACCTTTCTGTTGAAGACAGTGCACAAGTCTGTATATTGCATTGATAACTGTGCTTCATGGTTCTAGAAGGAAACCTGATCTGTACATCTCGAGCATTGTATGGAAACTATCAGAACACTTGATGTTTTAAACATGCCTTTTAAACATTCTGCTAGGTATGATGAGAGGAGTTTTTTATGCTTCTAGAAGGGAACTCAATCTCTGTTTCTAGCAAGCATATAGTTCCAGATGTTTGTAAGGGAACTATTGGAATGCCTGATATTTAAATGTGTCACTAGGGGAAGATTTGACTGTCATATTTTTATTAAAAGCTGCCTGGATTTTGGCTTGGTAAACTCTCCACCTTAGTAGAAAATGCCAAGTTGAAATCCATTACATTCAGCAAAAGTAACTTGTAAACTGGTAGCAGATTGGATATGTGTGTAATTTTAAGTGGAATTACACGCCTGAGAGCTGGGATGCCCTGAAGTTGCTAATGCTGCTTTTGCTGGGTGAGAGGAGGGGAAAAGGCCAGCACAATCTGTCCGGGAGCTTGTGTATTAGGGCTTAGTAAAGCAAGTCTAGGATTCTGGCTTTCAGCCTGGAGTAGGTAGAACCTGTAGACTTCTGGTTTGTCTTTCCAGGCTGACCAAAGAATAGATCAATAGTGTAGACTACTGAAAATAAAAATAACTTATTGCTCTGCCAGGAGTTGGAATTTCTTCAAATGCATACTGAATTTATAGGAAAAGGTGGGGTTTTTTTTGGGACAAGCCTTGCAGCTTCCATTTGTCTGTAGGCAGAGGAAATAGCAAGCTAGTCTTGTCCTCTTTGATCACATAATGTAGGCTCTGTGGACTCCCTTTTAATAACTATAATCTATATTCTTCAATCACTTCATTACTAAGTCTTAAGGCATTAGCAATGTCTTGTTTCCATAAAGTATCATGGTGTGGAGGCTACCTGATGTGTTACAAATAATGCTAAATCTTTGGAACAGTCATTTTATATACCATTGTTAAAGGGAGAAATTCTTACAGCTCTGATTGGCCTGAAAAAAGTTAATTGAGGTCTTAGTTGGTCATCCCTATTTTTCCCTGCTATGGAACAATGTTTCCTCTGGTATCCAAATTTAACAATAACTGGTGTGTTGGTTTCTCCAGCTTCTAAATGTCATTTTAACAAATACTGAGTTTATTGATTGTTTGAGGGCTGGGGGGAAAGGCACTCTTGGAAGTAGTTGCAGACTCTTGGATGATTTACTATGAAGGATCTACTACTTCTGGGTGGTATCCTTAAATAGATAAGGCAGTACTTGGAGATAGGTCCTATCACTAGCTAACATACTGAAAGTGCTAGTCAAGCATGAAAAAATCATCATTAAAGTCTACCGTGTTGCTGTCAAGATTTTTTTTTTTTTTTTTGTCTACAGAGCACCAGCATTTTGTCTGAAGTTTGTACTGTTAAGGTTTCCATAACTGAGAGTACTTGAAAAACGAAGGAAAAAATAGTTGTCTTCACTCTGGTTTTGTTTAAAGATATGATTGTTCCTACTTCAGAGTCCCCTACCTAATGCTGAATACTTGCAGGCTGGTAGAAAGCAGTAGCTGTTGGGCCTGGTTCTAAGGGCTGTTGCAGGAAAATAGCTGGACTGCCCGAAACTCTGAGGTTTGCAGCTTTCACTGTTTCTGAATTAACAGTTTACTGTCAGGAGATGCTTGATAAAAAATAAATGATAAATGGGATAGGAACATGCTGATACGTCTTCCTTGCAGTCCAGTAAATGGTTATTGATCAGAAGCATCAGCATTGATCAGTTTATAAGTCTCATGAGGAGAGGCTGAGGGAGCTGGGGGTGTTCAGCCTGGAGAAAAGGAGGCTGAGGAGAGACCTTGCTACCTACAACTCCCTGAAAGGAGAGGGTCGGTCTCTACTCCCAAGTCACAGGCGACCGGACAAGAGGAAATGGCCTCAAGTTGCACCAGGGGAGGTTCAGATTGGATATTAGGAAACATTTGTACACTGAAAGGATTTTTAAGCATTGGAATGGGCTGCCCAGGGAGGTGGTTGAGGCACCATCCCTGGAGGTATTTAAAAGACGGGTTGACATAGTGCTTAGTGACACGGTTTAGTGATGGTTTTTATCAGAGTTAGGTTGATGGTTGGACTAGATGATCTTAAAGGTCCCTTCCAACCTAGACAATTCTACAATTCTAAGTGCACTGGAGAGCAGCATCTGAAGATGGCTAGTTAGGGAAAACATCTCGATGATGGGAGATTTTTGAATGGATAATGACTCATTAGAAATGCATTTACTTTAGTATTTGGGGCAAAGGATATTCTGGTTTGGATATGGGCTGGAGATACCTATCATACTTACAGCATTCAAAACTCTTCAACAGTTGTTCATTATGAAAACTTCTGTGCTGCTTCTAGGTTCCACGGACTTTGGAAATGTTACGTTTGTAGTCCCTGGGCTTCATCCTTATTTTTATATCGGCTCTGATGCATTGAATCATACTGAGCAGTACACAGAAGCTGCGGGTGAGTGGAAGTGAAAGGTTAGAGATTTATATTTGGAACTGTTATGCATGTTGCTGGCTCTACACTACATCAAATCCAAAAATTATAAATATTTCAAATTAGAGGATAAAAGCTTTCACATGCTTCTGTGGTACTCGAAGTTTTGTGTAGTAGATGTATAAAAGTGTAAGTACTAGATCTGAAAGTGGCTATATGTGAATACCTGTATAGAAATGGAGTTGCTGTCTTCAAGCATGATGGGATGTGAGCTGAATATGAACCCTGAAACAATTTACTTAAATAGCAATTGTTAATTGTAGAAGAAAGCTGGAAAAATGTAGAATTTCTGGTTTTGTGTTTGAAGATAAATGTATATAGGAAGGATGACCACTCCTCGTACTAAAAGCCTGACTTAGTGTACCATCTAGGCTGAAGAAATTAGAAGGATTATCCCTAGCAGCATATTCAGAAGAGTTTCTAAACATGAGCCAAAAGATAAATAACTTTTACTCCTAAAGCACAATACTCTGGAAGTGTAATAGAAATAACAGTATGAAACTTGCATTTTCAAAAAAACAAAAATGTGAACACTCATTTTTCCTGTTTACGCCAGTTGCAGATAGTTAAGTACTTTCATGTGAAAACTTGTTTCAAGGAATCAGAGGATAGATATGCTGTGTTCATGCAAATTGATTTTTTTTTTTAAGCAGCTGTTCTTGCAATTGAAACTTGAAGATTTTATTTTATAGGAAATGCCTTATGTAATAAGCTAGTGGTTTGTATCCAGTATTAGTAATCTCACCTGAAATTTGTCTGTCTTTTTTCTCTGCAGGGTCACAGAGTGCTCAGTTCTATGCTTTGCGCACAGCAAAAGCTTTGGCGATGACAGCACTGGATGTCATTTTCAAGCCGAGTCTGCTCGAAGAAGTCAGGGAAGACTTTAGGCAGGTGAAGCTAAAAGAGGAAGGACAAATAAATCCAGTGGAACCTAACAAAGAACCTGGCATCGGCGTAGGAGCGTGCGCATCGCACTAGACTTGATTAAACCCCTCTCAGTAGGATTGACTTAATGGAGATATTGTATTTAAATCCCAGAAAGGGCTGGATAAACAGTAACGTTGATTATTTTTTTGGACTTTAGAAGAAACAAATAGTATCATTGCTTCCAAAAATGTGCAATTTCATCTAGTTGTAATGTTTGCTGTATTCAATATGGTGATGAATTTCAGAGAGATCTCAAATATGCTGTCTTTAAGTTGCAGTGTTGAATAAATGATAGATCCCTTGTCAGTGATTTTGGTGTTGCTGAAGTAATCTTCCTTATAGGGGAAATATGGCATTTATGTGGAAAGTTTTGTTCTAAAATTGGCACTGTTCACTCGTTGATAGTAGGCCAAATCCGATCTGTGAAACATTTCTCTCTGGCCAGTCACTTGTTCTCGGGACAAGATAGAGGCTTAAAACCTGAGCTGATTCTGCTGGAGAGAAGGGTGTAGGTTTGGAAGGGTGCCTGGTTTTGACAACAGTAGCTTCTAGCAGTGGAAGAGAATGGTTTGCACAGAAGCGTGACCTGTAAAGGTTGGTTTTCCTGAAATGTGTTGATCTTCCCGCTACTAAATTTCGGAGGTGTTGATCCAAAAACTGGAAAGGAACTAAATGTTTATTTAACACATTTAAACTACTGCAGGAAATCATGTGCACCTTTAAGTTCTGCTCTAAGGCAGAACAAGTGTCCACACAAGGTGTTGCGCTGGCTTAACTGGTCTGGAGGGTGTGCATGAATTCAGCGAAACCAGTAGAAATCTTTTTCACAAAGATGCAAGTGTGGTACCACAAAGCCATAAATGAAGGTACCCTTAAGCTGGTTGCATGCAAACCCTTGTTGTAAGCTCTGAGAAGCCTGCCTTGAGCATTGCTTGTGCAGTAATTGTCTTCTCAAACCTCTTTGTTCCACATTCTAAGCAGCAGATCCGTTAAGTCTTGCCAGTTGTCCTTTCGGTGTGCTGTGGTGTTAGTCTCTTTAATCCTTGTTATTTTGCTTCCCAGAGACATTAACATTGCAAATTGTATCTGGGTGGTGTTCTCTGTGTCCAAACCTCTTAGGAATGGTTGTTGGGTTTTTTTTTAATTTGCTTGTTAAAGGATCATGTGAATACGTAGAGAAGGAACTCATCTTTTGTTCAGATACAAATTGCTGAGTCAATGGGCAGGCTGAGTGAAGAAGCAGCTCACTGGTTAACGTTTTCCTAAGCATAGGTATTATAGTAAGCTTCTGAAAAAAGTCAGGCAAACTGTGTTCCCCAGGAAGTCGGAACACCCAAAATTATTTCAGAAACCTTGTTTTTAACAGCGCTGGTCTCTAAATGGTAAACTCTAGAATTCTAACCAGAATTTATATTTTATTAATTTCTAGATTGAATTTCTAATTTTGGAAAAAACAGATTCCTTATCTTGGTTTAACTGTGCACTCCATCTGCATTTCCAGCTGCTATTGAAGAATTCTGTTGAGACTGGTCAGGCCAACTTGTGTCTCTAGTAGACACTGTAGACAACCTACTTTGACTTTCAGATGCTACTTCAGATGCTCTGTGCTTGTGTTAATAGGCCACAGACCATTAATACATGAAATGCCCAGTGTCTTTGGAAAAAGGAAGTAACTGTAGATCTGTTCCTGTAAGAACCAGAGGCATAAATAGTGATTTATATTACAGGCCATTTGTTGGAAGAGTTGGCCACGGCCATGAGTACTCCAGGTTCTGTGATGGTCCATCCTTACAGCAGTGTCTGTGCTTCCATTAGCAGAGCGTTCTGACAGATGAATGTGTGACACAGATGAGGGCTGGACTCTGAGCTATAGGTATGTCCAGGATGGTGAGCTGGATACCAAAGCCAACTGAAATTTGGTCCGAAGTTGGTCAAAGGAACTTTCTCCTTAACTTTTAATTTAAGCCCTACCTTGCTGGTTCTCAGACACAATTACAGTTCATTAATTTCTGGGTTAACAAGCTAGTTTATGAAATTCCTTAGCATGTGTGTTTTTTTTATTTCCTCCTGCATGAACGGCTTAACTTCTTGCTTTGCTGTTTTTGAGATGGAATGTTGGGATCCCAGTGACAGGGATACGCGCTGTGGTGGTGTCTTTTCTACAAGCTGATGTGTGTGACAGCCTTCTCAGTGCTCTCTGTCCAGAGCTGTTGGCTGCATCATGTCCAGGATCATTTAATTAAACATTTCTGCACTAAAAGTACATCTTAATTTTGATGTAATCATTGCTGGAATTAAAATGAAACTGAAGCACTGATTAAAGATGAGTTGATACCAATAATGCAATTAAATTGTGACTGACTTTTCTTGTCCTTCAGGGAGTGTTGGGATGCTGCATGACTTCATTTGAAGAGCACGTTTGGTTTTTTTTTTTCCCCGTAGTTTGGTCTGATTATTTAAGAGTGAGGGTGTTTTAAGCTTTCCGTTTCAGCCTACCATAGTCAGCAGGTTTTTGTGAGGGTTAATGCTTTTCAAATACAATATTTAATGGTAGTCTTTATAATCTTAGGCCTGGTTTAACTATTAATGCATGGTGGTGTTCATAGAATAATAGGAGTGGTGACTGGGAGGGCTCTCTGGAGGATCTCTGTTAGGCTACACCTGGTCCTGGCTCCAGTTTGAAGTGGGGTTATCACCAGCACTAGTTCAGAGCTTGGCTTTTTGCTGAGTTCTGGAAGCCTCCAAGGACAGAGACCTCTCAGCTTCCCCAGGCAAGTTAATTCCCATTTGTCCCTCAGTACATTCATTCTTCAGCTCCAGAACTAAAACAGTTTGGGATTTAATGTTAGGATTTTGCTATCACAATGATATTGTAGATGAGAGAAATGAGTGAGCAAAACTCACTTTGATTGTCACTAATTTGTGCTCATAAATCACGTGTATATGAAAATATCTGGCATGTTTTTTTTAAGTTCCCCAAGCTGTTTGTAAGTTAAGTATATTGGAATATTTATCAAGGACAGTACTTCTAGCAATGAATCAAAATATGTGAGTAATGAACTGGAATTGCTGAAATGACTCTGAAGAGCTGATGGCAGATCTCAGCTCTTTAAGGATGAGGTGCCTATGTCCAGGCTTGGTGAAGAGCTTGCTCAGGTGTGCAGTGTTGTAGAAAGAGAGACCTCCAATGATTTGATTACTGTGAGAATGTCCTTTTACTGGAGGGGAAAGAAAGAATTCCTTGGTTTGTCTTCGTGCCTTCTTGCTGTTCTGTCTGTTCCTGACTGAAGGTTCCCCCCTTCCTGCTCCACCCTATGGGTGATCATCAGTGTTCTTAAAGACTGTTAAGGGCTTTGCTCTCCAAAGCTCTTAATCTGCCTGTGAGCACATTGAGAACTTGTGTCTCTCCGTAATCCACACAGACCTGGAAATACACTTCAGCTTCTCAAACCAGCATCATCCCAGGCTTTGGCTTAACCTCCAGGAAATTGCCCTGAATTACATTCCAGAATACCCTCCTGAGGAGGAGGAAGGAGGGCTGTAACGTGCACAGTCTGGGGTGGAGAGATCAATGTCCTCTTCTTGGCCAGTTTGAGTTTGGGTGCAGGCTTCCCAGGGCTCTCCAGCCCTTCCAGTGTCATGGGATATAAGGACATTTGGTATTTGACTGGATCAGGTCCTGAGCAAAAAGGACAAGAGGTAATGGGCACAAATGTGAACACAAGAAGTTCTGTCTAAACTTGAGGAGGAATTTCTTGACTTTGAGGGTGGCAGAGCCCTGGAAGAGGCTGCCCAGAGAGGTGGTGGTGTCTCCATCTCTGGAGAAATTCCAAACCCACCTGGACACGTTCCTGTGCAACCTGCTCTGGGTGGACCTGCTTTGGCAGGGGGGTTGGACTGGATGATCTC
>JAOXNO010000024.1:82769692-82784183 GCA_028565335.1 Limnodromus scolopaceus | reverse complement strand
ACCTGTAGAAGACAACAGTGTCTGCTGTGCAGGGAGTGATGCATTTCATAACTGTGTGCAAAATCACGCCTGTGTTTAAAGTCCCGTCACCCCCACGCCCTGTGGGGATGCGGGTGGCAGCAGAGCAACAGAAGGACCACACTTTCTGAGACACCTTTGGTGCTCCCATTTATTGTAAAGGCCCCTGATTCCACCAGCCGTTGCTCTCCTGAAATATTTTGGTAGTTCTACGGTACATATTTTGCCTTTTTCATGTGGAGCATTTGCGCTGGCTTGGCTGCTCTGTAAGAGGCTGTGATGGAGGGTTGGGACTTCACACGGAGAGTCCCCAGCTCCAGCTGTGCCCCCTGGCTGCTGCCCTGGGAGGTGCTGAGCCTGCCCTGAGAGCAGGGGGGGCTGCAGGGCGCTGGGGGCAGCAGACGTGGTCAGATGTACTAGGGTCTGTAATGGAGCTGCTCCCTTAGGGTGGAAGCTCCTTTGAACTTCATTCCAAAGTTTTTGGCGTGGTATCCATAGTAACTCAGATATGAAGTCCTGACAACTGCTGTGTCACCTGTGGAGCACCTTTCCATTCTGCTTGTACTAAAAACGGATGGACCAGTGCAATTACTGGTGGCTTCAGCAGGAACGAGAAGTTACAGGCTGCAGCAGGTTCTCAGGCTGTACAGACCAGTAACGCCCAGACTGTCTCAGACTCAGAGAGAAGTGGCATCTCCTGTAGCAGCTTTAGTCTTTTTGTAGATGCCCGATTGTCTTCACTGGATCATTTTGTTGAGAAACCTGTGTTCTCTTCCAGGAAATTCAGCAGCAAAACTCCCACTGACCCAAAGAAGGAGAGCTCCTGTGTTTCCCGGAGATTTTGGTTAGCGTCGCAGAAAGTCCAGCTCTCGTCCATTCCTTAGTAAGTGTGCATGGCAAGTCATGTTTTAAAAAGAGAGTCACAGAAAACAGCTTGGAAAGATTTCTTGGTTTTAAATATGATCACAAGTCTGACAGTGCTCCTGGATGGACCTGCCAGTGCCAAGCCGGCAGCACGCATTTAGCAGTGTAAGCAATCTTTAACCGGCAATAACCCTGCCAACGCGAGGATATTTTGTGTTTATAACAACCATTTCTGACCTCGTCCCGCAAACACGCAAGTATTTGCCCATTCTTTGTATTTATTGGTATCAAATGTGATAAGTTTGAGCTGAGAGGTGGATGTGCAGAGAATCAGGATCTCAGGGGCACAGAATGGAGGATGCACCATGTATAAGCAATTATGGCGATTATAGTCACTTGTTAAAATAGTTTACAGTGGCCTGTGAGGCACAAGAAGGAACATAGCACAGCTTTAAATAAGTATAAAATTTTAGATTGTGTATCCTATATTTTGCTGAAATGTGAAATTTGGACAATTATTTATGCCACAGATGAGTTGCATCTAATTTTAAAAAATCCTGAAAAAAAATTATCAATCTTCCTTCTAATTAAAATAATTCTCCATTTTCTCTCTGTTAGCCGGTACTTTCATTTAGCGTCACAACACTCTGTGACTAGAGAAGTTACATAGATTTATGAAAAAATGGACCAGTATATCAAATTAAATAGAATGTATGCACCGGGGAATATTATCCTGGAGTACTTGTCGATGGCGTGGGTGTCGATGCGCATGCTGACGTATCTCTGGTTTTTCCTCCTGCCCGAGCCCCTCTCCGACCCCAGCGCCAGCTGCACCATCATTCGGTCCTGTTTGTCCCCGTTCTCCGACACGTAGTGCCCCAGTTCGCTCACGTCCCCGTCGTTGAAGCTGCCGTCCATCATCATGGGCCGCGGCTGGGGCAGGCTGCAGGCACAGGGAAGCTGCGGACACAGGGAAGCGTGGAGGGGGGGGAGGTTGAGTTGTGTCTGGATCTACGCAGACATCCCTTTTTATTCCTGACCAAAGCAGAGGAGGGGACAAGCCTGGGGAATCCAGGCTGCTGGGACGCAAAAGGGAGAGAGAGAGAGAGAGAGAGAGAGAGGCTGTCTATGGAAAAGCTGGTCTGGCCTAAGGTCGTTGGACCTCTCAGCCTCGAAGCTGAGAAGATGGCAGCGGGGAACCACAAGGAGGAGTGCATGAGGCTTGCCCCGTTTGAAGAAAAGAGTTTAGGCTGAAATTGTGGGTGGTTATAATTTAACGTAACGAAGGCAGAAAGGGGAAATTTGGATCATTGTGTAAGTTTAGAGTGTCCCTGGAGAAAGGTGGGGGGTGTCTGCCGTGTCATCTGAAGCCCAAAACACAGTATCCATCTGGTGCTATTCACAGGTTTGGATATTCAGTATAAAAAAATGATTAAAGGTAAAATTGTAGAATCATAGAATGATTAGAGTTGGAAGGGACCGTGAAGATCATCTAGTTCCAACCCCCCTGCCATGGGCAGGGACACCTCCCACCAGACCAGGTTGCTCAAAGCCCCATCCAGCCTGGCCTTGAACACCTCCAGGGATGGGGAAGCCACAACATTCTGTGCAACCTGGGAATAAAATCCTAACATACAGGCAGCAGAGGACTATATGTAGAGGGAGTGGGCGTCCTCAGACTCTGAAGAAAGAGTCTGGATGTGGCTTGGCTGTAGCAAATCTTTATAGCCCGGAATGCCTCGCTGCCGGTGTCTTTTTACAGGCACTGGTTTCTCCCCGAGCAGCTGAGCGCTGCAGTCTGGAGTTGAAAACTTCTCAACATTTCCAGACATCTGCCAGACCTTTTCCCAGGGGCACAAAGCGGCATCGGAGATGATAGAAAAACCTCACCTTATCGCGCAGTTTCCTCTCCTTCCGCTCTTGCACCGTCGTCAGGTAATTCACTGCCGCGTATTCCAGCACCGAGAGGAAGACAAACACAAAACTGACCCACAGGTAAATGTCCACTGCTTTGATGTAGGAGACACGAGGCATGGAGGCGTTCACCCCGGTGATGATGGTGGACATGGTCAGCACGGTGGTTATCCCTGGGAATGCACCAGCACAGAGACCATAAGACACTGTCAAACCAGACTTTTCATCACAAATACAGCTGTCGTTACAATTTCCTGACATCTGGATTTACCTTTCAGTACCATTTTTCACCCATTTGAGCAATGGGTTTCACTGCCTGGGGAGGGCCCAGGCAGCCCTGATTTCTAACTGGGGGTTTCTTGTCTTTTTGGTGAAAACAGCTCTACTTCTGGCGTCGGGGTGTTTCTAGGCTGGTTCCTCGCCACACCACCAGTCTCCCACCCCACAGCCAGGCAGCAGTGCTCCGACCCTGTGCAGGCTGCACCCCACCTCCAGGCTCAGGATACTCCCTGGGGGCGTACAGATCCATTGAGTTGGACTTGATGATCCTTATGGGTCCCTTCCACCTCAACATATTCTATGACTCTGATTCTGAGTATCTCAGCTTCTGGTTCAACCCCTCTGCCAGGATGGGCACAAGCAAAGCCCGTCTGCTGCTGCTTCTGCTTCCACCAGTTTCCCCAGGCCTGTGTTTTCCAACTGTTCCCGGGAAGTCCTGCTTCATTGGAAGTCATGGAAGTCACCAGCTGGCTCTCACGCCTTCCCCGGAGCAAGAGCAGAGACTAATGGGGCCCCACAGGGCAATGCTGCCCCACGTCACACCATGGGTGAGCACAATGAGCTCTACAGCACCTGTAGTTTGGTGTTATCCTGGCTCTGAGGGATGCTCTCTGTGGCCTTCTTATTTCAGGGGCTAATTAGGGCACATTAATGATCCCTTTGAAAGTTGAAATGATGTACGTAAGTACAAAGAACTGAACTGATGGGAATATCTACGTGCTAAAAAGTACTGCTAAGGACAGTGCCTACATCTTCTGAAAAGCCATGGCCCAAGCCCTTGCGTTCCTTTTAATGATATCTCAAGGCAATGGATACTGTTTCTAAACACAGGCATGGAGAACTGCCCCGTTGCCTCCATATATCCTCTTCACCAAGGAATGTGATTTTAACTATAAATAAAATCCTGAGGTGTGTTGCCTGGGATAAGCAGAAGCAAGGTTGGGCTCAAAACCACAAACAGCACTTTGCTAAGGGCAAAACATCTGCTTTAGAAGAAGATTTATGTCCATATCATAGTTCTGTTCCCATAGCGACTCCTTCGACATATGGCTTCATCTGTCTGAAAGGTGCTGCAAAAGGGGAAGCTGAATCCCCCGTGTTGCACCATAACCCCGTGTAAGAAGTTGAAGAGCACAGCTCAGCTGACTGCGTTACCCCCACCCTCCCTCCTCTAGCAAAACTCAATGAAACCGAAGTTTTGTCAGGGCTCCTAATTCCGATTTTCACCTTCTCGCTCACTGAAGACTCTGAAGGATACCAACAATTTGGACACGTGTGTGACACAGCTGATTTCCATGCCACAGGGCAATGTGAGGGCAGCGCATGGCCCAGGGGATTGTGTCTTGATGGTCAAGGCCACGGTTGCAGCAATTGTCTCTTAGGTCTGTCTGTGGGCTACAGGATTGTTTTTACCTAAAGGGACTCTGGCAGGAACTGCTCGGCGATCGATCCAGAAAGACACCCAAGACAACATCACCATGAGGGTGGCAGGGAAGTAGGTTTGGAGCAGGAAGAAGAAGATGTGTCGACGTAAAGTGAAGTTTATATAGAGGCGATTGTACCACCCTGTGTAACAGAGAGAAGGAAAAAGAGAAGTCACACCAACATCAAACATCATACTTTCAGAGAAGGTGGTGTTGCATCAGGCAAATAGCCCCTCATTTGCTTTTAGAAAAATGCAGGTAATGACCACAGTCAAGAGAAAAGGCTCCTTACTGAACCAACTGTCAAAGTCAAAGCATTTCTCAGAACCATATCGTCCAGAGAAGATAAAACAACCTGTGCACCCAGAGAGTTTAATTAATGTTGGGGCTTGTTTTGATCTTGAAAAGGGATGGCCTTTCAAAACTACATAACCATCAAGATAGAAGTCTGTGTCTGGGACTGCAGCCTCAGCATTGAAGAGAGGCAGGTCTGATGGGCCACAGGGACACCTCCCAGCGGACAATCCTCCATGGCCAAGGTTGAGAGGAACAGTTTGCACCCCTTCTTCCCCCAGCCCGCTCTCTGACAAGCACTCCAGTACCCACCTGTGCTGCTGTAAAAGGCGAGCTTTGCGGTGGTGTGAAACTCCTGGATCAGGAACTGGGAGAGTGATATCCTCTCGTCTGTTTTTAGGGAATCGTTCCCATTCTTCCAGTAGAGCATGAGATCATCTTCGGTGTAGGCATCTAGGGGAACAGAGCAAACCTCAGTGCAGTGCACTGAGCCAGCTGCTGTCGCACCCACAGCCCAGGGTGAGCCCACACATCTTCCAGGCTACCTGGTTGAAAAGGGCAAATGCCACCACCTGGCTGAGAGCCGTGCTGACGGGGGGTATGGTTCTGGCAAGAAGGGGACTGGCCCATCCTCATGGGCCTCAGGCCTGATGCATGGTGCTATTCGTAAACCCTTCTCTAATCATAAATTTGTACACATAACCCATGCTTCAGGTAACCCATCAGAACTTAAAAAATGTCCCTTATAGTCATCCTAAAATCAGAAGCAAAGGAAAGGAGACAGAGGGAAAAGCCTGCTTGGGGTAATGGGAGGAACAGGCTATTAACAGCCTGAGGTATGTGGGAGGACAAAATCCTGGGTAAACTTTCTGTCTGTGATGCACACACCAACATTAAAGGTCTTGGTTTTTTAATAGATGTGGAAATATAGTAATATTAATCCTTTCAGACGGGATTTAATAACAACTATTCCCAGAGAGGAAGAAAAAAATCACACATGAATATATTAAAACAGAATTAAAATTATAATTCCTTATTGTAAGCTTAAGAAGAAGAAGGAAAAAAAAACTCCTAAAAAGCTAGAAGTTTAAAATGTCTCTGTATGAAACCCAGCCAATTCGTGTGTGTCATACATGGGACAAAGGAGCTACACATGGGTAAAAGCTGGATTTGTCTCTCATAGGTATAAGAGACGTAAGAGGAAGGTGATTAATGTCACTGCCCCATCATGGTTTCTACACCACAGATGATGCAGGTGAGGGGCACAGGGCAGGGCGACAGGCAACCTGCAGGGAAGCAACTTGGGGTCCTCTGGGGACAGGGTGGCGGTGGGGCAGCCTGGCTGGCTTTCAGGGACACTGGTGAGATAGCCCTCACAGCTGGTGTTTAAAAACACCATGTTGTTGGAAACATCATCTACTTCTAGTGAAAAAAAATACGGGCAGGAAATTTTCCTAGTGTTGAATTCTGCTTTGGTCAGAGCTCCCATGAATGTAGCAGCAGTTTCATTATTGGTATAATTATTGATCTAATTAAACAAGTTTGGGTGCCCATGGCGTGCTGCCCTCAGCTCCCCTATGTCTCCGCTTTACTTACAGCTTTCAATCTCCAGGGAACATGTCTGTGTGTCCAGGGGAAAGCGACTAAAATCCATGTTGCACATTGCCGTTACTGTAACTCTAGGAGAAATAAAGACCATCCTGTTAAAAACTTATATTTTTATGTGACTGAAAAATAGTAAAGCTGCAAGTTTCATATTTTATTAAGTAACCATCTGGGCAGTAACAATCCACTGAAAATAAATACCTTCCATTCAGCTAAAGCCATTCCACTTAATGCCATTTCTTCAGCAAACTAGTGTTAGAAAAGATAACTAGAAAATCAGAGCACCACAAATTGCTACTAGATGACAAAAAATAAGAGATGAAAATGGGAGAGAGCAGTGAAGGTGCTTTTTTCCTCTTTGACTGCAAGCAAACTTCTCTCTGCAGAGATCTGTGCTTTGTATGATAAAATAATTTACATTTATCAAAGCCAGCCTCATGCCATGAGGGATGCAGGTAATTTCTCTGCATACGGTGAATTTCCAGCTGCTCAATGAGAACCCAGTGATCACACCTGGGTATCAGCCACCAGAGGGCACAGGCAGCGCCTCACGTTGGGGCTGGAGCTGGTGCGCAGCAGAGACCACTGAAATGCCCTGCCCCATCAATCAAAAGCTCTGGTCTTGCTAAGTCTGATTATCTCATCTTAAACAGCCTAATTTTGTGTTTGGACTGGAAGCACCCATAAATCTTGGCTCAACTGTCTTGAATTCTAGGGAAGTAAATGAAAACAGAAGTATAAATCATAACGGGGAAAGAATTAATGAATTATAGCAGGGCTAATGGTAGACAGACATCTGTCACATCGTGATAAAAACAAGATGCGGTCTCTTATGTTACTCCTTCTGCATGCGTGGGTTCCCATCGATGTTGCTTTCCTATCTGGATTTAGTCTTTGAGTGAAAGTGCTTGGCTCAGATTTGTTGTTTAGGTGCCAATGAGGCCTACAGTGGCTTCCAAGACAAGAGAAGACAAAATCTGGCAAAGCAAGAACCTTAAAAAGGCAGACACCAATGAAAAATATAATCTACAGGCAAAGGCATTCAGCAAAGGCAGGCAGGCGGGAACAACCTGCTTGCTCTTAAGACGAGACCAGCATTCATACCATCCCTGCATTCATAAAGCACTTCAACCTGCAGTCACCACTGAATAAAATAATGAAACTGTCAATTTGCTATTCAAGACATTCCCCACCATTTTACACAGGACAATCGTTTAAGTAGGAGGCCGTGCGTGGCAGGATCTGAGTAGTTTGATACTCTTCTGTTCCCATTTTCTTCAGACAACCATAAATGCTTACAACACAGATGATTGCTATCAGCTAAATGAAAGAGTGTATAGGCATGCATGCATGCTATAGCTGAACATTATGTACTGAGGACCTGAGTAAACTTTGCAACGGCCTAAGGAGCACCTGAACCTTGTCTAACACGCTGAGTGAAGAAAAAGCTTTAATAATGAGAAGGTAGACCCTATTCAGGCTGTGGATTTCAATGAACAGTAAGATAAAAATATCAGAGAACAAGAAAATTCTTGTCAAAGTGATAACCCACAGGGAATCAAGAATTGCTTTGCTTGCCTTCCTTTCATAAAGTCATAAAACACCTCGGCAAGCTGAGAAGTTGATCTCCTTACCTCATGGCAGGCTCAGCTCTACCTCTGCCACTCCTAAGGTCGCTGTCTAACATGCCCTTAAAGACTGCCACGAGCAACGTTTTCTGCAACCTTATCATGAGTTAAATCTATGCGTCTTCCTGATACCGATCTCCTGTCAGTCAGATTTTCCTTCTTTTTTGTCCTTTAAAACACTTTATCATCTGTTGCTTTGTTTATTTATCATGTATTTTGCTATTTCATTGCTGTGGAGGTGATGTCAACATTCTTGCATCAGAATATTGTACAGCAATTTCCTCTCTAATAGGTTTTTATGGGTCATTTGGCAATACTTATTTTCTAACTGTATGGAGCTGCAGCCAAGAAAAACAGAAGCACCGATTTAAGTTGCTTTTGGAGATTGACTGACGCTCCTCCCTTAGCATCTCCACATATGAAAGTGTTAGTTATTAGAAAGAAAAAAATCCTGGTTTAATAATGCTCAGGCTTAGCTCAGCAACGTTCCTCTCAAAGCTGATCAAACAGTTGGAAAATAAGGGAGAAATCCAGGGCTGGGATCACCCCTCAAACTAGAGGACAAAATAAAGTTTACTCAAAATGTCCCCTTCAAGAGCTTTCATGCATTTCACATGAAATGTGAGCAAAAGGCAGGAAGAGTTGAAGTCAAGTGTTTGGGTTGCTTTAGCCATCCATGTGAGTCACCAGGAACTATATGCCCTTGCTCTGAAGCTTGTCACTTCATGTGCTGAAGGGTGCTCCATCTGTTTTGTTGCTTAGCATAGAGCTAAAGTTTCTCTCAGTGTAATTTGTTCTTCATAATTACCTACAAGAATAGAATTTGCACATTTTGCAAATTTCCTTAGATTGCAAATTCCTTGGATTGTACCTTACTTCTTCAGCAGTGCCTGGCAGGGACTGCAGCCCGCTGGTCCCCGGTGGGCTGCCCCAAGGGACTGCCACCTCTGGCCACAGCTTCCAACAGCAGGAGCAGGGGCTAACCATGCACATGAAGTGAAAAGACACTGGTGGAATCAGCAAATTTGGCACAGAAATTGGCTTCCTGCGACAGGCACTTAATGAACTTGCACAGGGACTCAGATGTTGGTGGATAGTCAGCACATTCATTCTTTTTTATGGGTTTTTTTTTCAGTATGAGGTCATACAAAAACACAATACAGGAATCAATTAAATGGCTTTCTCTCTCTCTCCACTAATAGCTCCCATTGATAGAATGCAGCTTTACCTGAGGCTGTAAAGTACCTTCCCATCTGGCTGGACCCGCAGCATGACGTTGTCGGTGGTGGTGTCGTGGATGAAGGAACGCTTGGAGTGGACGAAGAACATGTCGGGGACCCAGATCTTCTTCACCAGCCTGCCGTCAAAGGTCATGCTTTGGTTGTTGGTGCTGGGGAAGGACAGCCTCTCGTCTTTCCAGTAGTGCCTCAGATAAAGCGTCATGGTGAAGTCCTGCAACAAACAGGCTTGTGTCACAATGTACACCCCATCAGCATAGCAGTGATTTCTCCTCTCTGGGACAAACCACAGGCTGTAAAGCACTGTTCCTGAAGGCACATCCACTCCCTGAGCTGCAGGGGACACAACTGGCTGCAGCGTGTTTATTCCTCGGGTCGGACTGACTTACTGGGTTCAGAAATCAGAGACCATCCAGGTGGTGAGTCTACCTCTGAAATGCAAATGTTGCATTTTGGTGTCTGTGAGGGACTGCAAGGCAGACATGCCGAGGCAGCAGTAGGTGGAGAGTGCTGCCAACCACTTAATCCCCCAACCATATGATGCTGTGTTTCTGGAGCCATCGGTGAAGAAGTGTTTGCTGCCTGCATTGCCCTTCACACTGCTCTGGCAACGGCCTTCCCCCAGGCAGCTGGAAGAGGGTGGGAGAGTGGGAACTCTTCCTCCAGCACAGCCACTGAAATCTTTTTGACTCACAATTTGACTAAAAAAGGGATTATTTTTTTTCCTCTTTCTCCCCATATATTTTATTCTGGTATCTGAGGCATGCTCCTTCTCTTTGAGCTCTGTGGTATTTGGAGTCACACCCCAGAGGCACGTATGCTTGGGTTTGCCTTTTTCTTTATTTCAAAGGAAGCCCTCACGCATGTGAAGATAAGCTCACGCGCAAGTGTTTAGAAGCATGGTCTCTTAGAGTGTAGCATAATATATCGCCCATAAACTAAGGGAAGTGTCTAAGACTGACCAGCCTGCCCTGGTGTAGAGGCAAGTCACATGGGTTTAGGGTAATTTTTTTTTATAACTATTTGACATTTGAATTTTTTTTCCCCACAATTTCCAAGCATTTTGAAATATGGGGTCTCTGCAGTCTTTTTTTCAGTTGAAGTAATTTGCTAATTGCAGTTTGTGCTATTATTATACTAGAAGCCAATATATTCTTGGACATGCTTTATATCACATCTGAATCCATTGTGGTCCTCAAACAAGGACAGAAGCTCTGAAGCTCAACAGAAGCTCCCAAAGCCACTGACCACATAATTTCTTCTTTTTCATTTGATCCATCCTAGAGTGCTCTTTAGCATCTTTTCCCTGTATTCAAATTTAAAGATCATTCTGGGAAACATTTTGCATTGACTCCTGTGTGTTAATGTGTCCTTTAAATAGTAATAAATTGACAGACATTTGTTCTTCAGCAAGAAGTCAATGCCTCACTCTTTTGCATAATGTTATATTTATGGTTGCTGTGGAAAAAACCAAGTATTGTCAGCTTTCATTAGGAAAGACTTATTAATACTAGTTTTAGACTATTAAACTAACCACAGTATTTTACAACGCATCATCTGACAAAGCCTCAAGCAACAACCATATAATATCTTGCTCCTCTTTTGGTCCGTTTCTCAGAGACACTATTAGCTCTCCCGTTATGTTTGCAAATGAATTTCTGATCCTGGGTAACAATCTGGTTTTTTCCTTCTTCCCATCTTTCCTTCAGATAAAAGAGCTGCCCCACACAACCTGCAAAGGCTCTGTTAATTTCAGGGTCAGTGGTCCATAATAGATAGTTATAAATTTTTAAATTAATTGGACAAAAAGAATCTGATTTGTGACATCCTAATGAAGTTTTATAATGTCCTCTATTATTTTACCACTTTCTTGCAAACAGTTGGGAAGTAGGAGAAAAAAAGACTGATATTATCTAACTCCTCAAGCTTAAATTTTGTAGAGTCTCTGTCACTGACGTCTCTTCATTTAAAAAGCAAGCAACGATCTTGCAAAGCACCATGGCCTTTTCCTATAAAGCTGCACAAGTTAAAAATAATTGATTCTGACAATATAAAGTCTTTTCTATCATTATTTTGCAAACATCCAAAATTGACCCTGAATATTCTTTTTTACCCGAGGCCATTCAGTGCTTTTCCCATGTTGCTGGGTGTTGCAGAATGATGTTATATGAGGAACAGGGGCAGTATTCAAAAAACAGGGGAAGTCGTTCAAAATCATAACGCTTGCTTGAAAAATGAGTGGGTTTGGTGTTTGGGTTTTGTTTTGTTTTTTTTTTACTTTAAAATCCTCAATGTTAAGTGCTTTCCCTTTGCTTTCAAGTCCCAAAGCTTTTCAGGGGCTCCCTGGGCACCTTCACAAGCTTTCTCCTCAACGTGAAGGGCTGGCACCAGCCCAGGAGAGGCAAAACCTTGGAGTTCCCACAGCCGGCCCTCAGGATGCCAAGACCACCAGAGAAGGGGGGGAGGACAACTGGAAGGCTCCCTGGGGCTAGGGAGAATGTACAACCTGATGTGCAATAGAAGCAATTGTTGGCAGATTCAGATCAAACCCAAATCTGCCTCCTGGAGGTTGCGGAGTGTCCATCCTCAGGGGTATTCAAACCCCACGGACACAAACCTGGACGGCCTGCTCTAGCCAGCCCTGCTCCCAACAGGAGTTTGGGCTAGATGGTCTCCAGAGGTCCCATCGGACCTTAGCCCTTCTGTGACTCTTACCATATCCACCTCAGAAATGCTGTCCAGACTTTCAACTTGGACATCCACCCCAACAGGAATAGCAGGGCCTGGGAAAAAAAAAAAAAAAGAAAAAGTTGAGAAAGTATAAATGTGGTGAGACAAAGTAATCCTCTGACTTTCATTTCTTAGAGATAAAAATAGATGTTCAGAAATAGAAACACAAGTAAACCAATTGAAAATAGAAACTGTCGGAATTCATAACAAAAACATCCTAATAACAATCAAAATCAGCACTGAGACTGACCTGTTACTGACTTTCTCTTTTTATTGTGTTACCCTACACACGTCCCTTCAAAATTTAAAAGCCCTGTCTCTAGCACATGGGTCCAGGGCACCCATTCTCCGTATGGAGAGCAGCAGCGGTGCAGTTAAGGGGACGTTGGGAGGGTTACTCCAAATTTTCCCCTCGCTTCTGCTCCCCTCTCAGGCTAACAACATCCCTGAGAGCTACTCCATGGACTTGGCTTTCACATCACTCAGTGCTTGGCTGTGGAAAGGACCAGCTGAGGGGAGGGGATGCATTACAGGACACAGGTATGTGCCATGGAGCCTGGGGCTCTCAAGGGAAAGAGTTGGGCTGTGAGCCCCCGTAACAGAGGTTTCAATCTTTTTCGAGGTTTTTCCTCCTCCAGGCTTTGACTAGCCCCTCACATACCTCTGGCAATTACAGCACAGGAGATCTGTCAAGACAAATACTGCTCACATGAAAAGGAAACCTTTTTAAATTAATTGAACATGCTGGTATTTAGTATATTGAGCATTTAGCAATAAAATCTTCTTCCATCGGAGTATATAATGGTATCCTGGATTTGAATGACCATCTGTCAGCCAGAAAGGGTAGATAAATTACAACATTCTCTAATCCGATAGGCTGAAAGAAAATGTGTTCTCCTTCATCCATTTCCGTGAAAGCTTAGGTTGCTGTAGCACACAGCCACAAAACTGGGAGCAAACATTAACACATGGTAGTCAAATTATTTTCTTTTTGTTAATAAATGAAGTAGCCAGGTCAGTAACCATGGTATGTGATTTGATTACGCACACACATCACCACAGTAAGACCAAATCTTAGGATTTCCCCATCATCTGGGAATAAGCGTAAGGTGTATTTGCAGATTTTTATCAGAAGAAAGTGTCACTGAATACCAGGAATATTATATTGCCTGTAATTACATTTCCATGCCTTTGACTACACTATTTGCTTGTCTGAGAAGATGGCTATTTCACTGCACCCATATCCCCGAGAGCATGTCATGAATTCACAACACAAAACAACAAAAATTAGAGACATAAAAGGCTTTGCTTGTAAATCTGCTTGTTTGCCTGACTACGTTACAGTATAAAGAGAAGTGACAGTGTAAAACAGGACCAGTGACAAACGTGCACGTTACATACCTCCAAAACCTGGTCTCATGCTGAAGTCGTGGTCGTCTATTCGCAGCAGCTGCTCTGACTTTGTCAGGGGAGATTTGGTGATGTCAGGGCTTCGTTTTAGGATTGGGCTACCAGGAAGAGAGAAGCACAGCTATGAGTCCCAGGCAGTGCCAGTGAAAAGTATGTGCCCACTTCGCTCCGTTACCCTTTAGGCCATTTCCCCCTTAGACTATAACTGTGCGATTGCTTGCAGTGGTTGGCAGCGTGTCATTAAAAAATGATTCCTGCACTCAGCATACAGCTCAGGCACCTGTGACAATTCTGGCACTAAGAAAACATTTGCTTGGTGACTTTTTGTCACTGTAAAATTATCTCTGCTTATAGCACAGTTTGGAGGCAATCATTCAAAAGGGTGGGCTGGAGGAATAGTTGGGTGTGGATAAGTGGGGAAATGGAAGCGGTGGGAGGGGGCATTTCTGACATTGAGTTATGACAGGGCGTGAGGCCAAGAATTAGGGAAAAAATACATCAAATAAGCTACTGGCTGTTGCCCAGAAACAAAATGGAGACAGGCTGGGAACCAGGCCAGGAGGCAGGCCATCCCCTAACTTGGGATAAAATGATTAGCTCCTGCCCCAGATTTCTAATGAGGATAAAAAGGAGCATTAAAGACCTGGGAGGTTTCTGAGAATTAAAGAGCCTGGGAGGGTCATTCCAGAAGCTGCTAGAGTTGCGTCAAATGCTGGGCAGAGGATGCTCTGCTCCTCCTCCACATCCAAGATGCAAAATGCTGTTCAGCACTCCAATGCTTTGGCTGGGGTGGTGGTGGCAGCAGCTCCTCAGTTGCCCCATCATGTAGGTGAAGCTTTGCTGCCCTCAGATCCAGCCACACACCAGCTGCTTGGGCAGCAGGGGAGCTCAAAAACAAGAGGAAAGGTTTTGCTGATTCTCGGTTTGAGAAAAGATAGCACGTTCAGAGAGGCACTTGTCTGAATATTCACAGATTCACGGATTTGACAGAGTTGGAAGGGACCTTTAGGGATCATCTAGTCCAACTCCCCTGCCAAAGCAGGATTGCCCAGAGCACATCACTCAGGACTGCATCCAGGTGGGTCTT
>JAOXNO010000024.1:82740861-82756498 GCA_028565335.1 Limnodromus scolopaceus | reverse complement strand
AGTTGCTATTTGGAGAACAGAGTGAGGCAAAATGGTTATATCGTGGCCAGGAAATGGTAGGGACACGACTGAAAACACAAAAAGGGTCTCTTAGCTAAGATTAAACAAACATGATCCATAAATCTTGTACAGTGAAATCTCTTCTGCTGAGAGCTGTTTGTGTGAAAGGTGGCTATAATGCTGTCCAGGAAGATTTTAGTGTTAAAAGAGACTTTTTTTCCCAGCAGTTAGCTCTGGCAGAACAACCTGGGCTCGACTCCAGGCCAGTTTTTTTCCTATTGCTCATCCTCTCCAGCAGATTCCGCAAGCCTAATTAGCAACACAGGCTTTGGCCCTTTTGTTGGCATAACGATGTTGTGACCTTTAGTGATCCTTTGTACCCTTCTAGTGACCTCCGTGCAGGCTGGTGGCTTTCCAAGAGCCTGAGCAGTTGGGAAAGCAGCAGCCAGCCCTGTTGCCGATGCTCCGGATCTCAGCTCCTTCCTGTAGGAGTTTTGGCACCATGGATTTAGCAGGAGTAAAAAGCTTTGCAAACCCCCACAGGATTTGCACCCGGCTGACTGCAAACTGCGAACAGGTCTGCAAGGTGAGAAAGCTTTTATTTTTATATTGCTGCTCTTTGAAGTGAAATTTCTCTGAGATGATTTGTCCCGGAGATTAGCAAAAATAAGTAGTTGAGTCTTTGACTGGCACACAGACGTTTTTACAGTGAATTACAATATTGGAGGGCTCTGTAGTAAGTCCCACGCAATAAAGCTTTCTACTTTGCTGCTTTCGCTGTGACTGTATGCATACTATGCATACACTTATTTGCCATTTTCTTGTCACTGTGTCCCAAAGCTTCATCAGCTTTATTTCAGGAACTATTTGGGACCTTTTGTAAAGATCCTGTTGTGCAAACCAAGTCCCCAAAAGACTGTGGTGCACGCATGAACCATTGTGAGGAAAATCATGCCCTTCTGCTCACCCTTCTTCAAAGTTGTTCCATCTCATGACGGAATGACTACCTCGGGGTACCTGCAGTGCCAAAAATTATGACAGAGAACGTGTCTGACCCCGCAGCCCTCCATTCACTGTATCAGTAGAGGTGCAAAGGCTGTGGGGTTAGCTGGACTTGGGTAAGTGAATGGACAACCTCTGGTCCTGAAGACAGCAGAGAAAATGGTGAGTTTTTATTTGGGAGCAGAGTTTAGAGCAAGTGAGTCTCCTTGGAAGAAACTAACACTTGCAGAATGGCACCATACAAATAAATAAGCCTAAAGTCTGTATATATCCTCCATCAACAGCACCATGAGAATCAGGAGCAAAGCTGGACACGTCTGTCGAGGACAGCAGGATGCTGGCAGCCCACCCAAGGTGGCAGGTCTCTACAGCAGGTGCCTGCACTGCCTGCCAACACCGGTGGCTGGCACTGAGCCCTGGCAGTAGGGCAAGCAGATGGTCTTGTACCCCTAAAGGGCTTCTGGAGGCTAGGAAGGCCATGGGTGCAAATCAAGCCACCCTGAGCATCCGGTGGTGGTGTGGAGCCAGTCTTTTCCACTTCAAATAGACTTCCCCCATCAACCTCTAGTGAGGCACGTGGCTCTCTTCAGAAGATAAAAGCTGCAGTGAAGGGATGGACTTCCACCCTGGTCCTTACCACAAGCAAGAGATGGAGCAAGAGATGATAGTGCTCAGAGAGAAGTAACAAGTCAATTGTTGTAACGTCTTCTGCTTGATGGATATTCAGGACTGAGTCTTGAAGGGAGGGGAAACAGAGTCAGTAACAAAACGTTCAGGAGCAATCTTCACTGCAAGCTTTTTCTAATGTTATATAGCATCCCCCCTTGCTCTGTTTTTCTTCCAGGATCTAATTATGTGATGGAAATTGGCCTTGACTTTGACCGAAATGCAAAGGAACCATGTCTGCTTCAAAACTATCCAATATGATCAGCATCTTAATGGAGAGGGAACCACACATGAGTGCAAAGAGGACTGGCTGTATCTTTAAGACAAGGTGTCCTGTCATACACAGATCTGGGCAAACATGATCTCCCACTGCAACAGAGACAGTGACCACAATCCCAGGAGGTACCTGGAGTAACTGTGTATACAGAACTTGTGCACCAGACTGTGCGAACACTACACCCAGTCCTGGTGTCAACCCTGAAAAAGCAGTGAAGGGACAAAGGAAAACAAGCAAATGACAGCATCAAGGTTTGGGAAACACCCTACCCTGAGGAATACAATCAGCTTAATCTTTTTAATATACCTAGGAGGAGATGAAGAGGGGGCTTGGTCCACCTGGATGGAGAAGAGGCAAGCTACCATAGAATAGGAGAAAACGGATGGAAGCCAAAGTTAAAAAATAGTTGCAATCTATTCTGAGTTTATCTGATGTTGTAGGTAGTTATCAGAAATTAGGAGTTTGGTGTACAATCCATACAGAAGACCTGGTTGCTTGTGCTTAGCAGGAAATCAGATGAATGACCATAATTGTCCTTTTTGACTTTACAAATTGCAAGCCTATTAAAACCATTGGCCTCTTGTGGCCTGTGCCATCGCAGGGGAAAGCGAGCGCTGTACTGGGTACCACGCTGCTGATGGACAACCCTATGACCACGCAACCAGCATTGTTCCTCTCTCCCCGTCAGCCCTCTTCAGCGTCAATACTGCTCTACTGAGGCAGAAATAGGCCAGAAATGACCTCCCAGGCCAGCGTGGGCACGTTGGGAGGGCTGTGGACCCAGCTTCTCAGAGCTGCGATACCTCAGGGCTTTCTGATGGGCTTGTCCTGGCACAATTACACCCGATTTACAAAGCACAAGGGAATAGACAGTTCCTAGGTGAACAGAATAGGTATTTCTTTTCCATTTTCATATATTTTTAACACTTTTTTTGCTGTGCCTTATTGTATCGTAACGTAATTGCACTGACACTGTTAAGTGTTTGGTGCAGTGGGAGTTTTTTGTTAAAGATGCTAAACAAGAACATGGTTGCGTGTACATGTTCTTCTCTGCTGGACACTTTTCAGCTCAGACTGTGGTTCCTTGCTTCTCACCCCTTTATTTTGCTACAGTCAGCACATCACCTCTGCTGCCACTGTCATGAAACCTCAACGAAAACAAAGGTTTCGTGGCTGTCTTGCATCCATCCTGCCTCTGGGAACACATGTCCAGAGGGCTGGTCATGAACACAGCCCCTTGCATCCATTTTGCCAGTTGTACCTCCATGAAGGTGGTGTCACTGCTAAAGCCATTTCCTGTGTATAAGATGGCTCGTGGACCCCCGGTTGCCAATCAGGACACTGCAATCACTCTGTAATGTAGCCCTGACTTGCTACGAGGGAAACCAAAAAAGCGCAGTGCTTTCTGTGATTCTATGATTCTTCCCTTCCAGCTTTCATCATTTTTTCTGAAAGCTAACAGGAATGGTTTGAATTTCTCATGACTGTGACACTCCTGCATTTCCATCCCCACACACTTTGCAGCATTGATGGTGATGTGGAATCATTACAGAACAGCAACAGTGAATATAGAAAAGCAGAAATGACATAGGTTCAATCTGTCACAAGCAGAAGTAAACAATATTTGAACAGTGATCTAAAAATGTGTCAGCTATATCCTCCAAAAAACCCCAAAGGATTTCTCCTCCAGGTGTACCTTGTTATGTGCCTGAGTAGAAAAACCCTCATACGAAGCTCCACAATTCCCCAAATAGAATATAAGTAATCAGAACTCAGTTGTAGCAAAAAAACCTTCCTCAAAACCTTCTAAAATAACTGTCTACAACATAGTAGGAGAAAAATGTCATATAGTCTTTTTGTAAGAGACAGAGAAAGAGAAGGATAGACAATATTTTAAATAATTTTAAATATCTTAGTTCAATACACCGGATGCTCCATTTCCTCTGATAACTGACCACAGCCTTGAAGTTTGCAGAGAGACTTTCATTTTTTTTCTCTCAAAAGCTCTATCAAACAAATAGTATGGGAATAATAAAATCAATTCTGAATGTCTTAATTTGAGATCTCAAGTCAATCTAATCTTCGGTGAATGCAACAGTCTTCATGGACCTAAATTTCCTCTCCGCTTTCATGTAAATACACTACCACATTTTAACTACAATAAATATAAGTAAATACTTCTTTTTTGCACCCTTTCAAACTTTGAGATACCTCACAAACCAATTTTTTTTTGGGGGGGAGCAATGATTTTCACTGCAGAAAGTACATTAAAACTTACTCATTGGCAGAAACAGCAACAGAAAATATTTTTGACTGAGAGATCACAGTCTGCAAATGCAAACTCTGACTATCTGTTAGTCATTATATTTTCACCTGAAACATTACATTTATCCAAACTGTAGCAATTTGAATGTAAAAAAAAGAGAGACTCACCTGCCTTTTTTGTATACCTCATGTATTTCTTTTCCTTGCCGGTGGGCTCTGCATTCAGTGGATAAAACCCATCCCCACAACAGCAGGAAGATGCTAAAATGCATTTTATGGGCAGTCAACATGTTACCTGAAGGTTCTGTATCCAGAAATAGTCCATATAAGAAGAAGAAAACCAAAATGAAGATCCTGTTCCTCTTTTTAAGACATTATCGGTCTGATCGTTATTGGAAGGATGTTTACTCATACAAAAAATCATCCTGCAGTATTTAATCTGGACACTGGGGAAAGCAATTTCCACTAAACCTATAAATCCTTCTACGTCAGATGGCAGGGATTTTCTAGCAGTGTTGAATTCACGTATTCTCAGAGAACAATTATTTTTTGTCAAAACAGGCTATTTTATTAATTGGTTTAAACTGAACCCCTTTCAAGTACCTGTGAGAAAAGGTATATATATGTTTCTGCCTGGTTAACCAAAGCAGTGCAGTTAGTCAGGCAGGTGTTGTTAGTTCTTTAATCACTGAACTTATCTGTGTGGCTTGTTACAGGCATCCCAACAGATTGAAAAGCGATAAGTGTATTGGTTTCCAGCAAAAACTGATTTCCATTTAGCTCTACAAGACAGTATTTTGACTCTGTGTGGTTTTCTACATTACTTTAATAGAGAGTGGTTCTGTGGCTGGAGTGGTCGGTGCTTTCAGGACTTGCAGGGTCTCTGGAGAGCTTCTTGGTGTACTGGGGGACGGGGAGAGGACAGCATGGGGAGAAATAGCTCTCCTCTCTGCACCGGGATGTTTGGAGGGACCCTGCTGAAGCAGAGCAGCAAATGCCAGAGCTGCAGGAGCGCTCAGGGGCTGGTGTGTTGGGTCTCACGTGGCTGACACTACTTAGCAATGGTGCTAAAGAAAACAAACCAGCATGGGCAGAAATGCACAGTCAAGCCAGATATTGCCCATCTCATTGGAGCTCATCCCCCTCCCTGCATAACCCACAGCTGTGTTTACTCTTCTTCTCCTCCATGCCTCCCCACAAGGCCTTATAGGTCAGGTCGCACCTGTGTCTTATCACAAAGACACTGCCCACAGCTCTGCAGACACCACAAGCCCCATCCCATCCCTTTGCTGACATGGCTCTTCTTCCTCTGCCTGTTACCAGTGGATTTCTATTTTAGACCAGTTCATCAAGTCACCCATCTCCTTTCATGAAAGCCTTTTCTAAAAACCCCGGGGAGCAGATCTCTACCTGCTGTAAGCTGACAAAGCTTTGTTGACTTCAGTGAGCATTTACACTGCCCCAGGATCCACAGAAACAACACATCAAAAGCCACTGAAATTTCAATCCATCAACCAACCAAGATTCAATTTAATGATTTGCTGGGCTAAAACATTTCCTACACAATGTCACGCAGGCTTCAAGAGATGGGCAATCAGTCACCAGCAGTTTGTTGCAATGGTTAATGGCTGTTGCTGTTCAAAGAAGTTGTACCCGTCTTATCTTTGAAAATTATCTGCATTCAGTTTCCACTGATTCACCTATTCCTTCTCAAGGAGGATAAAAAGTACCTTAATAATTCTTCTTTTTGCCTGTGGTGACATTAGATACACTTCTCCTCAGTCTTTGCAATAATCTATATAGTTTTATGACATCTTACATCAAAAGAATTTTTTCTTCTCTTTGAAACATATTTTTGTTACTTCATACACATTTAGAAAAAAAATGCTAGCCCCTAGAGGAGCAATGGGGATGGACAAGCAAGGGATAACTATGAATTCACTTAGCTGCCCTGGAAAAGCTGGAGGTCTCTTGATATGTATGAGAGGAGGGAAACACTAATCTTCTTACTAACAGAGGGAATTTACTAGAAGAAGACATAGAGAAGGCCAAAATAAATGCATTCGATTCCCCTCTTCTGGATCATTATGTGTAGAAAAGTTGAAATATGAGCAATTCATAGAAAAATCCTGGAACAAATCACCAGACAACTTCTAAACTCGTGGGAGAAATTGACTGGAGGAGGGATAGACATGGGCTCATGAAAAAACAAACATCTCAGGAAGAACAAATATCTCAAAAAAGAACAAACACGTTGAACAAACTTAATTTCTTTCCCTGACAGGCCAACAGGCTTCATAGCCTGGGGAGAAGCAGTAGATTTAGATAAGCTTTCAACACCATCTCACACAACATAAGCGGGATAGAGAAGCATGGTCCTGATGAAATATTTGTAGGACTGATGCAAAACTTTGCTGGCTTCAGCCGGGTTTATCTTACTGTACCTCAAGAGCAGTTATCCCTGACTCCATGCAAGAAGTAGCAAGTTCTGCAAATGATCTGGAAGGAAGCGGTGAACCGTCTGGGTGCACAATCCAAAGTGAAGGCTTGAAAGGGCAGAAATGGCACAGCATATGTCTCGAGATATGCAAAAGTCACTTCAAAGAGAAAAATACTCTGTTCCAAGTGGCCACGATACATAGAGCAAAAAATAATGGGCTGAGAGATTAGTAAGGGGGGAAATGAGGTTAGATACTTGGTTAGATTCTAGGAATATTTTCTAACAGTAAGGACAGCGAAGCATTGCAGTAGATTACATGGGCAGAGTGTAATTGCCATCATTAGAAGTAATTAAGACAGGTATTGCTAATCCTGGTTTAAGACAAATAGTTAGACTATATTACTTCTCGGGGTCACTTCCAGCACTATTTCTTTCTGATTTTCCCAGAGAGAAAATGGTGGGCCGTCGGCATACGACAATTAGAACAAATGTGAAAATTTCAAATGTCTGGGTAAAAGATAAATGAGGGCTATGTGCCTTACATACAAAAAAGAGAAGAAAACAGAAAAAACCTGAACAAAATATATTTTTCAATGTTGTCCTCAAATTTTGCTTAATCTTGGATGCCACCCCCAGCTCCTGCTGAGCTTGACACCCACCAGCTGGCACTGCTTCTCCTGCTCCAAGCCTTAGCTCTTCAGTCGCTTTGTTCCTCAGGGGAGTTTGATGGGACTTAGTTACTGAGGACATCTAAATGCAGGTTTCCCAGGCTGCTTGGGACTCTAATCCTGAGTTTCCTGGGGTTTCATTGACAAAGGATGGTAAGAAATGTCACAACAGTAAACATTTCACTCTGTTTGACTCAACTACGTTATTATAATTTGTTAAATAAACAAGTTTAGAGCCAACTAAAGATACACTTTTTCCATTTGGCCACGGAAAAGTCAGCCCGATTCTATTTAAAACCTGTTTATTTCCTAAATGAGAGCCAGAAGAAAAAATTGAGACTTGTTTTGCCTTTAAGTCGATTGTGTCAGATACTGGTCAGATGCTGGTCAGATGCTGATCAGAAGTAGAAATCCAGTCTGGAGAACAGTCACTCATGCCACCAGCCACCACAGGAAACCAGAGGTACTTTCAGTGCCCAAGAAGGCCAAGTCACAATGCCACGTAAGTGTCTGCCACAATGATAACTCCAGTCAAATCATGAACCCAGCCTTCTCTTGTTTAATTAATTACCCAAAGCTTCAAGTTGTGCAGTAATACACAGTATAGATTGTGTAAATACCCCTGGAGCTATAATTAGACTGCGGCAGCAAAGCATAAAAGACCCTTTAGTATTTACATGTTCTAACCTCTCCCTAATGGGTGCCTGACTTTATCTAAAAGCTTTTAGTGCAAGCGTGGATGAATATGTCACTGTATCTGTGTTGTGATTTACATTTGCAGGAGCTGGAGGAGCACAAGGGTACCTGCGTGATTGATAGAATGCTGATAGACTTCTGGAATGCTATTTCCCTATGCAGCTCTGTGTCTTTCAGAAATGCCGCGCTGTGTCTCCAGGGCACACTGGTTGGAGTATTGTTTTTAATTCTTTAGTGCCTTTACTGCCTTTAGTTGTCAGAGACTTTAAAAATTAGGCTTAACATGAAGTTAGTGGGGTTTCTGAATCTGTTATTTTTGTCCCTTTTTAACAAGTGTACATGTACTTGATCCTTTGCGAAGTGCTCCGCACAAGATTAAATTTGTCAACTGGATCCTTCATGTTTGTTGGATATAGGACCATCTCCAAGGAGAATATTAGTACAGACGATTAATAGAATTTGAACAACTTGGAGATAAGTGGCATATCCACTCAGTTTCACTACGGTGGTGTCAGCAGAGCTGGTGGCCGTCCATAGCACTTGCTGCTCTGCTCTTGCACAACTAGAAATCAAACTCCCCAGGAAGTTGAGAGGATGAGAGAAGTGTGGATACATATATTTACGCCCAGGTGATTAAAACCAAAGGAGTCCACACAGAAAGAGAAAGATAATATTTCCTCTGCGGGCACAAGAGACAAGGACCCTCTTCTCCAATCTGTAACAAAACGGGCTGCATTTGTGAGGAGCAAAGACAAGGAGGTGCCAGGAAGAGTGGGGCAGGTAGGAATGTCCCAACAGGATGATTTTACTTTTCAGCGTTAAAGACCTGGCATAAGTGTGCACTAGGGTGGGAATCACACCACTTTATACTGGGCAAGGATTTCACTGCAAATAACCTTTGTGCTTTATTATCATATTTATCTTTATGGCCCTGCTCCTCTCTGGTTTCTCTTGCACCCCTCACTTGCAATGTCACATCAGAGCATCATTTCCACATGCTCTCCGTGGAAAACTCTGGGACTTCTCCAGGTAGTGACGAGGACATTAGTGGACCTTAAGAAATTCTAAACACTAAAGAATAATTAGATTTCCATGCAAGATGAATGGTGTGGAGGAGACAAGTGCCAACGAACCCATGACCCCAAGCCTTCTTATCACAGAATAAAAATCAGAGAGAGGCAAGGCACTGTACATGTGCCTCTAAGCTGCTATAAATCCCTAAATGGATTGTGCACTGTATGAAAGGCAAGGGAAATAGGCCAAGCCTGTGCTGGGCAGCAACCTGAAAGGCTACAGCAAACAATGTGCTTGAGTGAACTGCAGTGCTTCAGGACTAATGCATTCAGCTGCTCTTTCTCGCTGCTGAAATGAATAACAACGCTACAGCACCCCAACGAGGCACATCTTAATACCATTCTCGTTTCATTAGAGCTCCTTGCTCAAGGATGTCTTTGTCCACTGGTTGCTTCTTTTCTCCCCACGTGATGCGTCATTGTGCCCGTGGGGACATATTCGAGCTCGCAAGCGTCTTTACGTGGTCTTACACTCTTGTCTGAGAGATTATGTGCATTGCGTGCTGAGCTCTGTCCTTTTGTTTCAGCCTGTTCCGCAATTTCCCGGAGCTGCATTAGCTGGATTAGGCAGCTTTGTGTGTGTCTGGCCGTGGGGCACCGGACTTTTTTTTGCAGGGAGGTTCTGCTACTAAAATTGTAAAAAGATATTTTAAAATAAGTAAAAGATAAATAAAAGACAGAAAGACACTTTTAGAAGGATAATTTACTCTTACCAGCTTAAGAAGGCTGAATTAAAATATTGAAATATGTACATGAGTGCCTAGTGTAGCCCATTGGGAAGGAGTTTTGTCTGCTACTAACAGATACACTAGAGGAGGCAAACATGGGATGCTATGAGTGTAAAGGATTCCCCTGACACTCCCCCATATGTCCTGATCCCCAGAGCACACAGTACACTCATTTACCAGGGGGGACTGCTCTCTTAAAGGGTATGAGTTTAGCTTTGTTGGAAGATCCAGAGCTAAAAGGTATGAAACCATTCAGACTGGATTGAAATTGTGCTCTTCACATCCTGGATAGGCACTAATTTCACTCTGACTACTAGATTTTGGTCCTCAGCCCTCCTATCCGACCCACATCATTCCTGTTTTTTTGCAATAAGAACATTTCTTATGTCTACAATCCTAGCTTAAAAGGGTTTCCCAGTTTCCTATACAGTTCTCACAGCCCATCTGCACCATCTCCCATGGGGAATTTGATCAGTAATACGCTAAGAGCCCCTGCCTTTCAACCAAGAAATAATTCAAAATGTTTTTCAAAAGACAGCAACAAAATGGAAGAAAAAAGGATGACGACGAGACTCTTACACACAGCCACCGAGACTCCAACAGGGCCACCTTGAGGCAAAAGCTAATGCTGGGATGAGTAACAGCTCCAGAACTGTCAATAGCAATTCAGAGGAGGCAGAGGTGCTTAATAAAAGAGTTGTTCTGCCAATATTCAGAGAGGATTAAATGAACAACTGCAGTAATTACAGCCCTCTGCCTGACACTGATCCCAGGCAAAACATTGGAATGGCTGATATGACACTCAATAAATAGAGAGTTAGAGGGTAATTTGATTAATGTCAATTAGCAAGGCTTTAAAGAAAAATAGATCTTTCCAAGCTAATCCCTTTTTGATTAATTTAAAATGTGTTTGCTGGAGGAAATGAAGGTATGCAATGTGCTTCTGTAAGGCATTTGATGTTGTACCACATGGCATTTTGATTAAGGAACTGCAACGATACAGTATCAAGGTAAAACAATGACAATATTTTAAAAATTGATAAAAACCCTCACATTAATATATTACTGCGAATGGTATATCTTCCTCAGGTGAAGAAAATATCTGTCCAAAGAGACTGGACCTTTATCCTGTTCTGTCCTGCTCGATGAGCAAGAACAAAATGCAAACTGCTTCCTGATTAGGCCTGTAGTAACACGAAGTAGATCAGAAAAACTGAAGGATCACTCACAAAGGGTAAATGGAATAACTTAGGGAAATATCCAGAAACTACTAGTGTCATTTCACTACAGATTACTGGAAAACTACCCATCTAACAGTCAAAAAAGTGGGTTATAATTTTAGGACAGGGAGGAGAAGTTCTGGACATCAATAGAGAATGTCCTTGGAAAACTAATTGAACAGTGCCTTCCCATACAAAAAAGTGGCCAAAAAATCCCCACTTTTACTCACTTGTGTGTTTAAAAAAGGGGATATTGTAAGAGTATGAAGGTTATGTTACCTCTTTGCATGGATGATGCAAACTGCCTGAGTCTTGAAGCAAGAGTTCTCTTCTGTCCAGAAAGCTAAAGATTTATTAAAATAGCTTTATTAAAGCTCTTACATTTCCAGTGGCTGGAAGACCACAGATGAAAAATTTCAAATAGAAATACATGTTATTTTTTTTAGCAGTAACCAAGAAAGTTTGTTTCTCTACTAGTGTATTTTTTTTAACTGAAGATACTATGATTTTCTGAAGGATGTGAGCTAGTTCTCAAGCATAAATCTGGGGAAGTCCAATAACCAGTGCCATAAAGAAGAGCTGATTAGATGATTAAATAGTCAACGAGCCAGTCTTAGAGCCATCAGTTATTGGCACCAGCTGATGTGGTAAATTCTAACAGTGCTTTTGAAAGACAAAAAGAAGTTATTAAATCCCAAATTAATAATAATTTGTATTTTTTAAAATAAAGAGACTCAAATATCACAGTATTTTCCTTTGGTAGATGTACTTTGAGGTACACAGTGGTTTTCAGCAAGCTACTCCTTGGAATTACCCACTTCTTGGGTGGCCATTTGATGGACCCACCAAGCAGCCACAAGTGGCCTGTCTGGCCAGCACTCACAGGACTCGCACGTTTCAAATATGGCTTCAGCATCACTTCTAACTTTTTCAGTCAAACACTAGACAGAATCTCGTATGTTGGATGCCCATGGTCAACCTGTTCCACTGGTTTCCTACATGTTTCCCTTCACTGGAGTCACTGCAACTTTTTCATTTTGGCACAAAGAAATCCAGAAGCTTTTATTTTCCTCTATGAATATGCTCTGGCATCTCCAGCTCTGTCAATTTTGAGATATTTCATGGTTTTGCACTGACATTGCAACACTACTGCAGATCCAGGCAGCTCTAATAACAATATTCCTTGAATTTCTGTCCTAAATGATGTTAGTCTGACATTTGGATGGACTGAAGCTCTGTGAATTGTACATGGTCATTTGGAAAATTACCAGTTGGCTCCTTTTCCTCTGCTACTGATCTTCATCACTAGAGCACTGATTCCTCAAAGCAGCAATAAAAAAACAAACTGAAAAGGTATTATGAACTGCAGAGAAACTCACCAGGAGGAGAACAGCAAACAGGAGCCCCAGCCCCAAATCTCCAACATGCAATTCTGATTTCAGTGGCCAGCTTCTAAATGCTGCTGGGTGGGTTATCGCAGGTGACCCAAATCACACAGATAAACTTGTCTGACACAGTTTTACCACCACAGCTGGTACTGTTTACCATGTCTGGATCTCCAACTGCCTGCAGTCCTTCTAGGTCCTCAGATCTGCGACAGAACAGAAATCCCACGACACAGACATTCCCCACTCTGTCTCCCTTTAGTCTGTTGCCAATAAGTGTAACCCCACTGGTGTCTGATTGCTCTGTCTTCCAGATTCACACAGGAAAACTGGACTTATTTTAGACCATTTTCTCAACAAATTAATTCCCTGTCAAAAATCCTTGTACTGCATACAGCTTGGATGTGCACTCTTTTTAAATTTTTTATTCTAACTGAAGCAATTGCCTGCTTTATTGTCTCCCAGGATCTCAGTTTAGCAAAGCACTCATTTGCCCAGTTTGTTTTGCTGCTGGTGTTAATGTCTTTATACAAATAGTGGGCTAGATCCACAGTGAAGCACATTGTGTACCTCCACCAGCTTAGCTTCTGCCCCTTGTCTGCAGATACCATATGGTGTAATATGGGAAAACACAAGACTGTAATTAGTAGAACATTAGTCTAATCGGAATAATTAACTGAAATAAAATACTAATAAAGGTCTTGTTTGCAGCAGGAGGCTGCAAGTGTACAGGAATCAACAGATGACTATGCAGCATAGAAATCACTGCTATTGGCAAATGAACAAGCTTAGTGTGCCTGTAGAGCTTCTTGAGTATTAGAGCATCCTGCTTGTACCTCTGCAGAATGAGAGGGTTTCTTTAGGTGTCAGCACTGACTGTTCTTGGAAATGACTCGTCACAGAGGGAAACAAAACCAAAAAAACTCCCAAGGATGTCAAAACACATCAAACAGACACCTAAAAGCTTTTCCAGGACAAGTCTGAAGAGGACAACTCAGTGCCCAGTGTCCTGCCTCCATTTTTTGCCAAGTTCCATTGCACTGTCAAAAATAAAACCAAAGTCCCCCTGCCCTTTCTGTCACCCAAGTGGCATGTATGAAGAAGAGCAAGTGTGGCAGTGTCCCAGCCTGTGAAGGTGACCAGCTCAGTACTGAAGAATGCATCTTAAACCCACGTGATCCAAACAATTGATGACCATCAACTTCCTTCACCACTAGCCTTCTTGCAGCACCTTTGTGAAGAAACCAAGAAAATGGATGCCCAAAACCTATATACTCATCTCCATGAACTCATCAAACCCCATCTTGCAACACTTGAGCTTCTCTAGCCTCACTGCTTGGTGAGTAACACAGTTCCTCAACATTAGTGACAGTTATAAATCTTCTAGTTTCCAGTTTTATCTTACACATGCCCAGTTCTATTCATGACCAGTTTACCCTTTGACAACAATAATTCTCCTTGTCTGATATTTATGCTTCCTGAAGTGTCCAGGTCCTTATGGGGTGTCTCTCTAGGTAAGGGTGACATGCACAGTGCTATACATCCCTTACGGGTGCTGCATCAGGGTCATCCTTCCGGTGTTGGGTGGCTTGCACGCAGTTAGGAGGTGCCCCTTTTCCCAGCTTAGACTCTTCTGCTCCTAGTGTTACCTCCATGGAGGCTGCTGAGGTTTCTCAGGGGTTCAGCAGATCTACCAAGTCATGACTTTTAATCCTGTCATTTCCCAGACTGCATGGCCAGAAGCAGCTATTAACTGTCACGTCTTAGTGGCGTCACAGATTTGTGTTTGGAACAGAACTTTTATTAATTTCAGTCTTGATATCATTTATGATTTTTTATTAGTGTCATTTTGATGTTCCTTTCTTTTGAAATAAATTATCATTGATCTCTTGAGACTTTATTGAAGTATTTGATAGGCTCATTTCAAATCAAAGTCATAAAGCAATGGGGCCTGGATGTGAGACCATCAGCTTCAGCATCTGGTTTCTTGCTATTCCAAGAAATTGTTTGGGAGCCAGACTTTTTATTAACACAACTGCTGTCTAGAGCTGATGTATTTATCCCGTGCCCTGGTTTTAATTTCTTTTTTGGTTTGCATCAATATTTTAATCTTTATACAAGTATGAACTGAGCCTTAATAGGAAGTCTTGATTCTTGGCATTTCTTTTCTGATGAACATACAGTGAGGAACAGGCTTGTTTTCCTGTACAATCTACTAAAAAAGTGTTGGTGGTACTTTCTGCTCTTAAACTTGGGAGATCCAACTTAAACCAGGCTTCTCAGGGGCCTATGAATTTTGGACACCTCCAAGGGCGAAGTTTCCACAGCCTCTCTGAGCAGCTTTCTCCTTGTACCTTGCTGCAGCTCGTGACTTCTTGCCACTTGCCTTCTTCTGAGCATCACCGAGAACAGGTCTATGCGTCCCAGAAAACATAAAAGCCTCCTGAACGTGCTGTCACCGTTACTGGGCGAAGCAGTGCTTCCTGCGCTGACCTGGGAGCAGTGATTAAGCAGGGAACATCCAGCTCAGCAAGGTCAGAGAGGCCTTGACCTGCTGTGTAGGAAAAACAGAGTGCCAGATGTTGAAAGGGAAGGAGCACAACATCAGGATTGTAACGTGGTAGGTGAGCTGCGTTACAGACAAAGCCAGGGTGGCGGTTTTTTTGTTGTTGTTGTTGTTTTTCTTTTATCTTCCCCATGTGGTTTCACCATTGTTTCTTCTTTTCCCTTCCAAACCAGGTCAATGCCAGTTCTATGAATCCGTGCACGTCCCACTAAAACGCTCACAGGCTGAAGCCATTGAAAAGAGCCACTGGAGTGTATGAGCGAGCACGAGGCACAGCGCCGGGGGGACCAGGGCACAAAAGGTCTGTCAGAAAGGTCTCAGCAGCTCACTGAGGGGGAAACAGATAGAAGCGACAGTGTTTATCTTCCAGATAAAACAGAGAAAAATGGATGTATACCTCCTTGCAAGCACACTAGCAGAGTGGTAGAGTTTAAAACACTTTAGATATACGCATAAGAGAGGAAAGCCTTGACAAAAGCACAAACATAATTAATACGGTTTTTGCTATGAGCATTTTGAGTTCTCCCATCATTGCTTTCTGCACATTTGTCCTATTTACCCTGTCACAGCCAGCACCTTACCTCCCTAATTCAACCTCTTGCTCTCATTTCGTTGGACGTTCAAGCCAAGGTATGCAGAAGCAGATGAGCC
>JAOXNO010000024.1:82716018-82734535 GCA_028565335.1 Limnodromus scolopaceus | reverse complement strand
CCCTGGAGGGGTTCAAGGCCAGGCTGGATGGGGCTTTGAGCAACCTGGTCTGGTGGGAGGTGTCCCCGCCCAGGGCAAGGGATTGGGCAAGGGATAGATATCCTTAAGGTAGCTTCCAATCCAAACCATTCTGTGATTCTATGATTCTATGATTCTATGATGATTCTATGTGCCCTGAGTCTACCACTCCTTGGCCAGCAACATGTCAGTGTGGTAGCCAGGCTGGGCTTCACTGTACCGTGACAGAGCCCCATTGTCCACCAGGCCTTTGCGCCATAAGTGTGCCCAACCACCCAGGGACCAGGCTCAGCAGCTTCACCCTCTCCAGCCTTCCCATCCCTTGAGAAACATTTTTTAGCCTCTGTCCCTCGCCTCATCTGCCATCAGCTTGTTTCTGGGAGGTTCCTGATCTCCTCTCGCAGCCTCATGGCAAATAGAAACGAGGATCAGGATGAGCACCAGAAGATGGCTGGAGGGGTATCTGCTTGGCAGCAAGGGCATGTAAAGTCTTCAAGTCTGCTACCTGCTCTAATGACAGCAAAAAAGCCAGGAGGCTGGGCTGAAAGGTGCTCAAGTTGTTGAGGCACGTCCAGGTTCAGGGAGGCAGCTGGGAAATGGCAACAAGGGGAGTTTAACACTGTGGTGGACCACATCAGGGTCCATCAGGGTGGACCAGCCTGATGAGAAATGAGCATCAGAACATTCAGCTCCATCCAGGGTGAGCCAGGGACCAGGGCCATGCTTCAGAGTGACCAAGAGGCTTCAGGGCAGCCTCTGTACTCAGAACGGATGTGCCTGGAAGCAAGTGTGAGCATTTTAGGGTTTAGGCAGCAGCCTGGCAGCAAAGGACAGAGAAGCTGAAGAATGAAAGCCTGGATCTAAAGTGTTCCCTGGGTGGCTTCTCCAGTCCTGGATCCACTGGTGCGTCCTCCTGCAGACCGGCTGCTGGACCTGCACCCACCAGCCATCTGGGCCAGGCCTCTCACTATGTTTCTTGATACCTGAAGTGGTGGTAAACCTTGGACTTCTTTCTGAGGTTGCTTACTCTTCTTTGAAATCAAAGAGAATATTTTTTTTTATTTGTACCAGGCTGTTCTGCCTCCTCCTAATTAAACTGCTTCAGCTAATTGTTTTATTGGATTCACAAGGGAAGAAAACAGCCTTACAGACGGGGTTTGTACTTGTAAAATAGCCTCCATGGTTTCTTCCCTTGGCAGAGCACCAGCACGAAGGTGGTTTGCAGTGGAGCTGTCAGTCACATACTTTCATGGCTTTTGTCACCAGCTGAGGCGTGGGAAGAATGTCCATGTGCTGTAGTGTTTAGGGCAGCTGCCAGAGGGCTAAGGAAGGGAAAGCACAGACATTGCAGCCATGATCAAAGAAAAAGCTGGAGAAGTGAGGAGCAGCTGATGGCTTGGCAAAATACTGCCTTCGGCACAGTCACAAAAATACTTGCTTTCGTTTGGGCGGGGACCTTTTTCCTCTTCTTTCCTCTTTCCTATTCCCTACTTTTTCCTCCTTTTTAAGCCATATCCTGCTGAGCACCTTCTGGCTCTCTCATTTAGGACATGGAGTGCCCAAGGCCCTGGGACAGACCATTTGACCCCAAATCATCAGCAGGGCCTCCCATTTCGATCCTTTCCTCTGCTTTCTGTGCCGTACACCAACCCCTCTCCAGACAAACTACCCCGTTGAAGCAAGGACTCCTCCTCCTCTCCTGGGCCACCACTGGGCTGAAAGGGAGGTCTGATGTGGCAGGAATCTGACAGGAAAACCCCTGCGAACAGCCACCACATCTGCAGACCAGGGCACCAACCTCCCCCATGGACAAAACACACACGGAGAGCCCCCACCCCAGCCCCAGAGGAGGAGAAACATTTCCTTCAGTGTGCCATCCTGGGGCCAAATCAGAGCCATTTGGGGCAGGTGGACACTGACCCTGCAAAGAAAGGGTCTCACGGAGGCACAGCCTGTGGGACCAAGCCCTGAAGAAACGTCCTTTGTCGCCTTCCCTGGGGTGGCAGTTTGCATCCATGTCACCATCGTGGCTGGCAGTGATGGTTAGGGTGATGACCATCTGAGGTGGTTAGCATCGCCAGATCTGGCCCAAGCAGGAGTTTCCTTTCCTCCCCACACAGTCTTACAAAGTCCTACTTAGAACCCAACAACATGCATTAGACATCAAAGCTACTGTCTGTGCAAATGATATGGTCCTTCTTTTCTCCAGCTCCTTGGAGACTGTCTTGTCTCCCTGATGAATGGCTGAAAAACTCTGATTTTTCTGGTTTTTGGAATGGCAGCCATCTCTCCGGAAACTCCAGGGGAAAAAAGGGAGCGGTATTTTTACTTGGAGGCTGCTGCAATTACAATCTGTGCGCGGCACTGGAGGCCTCCTCCCAACCGTACCTATAAAAATATGGTCATTATGCACCTTAATAAGAAAGGTTTAAAATTTCATGGTCAAAATAAATTTGGATCCTAATAAAAATCCAGATAAATTGGAAAGAGCCAGGAGGCTAGAGAGTTTTATGGCTCTAATGTTCTGTCCCATTTCCCAAAATATATTTGTTCAAGTAATTCAAACTGTCGTTACAATTAACTTGTCCTTTCATTTCCCTCTCCGAATTCCCTCTAAGCTAAACACACAATTTTCTTCTATAAATCTGCATGACAAGTAGAGCAGTAAAATCCTTTTCTCTTTTTTTCATGTCATTTATATGCATTTTCCACGGAGTGAGTTGCCAGGCACTTTTCCCAAGCTAATTTCTATGGTTGAGAGTGCGCATATCCACACTCAGAGACCCCTAAAAGACCGGTGGGAGATGTCCAGTTGGGACAACTGGCCATGATAAGTCTTATGCATTTTCTCAAAGGCAGGAAATCTTAAAAATTGTTCTTCAAGCTCTCTGCTAAGGGCTTTGCTGCTTCCTCTAGGGAGGGTTCGGGGGTCTTCTTTTTTGGGTGCAACGGAGGTCAGCATCAAAAATGGGTGGCATGAGGCATAATTCATCTGGAGAAGATTTTGTGGAGAGCTGTGGGCGCAGATACTGCTTGTCTTCCAAGGTCTCCCTGCCTCAGGCCCCAGCCCATAGCCAGCCTAAGCCTAGTTCTCAGCAGAAGATAGCTTTTTCTTGCCCAAATTAAAGAGTGCCACATGGTGACGCGTGATGCCCAGGCACAAAGTGCTTGGGAAAACTGGGTCCTCCCATCCTCGCCTCCGCAGGGGGCTCTGCTCAGCCTGGGGTCCCCCCTGCATGACCATGAGAGCCAGATGCCAAGAGCAGCATCTTGCCCCCTCCTCGTGCTCCGTGTCCCTCCCCACCCTTCTCGTTTCATCCAAAATGGTAATTCCTCTGACCAGGAAAGTAACGACCCTGATACATTATTTTAAATGTCATTTTTGCAAAGGAACTAATCAGCTTAGTGTGAGGCTGGATTACATTTTAATTTCAATAGTGCTAAAGTCTCGCTGTTTTTTGAATACATTTTTCTGTTGTGTAGATTTCAGCAGGGCAGGATCTCACTTATTTAGACTGTACCTTGCTGTAATCCCTCCATTGTGGAAATCTGACAGACAATAGCCATTACTCAGTGGTCCCGGTATCAGCATCGCCCGTGCCCGTTTCTTTTAGTCCCATTGTCTGCATTAAGGATAATAAGATGAGCTCGGGCAGCCGGGACCTCAGAGGGGTTTTATCTCTCCTTGGTAAGTGTGGAGATAATCTTTTCAAAGGCACAAAGGAGGAATTAGATGACAAGTTCTCGTTTATAGTCAAATGGAGATTGAGAAATATACCTGCGATCTGGGCTTTTGAAAATGCACCTTTAAATGTAAAGTAATGATTAAAATTTCTTCAGTTGTGGGCTCCAATTTTCACAAAAGGTCTCTGTAGCTTATAGCTGTAATTAATGGCTCAGTTTTCTCAAGGAGCTTTGCATACTTCAAAGTACTTTCATGCTTCCACTACATTTCTTCCACCTTTTGAGTTGCTTTTTATTTAAAATCAATTACAAATGAGGTGTTTATTCAAATCCTTTACCAGTGGACATTAGCTCATGTGTAACAGAACTCCAAACAGAATTGAAGTCACATTTTAAAGTTCACACCGTGAAATGGACTCTTTTCCACTCTTTCCATCCGTTGTTTTATTACCAGGTTTGATTATGGGGAGCAGCGCAGTGGATTGTACACATTGTACAACCACCTTAGCATCGGCCTTTCCTGCAAACTTCTCAACACTTCCTTTTTCAGGAGGAAAATGTGAGAGAACACATAATTTTAATTTATGGAATAACTTGCCGTACCTCATTTCTTGGCCCTTGGCTGACAGTGAGAGCCTTTTTTCAATTCAACACAGTATGTTTTCTGGGCATAATAAATGGTAATTTATATACAATATATTAGAATTTCACTTATGTGAACTATTTAACATAGGTACACGTCCCAGCGTCTTCCTCTGTTATACGCTACCTGCATATACATTATACATATAGAGAGAGAGTGTTGCTTTCCTTTAAATACGTGATTTGGTTAGAAGCAAGCAAAAGTGCAGTGGAGCCAGATGCAGAACGAGCAGGGCTGACATTCTCTCTCCTTGCCGCTGGATCAGGTTACTTGGAGAAGGCATATTCATCAACGGGCTTCCTTTGCCCAAATACCTTAGGAAAATCCTGTCCTTCGTTAGGTTAATTGTCCAGACGCTTAGCGCTTCACAGAATTGGAACCGTGTCCATCAAACAGCATTCAGAGCCTGGCTTCGGGCGTTATTTCTCAAAACATTGGTGGGATCTTGCAGGTAGAGGTTAGACAGTGCTCGTGAAGTCTCTTGTAACCCAGGGGAGATGAAAGGTGAAACACATCCTCAAGACCACACTTCAGATATTTATTCTAGCTTCATGCCTAGCCACTCTACTCTTAATAAAGAGAAAAATAATACAATTCAGATGCTGCCTGAAGCAATAAAACCTGTCTTGGTTTTATTTGCGTATATACTTTTCATCTATTGTTTTAATGAATAATAAGTGTAAGTGGTGCCCAAGATAAAGACTTGTTCTTTCCCTTTAATGGAAAAATACCCTCCTTGATGGTTTTATAGGCTGTGTAATTGTGTCTGGAAGAAACAGACATCAATCTCTAGCAGTTATGCACACATGCATATAAAATAAGAGTAAGGTAGCCTCTCCAAAAGATGTTTATTAGCGAGCATTTAAAATAACAGGCAGCAGTAGTGCAAAGATGATGGGATCTGAAGGGCTGTCCCTGTCACCTCATAACTTCTAATGGAACAGGAGCTGTAATAAAAACAAATGGCAAAGTAAAGCACTAGGACTTTTTTTTTTTTTTTTCCAATGCCAGGAGGCATTATTCATTGACAACATTCATTTTTTGGCTGTTGGGCTACATTTACCTCTGGTTTAATACCATTATAATGCGGGGGAGTTATCTCGCTTAATATCACTGTGAGGCGGGGGAGATACCCGCTTTCTTCCAGCTGGACTGATTCAGGGGGCACGTTGGAAGAACTCACTGGTAACTAAAACAAAACCCTTTGGATTCCCACTGGGTGACCTGCTCAGAAATCATAACCGTGTCCCACACACGTGCCAGTCAAGCCGGTGGAGCCCCTTGGCACCTCGTGAGGTAGGTAAATGTTATTGCTCCCCACTTCCCAGCTGGAGGAGATGAGGCACTGAGAGGTTAGATGGCACGTGCCGCGGGTAAGGTGGGAAGACTGGCATGGGAACAGAGTTCCTCACTCCCCACCCTGGTGCCTTCGTGGTGCCCTTCTGCTGCCTTCCCTCAGCAAAGCTGCCCTGCTGCCAGCCGTGGCGTTGGTGCATGTTTTATGCTCAAAAACTGCTAAGCAATTACAAGCAACAAGCAGTTACAATTTTGTTAGTACTTTTGCTTGCTTTTTCTTTATTCATGTGATTTATCTGAACCTGGCCCAATCCCAGTCATATGTGTAACTGAATCTTATCATTGACTCAGTTTCTAACCTCAGTCCTGGGTTCCTCTTCCTGCTTCAGGCTCTGCTCACCTTGCTGAGTTTCAGCTTGTTAATCAAATGTTTTGTGGGATGTAATCTCCACCAAAACCAAAAAGTCATGGTGTTCTCCAAAAATAAGGAGCACATAAACCTGGACACCATTGCCTTGCTGCTATCATGTTTCTACATTTGGGTTTTGCTGTCAGCGTTGGTAGCAAAGGAAAGGGAGATATCACAGGATGAAAAATGAAATGCCAAGCACAGAAGCTCGTTACAATGCCCTCCAGCAGCTTCAAAGGACTTCCATTGCCCTTGGAGACAGAGACCAGACAGGATCCCATTGAATCCCACAGTATTATTCTTGGCCATTCAACCTCTGACATGCCTGGGTTTCTGCAGAGGGAGGTTCTGGCAGACGTCTCTCCCTCTTGATCCAAAAACGCCTGAACAGAAGGACAATGTGTGGATTGGGAGAGGCACATTGGGATATACAGTTTCTCTGTGGGCTGCACTTTCCTCACAAGGGTGAGGAAAATCCTCGAAAACCACCAGTGCTGCGCTCAACGCTGTTTTCTGCTTCTGGAGAGAGAAAGCGATAGTCCCAGAGATGCTGCCCATCCACCATGTGCTGACTGTACTTACTACACCCCGTCTTCCCCTCTCATTTTAGAGGGCAGGTGCTACGTATCACCTGTTGGGCTCAAGTTATATGGAGAACACATGCCTAACATCCCTGTTTTCATTACTCATGTACCCTGGGAACCATCTTCTGTGAGTCTGTGGGCTTCTTTGCTCTGCTTCATCATCACTCCTTACCTCTAAACTAGAAAAAAACCGACCACCAACTCAAATTTACCACCTGCACTCTGTAGCCAACACTGTTGATCCCGACCAGTCAGCTGTCCTAAAGGTATCGATGAAGGTCCTATCCAGAGAAAGCAGAATTTGGATCCTAAAAGGGGACTTTTGTTCATAAACCAATGGAAAGAAACATGACGTTCATACGCCAAAATAAAAATAAAAGCATTTGCTCAAAAACAGAGATTTTGAAAAGGAAAGGCCTCATTCAGTTCCCTTCCAGGAGATGCACTGGCCGGACCCCTCTTCGTTGTATTTGTCTAGTCCCTCAGGAATGCCTAGGTGAGCAGTGTCTGGTTGTCCATCGCACAGCAGGCACCAACAGTGTGGCCAGCGCCAGATGAACATAGAGCACCTTTTGGGTGAACGGTGAGCACGTATTTTCAAGTATGAGAAATGACATGTGTCATAAAGAAAACAAGAGCCAGGATGTGAGGTGGCAACCAACCAGCACAGCAGGTTCCTCCATGATCAGCAGGCTCCTCCATGATGCCTGTGCATGGAGTTGCCCGCTGGAGGATGTGTCCTCCCCTTTACCCTCTGAAGAAGCAATAAAATAATCAGTTTTCTGGCTTTTCATCTAGATTAGGTTGAAAAAGAACCAACAAAAGAGAGTTTTGTAAATGTCTTCTGCTTTTTTCTTCTGTCTTTTTTGTAAAAGTCACTGCTGTGCCAGCATGCCTAGCTAAAGACAGACCAATATACCAAATTAAAAAATATATAGGTGCCTGGAAATATTAATCTTGAGTATTTATCAATTGCATGAGTGTTCTGGATGATGCGCAAGCCCACGTGGCCCCTCAGGCCTCTCTTCCTTGATGAATTAGATTCATTGCTCATAGCTAAGTGCACAACCATCTTTTCTTGTTTTTCTTCCTCAGGGACCATCTGGTTTCGTGTATATCCTGCCAGGCTGTTGGCATCAGATTCACTGTAGTTTCCATCCAGCATCATAGTTTTCGAATGAGATATTCCACACGTACACGGAAACTAGGAACACAAACAAGAAACATAGCTGAACACTGGAAGAACACATTAGCAACAGAAATGATGCCTTTCTATTAACAGACAGATATTAAACAGTTGAGCTTGAAATTTTAGTTGAGATACTGTAAGTTTCCCTTTGAACAAAAAAGTAACTTTTTTTTTCTTGTATTCCAAAAGGAAAAGATATGGTTTAGCCACACTGCTATACAAATAAAAACTAATCAAAAGGTTTCCTTATCTAGCTCTGTTCAGCCTTGCTGTCTTGAGATTCCTTATTTTGCAGTCTTTGTGTTTATAATTATTCAAGGACAAGAAGCAGTTTCATCTGTGGAAATGGCTTATCCAGTACATCATGGAAAAAAAAAAGAGGGCTAAGTTCTGGTTTCACAGATACACATTTCCTTTGTAAATCTGATTTTAAACAGAGAGGATCAGTTAAAAGCCTAGTGTAAAATTCCAGCTCTGCTGACGTTGATGTCAAAACTTGCATTGACTTCAGCAGCTCCAGCATGAATCCCAAAAGTCTAAGAAAACCAATGAATACAGGCAGAATTTTTAATAGCAAATACTGTCTTCTACTGTTTAAAATCTGCAGGTTTTCTGTCTCAGAAATATGGATTATATATTTGTATGTAATGAAAATGGATTCCAAAATCTCCTTTCTGCTAGGAGTTCCTCCCTCTGATTCCCCACAGACTTTTTCCTTACCCAATAGCACTTTGCCCCAAATTCCGTTCTTCACCAACTTTGATTTTCCAAGGACTTGTTTTCAAGGATAAGTTCAGCTAAAATAATTACATACATATACACAGAAATGTAGATATCCTGTATATATATACACATTAAAAAAATATATGAGGTGCATATACTTGAATATGTAATATTCAGGATGCCACTGGCAAACTCTGCACTCAAAGATTTTTCTTCAAATTATAACCAACAGATCACATTGTTTACTGAAAACCCGAAAATCAATTTAGGAATTGTTTTATATGTTCTAGTCAAAACCAAATTATTTGGTATCAGCAGATTGTGTGCAGAAAAATATGACAAGTTTGTAGCCCATTGGCTCTACTTGTCAGACCCATCACTCCAGGAATTGTTTTTCTGGAGCACTCCATGGGTGCAGCTGAACATCAGTTGGGTTTTAAGGTGTATTTTATACTAAATAGGTGTACCTAAAAAACAAGCCCACCACCAAAACAACAAATGGAAGAATTACATCAAGCTCTTTATTATCAACTGATGATGGGTCTAGGAGGTGGTGGGTGAGTGAGTGGGTGGGTGGGTGGAAGAGAAAGCAGTTAATGGCAATAAGCTAATTACTGCAGGACCCAGCAGAGAAAGAAATTCTGCAGATTTACTCTTAGCCCCCAGGTCAAAATACAGTTCCTTTGGCTTCATGTACCTGTGACAACAGTCACCCCCACAGACAAGGGAGCCTACTGTGCTAGAAACCCACCTCCACAGAGTCTTAAATTCCACCCGTCTTCACAGAGGCACACACATGCAGGAGTATGCTACATAATTTCACCTTGCAGTGATTTTAGTCTGTGTCTATACTAATAAATTGAACATGGCCAAAGAGGCTCCCTGGGCACGGGAACTCAGCTGACAATACCATTAGAGTGTCACAAATGTCTCTGGCCTGAATTTTGTCCAGGCCAACGAGCACCAGAAGTTCTCATGTATGGTTCAAGAATTAGCATGGCCCACGGATCGTTTGCCACAGGCTGTTCACAGCAATTACACCGATTCTGAGGAAAAGAAGGTTTAGTTCTAGGGGAGCGATCCCATGTGCGTCTGGCGCTGAATAAACATACCTCCTTTATAACCCTCTACGGTTGTGAAGTCATCCCGCGCATCAGTCTGCGTCCATCAGCCTTGGCCCCAGGCACATTTAATTTCTTAATGTAGACATAACATAGAACTCTTTTCTGAGAAGCCTGACATATTCTTACTCAGATTCTTTGGGTCTTTCATAGGGGAGCAGCATTGGCTGGCAAGATCTACATTTACAGTGAGAAAAGTCCCTTCTGCTTCTTCAAGAGCACTCACTTCACTATTACATCCATTGGAAGTGGTCAAGGCCAGGCTGGATGGGGCTTTGAGCAACCTGCTCTAGTGGGAGGTGTCCCTGCCCATGGCAGGGGGGTTGGAATTCTAAGGTCCCTTCCAACCCAAACCATTCTATGATTCCATGATTGAATCCTGTTTCCAGAGTAAAGCCAACTAGCTGAGTAAAGGGGGAAAATTAATTTGCTCTGAATAACATCTTTAGCTTAAAAATATAGCAATTGTGGCAGCCACAGTGAAGTATCAGATTTGACACTTTTCTCCCCACTGTGGTCCCCACATAGTCCCAGGCTGCAGACCTCCCTAGTTCAGGTCATACTCTCCTCTTCCCTGATGTTTCTACAAAGACCCACAAGACCAACTCCTGGTTTTCTGGTGTTAACAATTCAGCCTGAGGTGGAGCCGTCTAAACAGACCCAAATATACACACCTGGATGTCAGTGTTTTCCCATTTACAGACACAAACCAGTCAATATAAAGACCAGATCATACGTAAGGAAGAAAAAATATAAAAAATGAATGACCAAAACAAAAGTTTTCCTCACCCTCTCCCGCAGTTTCCTCTCCTTCCACTCTTGCACCGTCGTCAGGTAATTCACTGCCGCGTATTCCAGCACCGAGAGGAAGACAAACACAAAACTGACCCACAGGTAAATGTCCACTGCTTTGATGTAGGAGACACGAGGCATGGAGGCGTTCACCCCGGTGATGATGGTGGACATGGTCAGCACGGTGGTTATCCCTAGAAAGAACCAAGAGAAATAAATATTATTGACTGACACCATCCACAAGGCTTTTGCCTCAAGAAAAACAGAAATGCTCTACGTTATACTCTAAAAGATGTTAGATGTTAAATAAATTTGTGATAAGTATCTCTCCTGCCAATGCAGAATTGTTCCACTGTCTGCACTTTTGTGCATATTTTACATTATATTAATCGTCGGATAAACCAAACATTTGCTTGCCCAGTAGCTTTAACCATCAAAATGAACAGTTCCCTTTCCTGCCAAAACTGTCATGTTCAAAGGTTTTCATGCAGTCATGGCTTGTTGCAGCTCCTCTCACCCAAAGAGACTCTGGCAGGAACTGCTCGGTGATCGATCCAGAAGGACACCCAGGACAACATCACCATGAGGGTGGCGGGGAAGTAGGTTTGGAGCAGGAAGAAGAAGATGTATCGGCGTAACGTGAAGTTTATGTAGAGGCGATTGTACCACCCTTTGGGAGAGGAGGAAAGCCAGAATCAGCGAGAACAGCCTGGATGGTAGGCACAGAGACACAACATCTTTCTTTTGATTTTTTTATTTCTAAAGGGTAGTGAAAGGAGAAACTGATCTTTCAAAACATGTACTGTCCAGACTGTGGAGACTACATTTCGGTGACATATAACCCCAAGAGCTCTCTCACAAGTAGTTAATACAGCATTAGTTTTAGTGAGAAATCAGAAAAGGCCATACCCGTGCTGCTGTAGAAAGCCAGTCTCGATGTAGTGTGGAATTTTTGTATCAAAAACTGAGACAAAGAAATCTTTTCATCGGTTTTCAGAGATTCATTCCCATTTTTCCAATACAGCATCAGATCTTCATCAGTATAAGCATCTTAGGGAAAGAGGAAACGTGATGTAATGTGACTTTATCTTGGAGGGGAAGCAAAAGTTAACAGATCCAGACAAAATTAACAAACACAAAGGCATCTTTGGCATGAACAAATACAACAAAATAAGTTTCTAACAACCATGAGTTAAAAAAGATCTTGCCATATGATATACCATGACAACAACAGCAAAAATCAGACCATACTCATTTAGGGAGACAAACACGCTGATGAAATGACAGCTAGAACAGTACTTTCCTGAGCACCACATATCAAAAATCATAGCCAAGTAATTGTTAACTGATAAGAATAACTCAGGAAATAGTCATGGGTAAAATACACAGGTACCTCACACGATAAAAGCAAGTATGACAAGTGTGATTTGAAGCAAAAGTCTAGAAATTTTTTGAAGAGGGTAAATGAAAAGGAATTAAGGAATTAGTTAGCGCACTAGGTAGAAGGAATGGGGAATAAAAAAAGAGTTATCAAGATGGCCGGGGGGCTGGAGCATGTGGCATAAGCTGAGAGGCTGGCAAAGCTGGGTTTGTTCAGCTGAAAGAAGAGTCATCTGTGGTGGGGTCTAGCTGCTTCCCTGCTGGGGGTCATACAGAAGATGGAGACAGGCTTTTCTCTGAGATGCAGAGTGAAAGGATGAGAGGAAAGGGATGCCAGCTTCAGCAAGGGATTTTTTTCCAAGCAGGTAAAAGGAAACTTTTTCAGGATGAGGGCTGGAAAACATTTCAACAGGTTGCACAGCAAAGTTGTGGAGCCACCATTACCTTGGAGATGTTCAAAACCCAACTGGACACAGCCCTGAACAACCCCCTCTAAAGGTCCCTTCTCTGAGAAAGGAGGAGCAGCTGACCTCAAGACCAACCTGATACTCTCATTTAAATTACCCTGTAATTCTGTGATTCTGCTGTTTATAGAGGAAAATTTCAGTTAAATAGTTGGGAGGACCTCAAAACAATCAGATGTTAGTCTTGGCACACCCTGGAGAAAGTTTACAGAACAGCCGTGAAAATCTTACTCTTCAATTTCTCTGCAGAATAACTCCTTCCCAAAGAAGCTGAGCTCAAGTCACAGTGTTTGCAGGATCAGAATTATATCATACATAAAATCCTTTGGTGACAAAGGTTAGAGAAAATTAATGATGATTATACTCAACTTTTCACTGGGACAATTGAAAGCACCACCTCCCTGTCAGAAGCAATGAACAGAGAAAAACTTCTCCCCCCGGTTTCTCATCAGCGAGCTGCTGAGGACCACTATACATTGAACATTTCTGTTGGTGGGGTTTTTTTTTGAAAGTGTCATGTATTAAAATGGTTTTCCTTGCAAATTCCCCTGTCTTGCTGCATAAGGGCTGGATACACAACACGGTAAGTCAATAGAAAGGCTTCCCATAACTCTGGTGAACTTTTTTTTCAGGCTCTAAGATAGACTGTGATCTGAAATGTGTCCCGCCTATGTGCGTGCACGTCTAGCTAGAAGCACAGATACAACATACAGCTCTCCAGCTCCAGAGAACACGTCTGAGAGTCCAGGGGGAAGCGGCTGAAGTCCATGTTGCACATAGCTGTCACTGTGATCCTGCAAGTTGAAAACGAGAAAGTTTGGTTGCTATGAGGAGCAAAGAAGGGAGAATGTTAACACAGATAAATCATTCTGCAACTTTAAAGCCAGGAATTATGCATAATGTTAGCATAAAATCCCCAGGAAAATGCCCACCGATTCTCCAAGTCCAAGTGAGATGGACACACAGACACTCCAAAGGAAGCTGTAATTTTAGTACCTATCAGGGAACTAAAGTTCTTGGACATCACAGTAATACTAATGTCAGTATGGATACTTCCATACTACACCATGTTTTATATCCAACTATTTCTCTACAAGACAACAACATAAAATAACTTCACCATTTATGCGTGAAGGTTGCCTTGTGTCCAGCTTGTTTAAGGTTTCCCCGTTTCCCCCATTGCTCAGTTCCCTCTGTAGTCATCCCAACAACAACCCAAGCCTGAGGAACACAACCAACCTTATTTCAAGCCACAAAATTCCTCTAGTGCACATATTACTAAGGCAAAAGTAGTTCCTCACAGTCCTCAATCAAATTCTTTTAATCTGGGGGTGTATTTCTGGGGCAGAGGGTGTAAAACGGGTGCAGCTGTTTCTCAACGAGTGAGATTTGCCTCTCTGGAGTTCGTGTCTTAGCTGAAGAGCTGCAGCAATCATCACTCCTGGTTTTAAATGAGTCCAGTTGTTCTCATTACATAACGAGTCTTCCAGTGGGTCACTGAACTTTTCTCCTGTGGACAGATTTGCCGTGGAGCTCCCGACTTAGTCGGGGCAAATCAGCTGTGAGTCATCATTTCAGAGGCTGCCTTACGCCGTCCGTGACCATTTTCTAGATTCGTTGCAGATGTTGATAAAGAACTTTTCTTCTGTTGAAGGGATTGTGATCCAAATCCTGCTCTGACCTACGCACTCATCGCCCCCGAAAAGCACATGCTGTTCATTTTGACTATAAAACTAGAGTAGAATTTTGTCATATGAGCTAAACTTAAAGAAGCTTTCTGGGGATATGCTCCAGAAGGTGTACTGTAGCGGTGACCTCCCATAGTTGCATGCAGCATTTAAACATTGCATGACTCAGTCTTGTTACAATTTGCTATTTTCTTTCCTTAAACTGTGGCAAAACCTGGGGCCATTAACAGTTTGTTAGTCAGGGGCAGTGCAGAAACTCAGCTGGCCGATAAGAAATTCCCCACCTAAAGCTCAGTGCCAACCTCAAGCAGATATCTCAGGACATCAAGAGGACATTTATCAAGAGGACATCTGGACACCCATGCTTGGGCAGCCAGATCACATTCTGAGTATCCTAAACACCACTAGACCCCAATATCATGCAGATTCTTCTTCTCCTTGGATTTTATGAAGCAAATTATCCACTTAACTTTTGTGCAGTCAGCTGTGGTTACTCACACCCTTCTCTCTTGTGGGGTAACATTAGAAAGTCACATCACCTCCTCGACAGCTCAAAGAAAATTTTAAAAGCAAAAACTCTTCATGTGGGCAAATTAGCAGACTTGAGTAGAGCTAATGTTTTCCATCAAAAATACTTATTCCTTCAGTTTGCCTGTCGAGCACTGCTAACTAGTGGTGTGATGCTGGCTTCAACGAGCAGAAACTGCGGGATGTGAGCAACAGAAATCGATATTCAATTACAATCTGTAGAGCAGGTTTGTGCCCTTCTCCTGCCCTTGTCCCCTCGGAGCTGACCCAAGCTTACAGCAGTGTGCTCAGGTGGCCAAGAAGGCCAATGGCATCCTGGCCTGTATCAGGAATCGTGTGGTGAGCAAGGAAGTGATTGTCCTGCTGTCCTCAGCACTGCTGAGGCACCATCTCAAGTCCTGTGTCCAGTTTTGGGCCCCTCACTACAAGAAAGACATTGAAGTGGTGAAGTGTGTCCAGGGAAGCTGGTGAGGGGTCTGGAGAACTAGTCACATGGAGCAGCTGAGGGAGCTGGGGTTGTTCAGCCTGGAGAAAAAGAGGCTGAGGGGAGACTTTCTTGCTTTCTACAACTCCCTGAAAGGAGGGTGTAGAGATGTGGGGGTCGGTCTCTTCTCCCAAGTCACAGGCAATAGGACAAGAGGAAATGGCCCCAAGTTGCACTACGGAAGGTTTAAACTGAATATTAGGAAAACTTTCTTCACTGAAAGGGTTACTAAGCCTTGGAACAGGCTGCCCAGGGAAATGGTGGAATCACCATCCCTGGAGGTATTTAAAAGACAAATAGACGTGGTGCTGAGGGACATGGTTTAGTGGTGGACTTGGCAGTACTAGGTTAACGGTTGGACTTGGTGATCTTAAGGATCTTTTCCAACCAAAAAGATTCTATGATTCTAACCTCCTTCTTCATATTTCTTTCTCCTTCTTGTCTCTCCTGATGCAAGGCAGCTTCATGCTCGTCCAGTTCTAATAAAATAGTCAGTATCTTTACATGCTTAGTTAAAGTGTGAGTAATCAGACCTTTCATGCAATAAATGGATTTATTAAATGGGCTCAGAACAGGAAAAGCGTTTCTAAATGTTTGGTCAAGATGGGATTTTCATCAAGACCAAGCAAAACAAAGTGGCCACATGGTGCACAATCCCCTTCTTACACACACACCTCTTTCTTCATGATTTTAATAATTTGTCCAGGGTTTTTAAAATAAATTCAGGAGAATTATACCTGGGCTATGAAACCAGTAAACTTTAGAGCCCTCTGGTTTGGTGGGATATTGTCCTACTTGGGACAATATCACCCACTATGCTCATTCTTCAAAAAGAAATAGTTTCCTGAATCAAACTTCATAAAAAACCTTTCCTTGTTTCTGAAAATGATTTTACCATAGTTTAAGTGAATAAGTTCCAGAAAGATCCTAAATAAGAAATCCTTGCGTTACAAAAATCTCAAAGGTCACACTGTGCACTGAGAGCATGTTTTCAGTCCTGGGGAAATGGTCTTTTGTCTGAGCTCTCAGGTTTTTCTCCTCTGGCGGTGTATTTTTCTCTGCATCTCTTTTTACATTCTTCTGGAGGAAATTAAATCCACTAGGATGCTGATAAAAGTGGCCTGGTTAGAAGCGGAAAATCACTGAGCAAAAGAAAACATCCACTGAAAAATACTGACAGAGAAAGGCCTGCCAGACAGGGAAGATGCAGCATCCTTGAGAAGCTCAGCCACCCTCTTTGAAGTGCAGCTGGGTACATAGAAACCTGAGACATCCCAAGATACCATCAATAAACACAAAAACAAGGGTCTGTAACAGCAACTTATTGTCCAAAAAGGTTGGAAAAGGTCTGGAAAACACAAATTGGTCTGAAAGAACAAAAAACCATCATTATCTATTGGCCATTTCAGGTGAAAAGCAGAAATGAACAGCACCTATTGACTGCTTGAAGTGGTGGTGTCCAATGCCCTTTTATGTCTCTGTGAGATAAGGAGGACTTAATTTTTAGCCGAAATGGAACCTCTCTCTCTGAGAACTTCCTTTGTTGCCCTCTTCCATTTCTAAACAGGTTGAATTCACTGCATGAAGTTTCTGCCAGCTCTTGGACTTTCACTGGGGACACCCAGCTGACTCCCAACCCCATGACACAGACCATCTCTGAAGTGACACTCTCTCTGTAGTCTCATCGGCTCCCCTCCGGGCCCGCTTTTGGGGTTGTTCTGGTTTGTCCTCCCCCCGCTGGGATGATTTGGTTCACTTGATGATGGTATCACTTGGTACCAGTATTATACATCCATATAAGCATATCTATCATAAGTGTATCTTCTGTTATATTGTTGATCAGTTGTCCCAGTAATGATAAATTTGCAGTAACCTGTAATAGTCTATTCCCACTTTGTTATTGCTGTTGTTGGCTGTTGCTATGTTATTTGATACATATATGATATGATACATATATGTATGTATATATGTACATATATGTATGTATATACATATATGATATTTGATGATACAATACATGATATTTGATTTGAACATTGATGCTATGTTATTGATCACTAATATCATGATACATATATATGTATGCTAGTGGTGATTTTTGTGGTATTTTTGGAATCTGTAATAAGGTAGAGAAGTTTAGAGGATAAAGCCTCCATGTCCTTGTGTATTACAGAATCCTGCAAACCCACAGTCATGATCTCTGCACGCCCGCAGGCCGGGTAACCCCTAAGGTCATGACAGACAAGCCTCAGGGTTCTTCCAGCCAAGAAACCTGCTGGAAAATCAGGGACTACATGGGGTCTTTAATGCTGCCATTTCAGCCTCAATAAACTAAATTTAAAATAAACGAAACCTTTACATCAACATGAAAATGCAAAAAAAAAAAAGTTTTTCTAGACAAACAGGAAGCAAAATAGGATAATTATAGCGGTCACCATCTGGTATATCAGCAGCTTCCAGTTTAATCACACACTGACCCCAGGATGAACATTCCTGCTCGACTAAGCTCTCCTCTGACTGCAAAGAATTAGGGGAATGTTTCCCCCCAGGAGAAGATTATCCTGTTACTGCCCACAGCATGGTTTCTCACAGCTTCCTGTAAAGCATCTTGTACTGGACATGCTGGAAACAGGGTTCCACATCAGCAGTGGGAGTAGGAGGGTTGGCAGTAGCAGTCCTGGTGGTCACCAAAGCCATGATGGGAGTAAAATTAGCAGTGAAGCCCTGGGGGGTGTCCAGGAGCAGCACCGTTACCTCATGCTGTAGAGGACATGACCATCAGGGAACACTCGCAGCATGATGTTGTCGGTGGTGGTGTCATGAATGAAGGATCTTTTGGAGTGCACGAAGAAGACGTCGGGGACCCAGATCTTCTTCACCAGCCTGCCATCAAAGGTCATGCTCTTGTTGGTGGTACTGGGAAATGAGAGACGTTCATCCCTCCAGTAGTGTCTTAAGTACAGCGTCATAGTGAAATCCTTCATGAAAAGGGAAAAGAACCAGAGAGAGCGCTCTGTCAGTGTTGCTTTCTACATCTAGGAGACACTAGAAAGAAAACTCACTCCTACTAGGTAGATAAAATCCCTCCCCTCTCAACTCCTGTTTCTTCCCTGCTCCAGTGCTCTTTGCGAATAGGTTTTTCCTGACAAAATAATTTCAGCCAAAATAATACATAAACCCCCAATCAATGTATCATAGTATTCAGTAATGTTTGGTCCTAAAAGGGACATAAATATGCCCCAAGAGAAGCACTGCCCTGCAGAAACGGTTCTTCAATCCCGGCAAAATTATCTTGAAGGACTATGGTATCAATAAAGTGTTCAAGAAGGAAAAACTTAATGAGAATAAGAATTCTGATAAGAATTAGCTTAATGGTCAGGCTAAACACTAAGAAACTTATCCCCAAAATAACTAAATTGTTGCAAACAGCAACCAAATCATAGAATCATAGAATCATATGGGGTTGGAAGGGACCTCTGGAGATCATCTAGTCCAACCCCCCCGCCAGAGAGGG
>JAOXNO010000024.1:82678408-82689373 GCA_028565335.1 Limnodromus scolopaceus | reverse complement strand
AGCAGTTCTTATGTAAAAAATAATCCTACACTTTTTAACCCTAATATATTGTAAAAAAGCCAGGAGCAGGCAGTCCATTGCTTCTCTGAGTAGCTCGGCTTTAAACTCCGTCCCTGTATCTTCTCATAGTTTTAAAATATTTTGAGATACTTTTATCATAAGTACTGTTACACACAGACCCAACTGTGTCAACATGTCTGGATGTGAGACCACACAGGAATAGGCAGGTCCTGAAAAACTGGCAGTAGCGCTCCATAGGAGGCAATCTTCACTCTCATGGCACACACACACAGACACAAAAGGTAGTGTTTAGGACAAGAAGGAGAACAATGGTGATAAAAGAGGACATCCCAGCATCCCTGACCTTAGTGAGGATGCATTCTGCACCAATGTCACACTGTCATAATATATTTCACTGTAGCTCCCTGCCTCATGCACAGCAGTCTTCCTTAGTTGCTGATTTAAGAGTTTAGTGGAAAACCCAGTGAAAAATGACACTGTGCATGCAAGACATGCAATTTCCTAAGGCACATATTTGGCTAAACAAACCTTACTTTCACTGAAACACAAGCTAGAGAACACATTTTTGGGTAACAGCAACTTCCATACCAGAGTTCAACTTTCAGTATCTTCAGCTGCAGAGGAGTTCAAAAGAATTTGCAACCATTTTTCAGTAGGAATATGTTTTATTCCTTCCATAAGCCAAAAAGAGAAAAAAAAAAAAAAAAAAGAATCACAAAGGAAAAAAATTTAGGTTAGGTTTGCCCAAACTTTCCTAACACTTTTATGATAAGACTGATTCTGAAGAATTTAATAAAGTTATTTGTGACTGAAAACATAGAAGTAAAACCAACACAGATAGGCAGTTCTTACCACAGCGCTCACCACTGAAATTAAAGCTAATCAATTAGTGCCCGAGATGCACAATTTAATAACTGGCATATTGCAAAAGCTCCATTCCTATTTTTCTCTTTCAGACTGTCCTAAAAAAACAGGTTTCCACATAGTGATTGATGAGGATTTATGAAATGATGAATGTTTCTGCAATCCACAAGTTTTGCCTCAGTAATTTTTTTAATTCTGTACAACAGAGATAAAAGTTTAAACAGTGACTTCACCTTGAAGCTAATTTGTCTGGCAAGTTCCTTAGCCTCCTTGTCCGCCTGGCTTGACACGCTTCCGGATGTTAGTGGTAAGAGGGCTGTCTTCATAGATGTGCCACACATTTCACAACAGAAGTCTTGTGACCTGGCCACAAACGACACAGCTCAGAATAGCATGTTCTCATCATGTCCCCCCATGCGCTTGTTTAAACAAACTATTTGCAAAAGAATCCACAGAAAGACAAGGGGCATCAAGACCAGTAGCTTAAAAGTACTTTTCCCTGCCCCAAATCACACTATCTTGAAAAAATATGTTGAGAATTATCTATACTACAAATACATATTCTCTCATGACATTTAGGAATATATTAACAACTGCCTTACTTTATTAATTATTATTTTACCATTTTAAAACTTACTTTATGTCTGCAGCAAATTAAAATTGCAAATTATAAAGATCTAATTATTATTACAAATATTAAACTGGACCCAGGGGCTTGGACCTCAAATCCAGGAATTTCAGCTTCTGCGAGAGCATTGCCTTTCCTCTCTAGCACACAGAATTTGTCTATAGGGCACACAGCAGGCAGCTCTCCAAGCCAGTGAGAAACTACACATCCCTGGTAGTACACCATCAAGACCAACCCACTAAGGAGGTGCAGGAAAGGTGCAGCTTCCGACTGGCTCAGAGTCCAGGCAGAATGCACACAGCTGCCTTCAAACCAAGGGACTAGTTACAACTTGGAATACAGTAACTTTGCTTAAAAGACAGGGATATGGTCTTTCAAATACCTTCTCCTCCCCAGACGGGGAAAGGAGAAAGACCCAAAAAAACCTCCATAGGTATAAGAGTTCATTTAAGGATAATCACAGAAGAGTTGAGGTCGGGAGGGACTTCTGGAGACCATTTAGTCCACTCTCCTTGCTCAAAGCAGGATCAAACAGAGCACATTGCTCAGGTCTGCTTCTAGTCGCATTTTTAATACCTCCAAGGATAGAGACCCCACCACCTCTCTGGACAACCTGTCCTAGTGCCTTAACCACATTCACAGTAAAACAGTGTTTCCTTGCATTCAGATTTAATTTTGTGGGTTCCAGTTTGTGCCCACTGCCTCTTGCCCTGTCATTGGATGTGACTGAGAAGAGCCTGGCTCTGTCTTCTTTACACCTTCCTTGCAGATATTTGTACACACGGATAAGATCCCCTGAGCCTTCTCTTCTCCAGGCTGAACACTCCCAGCTCTCTTAACTCTCCTGGTATGAAACACATCCCAGCCCCTCCATCACCCTCATGGCACTGCACTGGATTTGCTCCAGTGGGTCTGTATCTTTCTTGTACCCTGACCTGGACACAGATCCAGACTGGACCCACTGCTTCAGAAGTCTCATCAGTGCCAAGTACAGAGGAATGATCATTTCCCTTGACCTTCTGGCAAAGCTCTTCCTGATGCAGTCCATAATACCATTAGCCTTCTTTGCTGCAAGGGCACAATTCTGCCTCATGATCAGCTTGGTGTCCACCACGACCCCCCAGGTCCTCCCCTTCCAAACTCCTTTCCAGCCGCTCAGCTGGTGCTACTCCTCCCCAGGGGCAGGACTTTTGAATTTCTCTTTGTTGAACAAAAAAAAAAAATCATTCAGAAGCTGTTGCTTCATTTTTTTGTTGTTGTTATTTCATTATTTGTGCTATTTACTTAAGGGAAATGAGGCATCATTGTTTTGGTTGTTTTCTCCCCCACTTACTATCAATTCCATCACACTCATTTTCCCTCCCCGCTGCAATTACCACTGCATCACTACGTTAATTGTATCTCTAAACCTGAATTTCAGTCAAACCTCTAATTTGACCACACAATGCTGGAAGGAACACAGCCCTCTCAAAGTATTTTATGTGACCATAAGTTCTGAGTTTGCACAATGTTCAGGGAAAAAAAAAAAGATATTTAAGGCATAGAACTTCTTTAAAATTTGGAATAAATGCAAGAGAACAGACTGAAGTGACTTAATTTCTATTCAATGCTAAAAGAGAGTGTGTGTGTGAATATATATATATGTACCTACAGTAACAAACTTAGTGCTTACTTCTTTGCAAGAGCTCTTCTTTCTTCCGGTGTATAATCTAGAGATCCTATTGCTCCTTCACCTTTGGTTGGCATAAATCCAATAATGGCTAGTAAAGCTGTTCTTACTAAAATAGGAAAAGAGAGATACAAAAAAGGTTGCAGAAAGAACTGTTATTTCAGCTCACCCTACACTCAGTACAGAAAAGTTGCAGTTCTGCTCACAAGACTTTATTTTTTTCCGAAAGAGTAGTCTGAATTCCATACATGAAGCACTCTTTTTTGGTACACAGCAAGGCTTTCTTAATTTTTTTATATTTCACATTATAAATTAAAGGTAAGGCCTTATTTCTTCCATGAGCCAACACAGAGAAGAAAAGACAAGCTGTCAGAAAAATGCTGCATCGATATAAAGAATAGAGTTCCAGACTTTAAAAATGGATTCTGGAGAAATAAAGGTAAGGCAGAATTAACATATAAGTGGGGAGGAAAAGAAGAAGAGGATTCATAAGGCATTCTTCTTTTGTGTGTGTGTTGTCTATTAGACACGAATTCTGCAATTCAGGGCACATAAGCTCAGTGGTTTACTTTTATGCAATGTAGCACAGAATTTGTTCTTTTTATGTCATTATGCTGGGGCAGGAGCTTACTTAAATACCAACAACAGCTCATAATGGAATTGTCATCTAAACCACCTCTTTTGACAATATTTATCCTTCAATTTTACACAGTCATGAAATTTAAGAATTCAAGACACTCTGCTAGTTGATTTGGTAAATAAATATCACATGAAAATAAGTACCACAAAAAAGAGATAGGATTTTTACACATCCTACTTAAAATACAGTATTTTTTGCTCTTTAAAAAAAACCTAACAGGCTTCACAAAACTTGAAGTGGTCTGTTAGAAAACTCCTAAGATCTTACCAACATATTTTAAAAGTGCAACTGATATCCAAAGAAATAATTGATGTACTGTACTCAGCAAAACTAAAATTATACAAACACAGAAATATTGCCTTGGATTAATTGTGTTAACTCTCAATTTCTGTGATAATGTAACTTAAAAAGGTATAAAACATTCAGTTATTCTGAACTCAGACCACACTGTCTTTCCTCTTGAGTGCTCAGAAGTACAGCATCAGAATTAAAAGCTGACCACACTCCCCTCTATCAATATTCAAGCTGGCTTTAGCAATTAAACAAAAACGGGGGAAAGTAATAGGATTTAAAGTATTTTCATAAGAACAATTGAAAAAAAAATAAAACAAAACCAAATAATATTCTAAGTAGTCTGAGAATTCTTGATGCTTGTGCATCCAAATAAATAAGAGCTTACCATCGTTGCTCAGTTTCTCAACCCTTTCACCCTACATTTATTTAATACCATTCCCAAATCCTCCCATGTTGCTCTTTCATGACTTTACATTTCTCAAATTCTCCCACATTTTTACTCCCTCAAAATCTATCTCCTTTTCTCCATAAACATTCTTTATGAGATTTTTTTTTCAGTTTAAAGATCTAGTTGCTTGATAAGGGTAACATTTTCCAAATAATTGCTACTTACTACTCCATGAAGGCTGCCACGTTTCAGGATGATGCCCTGAGATGCTTAAACAGATTTTCTTCCCCACTTCAAATCTGCCATTGGCCTTCAAAGGAAAAAGGAGGATATAATAAAATGTGCTGAAGTAAACTATTGGGTTTTGGTACAAGTTGTATAAAAAAAAAAACCAAACAAATCTATATGCAACAATACCTGATAATTCTATTACTGCCAAGCTCATAAAATTAGCATTTAGATTTCTCAACAAAGAAGTCTGCCCTCTGCCTCTATTCATGCATGAAGAAACCCTTGACACCTCACATGTCCCAGTGTGACGTGGTGGCTTGCCTGTTGCTCCTGTAAATACCCACACACCACATGCAGAGCCTGAAAAGCTAAAACTCTGTGAAACCGTGCCCAAATGTGGGCTTCTGCTCCAAACATTAGGTCTTGCCTTCCTACGTGTGGCTGATGTCTCCAACAGAGACCAAGAGGGCCCATGGACAGAACAGATTAAACAATCGCATCAGCAATATGGCTATCCCCAGACAAAACTTACCTTTATTAGGATCAAAGCTTCGTCAATTGGCAGCATTAACAGTACCATGCCACCTTTCTTACAAAAATAAAATTACCTGAAATGCCAAGAATATCTCTCTGACACCTACAGTTAAACTGATCGCGTAAAAAGGAAAAACGAGTAAACATGCTTACCGTCAGCAAAATAATGCTGGGTGGCTTCATGGGATATTCCGGTGGTAATACTATTCGCCCGTGATAAATCCCTCCATCGAAGTCTGAATCTGGAGGGCCTCTAACAGTAAAGTGCCATTCAAAAAGATTATCCTAAAATGTCCCCAAAGGGAGAGGGAAAAAAAAAACAAACAACAAAATAAGAGTGTGTCAGAGAAACAGACAAACACCATTTTCTTGAACAAGGACAGGGTAAAGAAACAGTGCACAGCAGAATTTTTAAGAAGTCAAAATGACATAGAGAGTAAGACAACCAATACAATACTAAGATTCTGGTTAAAAGGATAAAATATTGTAGCTGTCTGGTAATTTTCTTACCCAATGGTTTTGCTGCAACCCTGAAATTCATTATTCAAGCTCTCTGTTCTAGTTGTATCAATTATGATAAGAGTTTTATTACCTGACAGATGGAAAACCGAGTCAAGTAAGGGAACACCGGGTCTTTGCCCCAGTGATTAATCATTTCTTGAGAACAGAGGGGAGACTCACCCCAAGAAATAAAATCAATAACAGCCTCCCCGAAAACTCTTCCATGCCCAGGCCAACACAGCAACTTGACTCACACCCCAGAGAATTCCCATCCTTTTGCTTCTCCATAAATGTAATGGGTTTGCATGGCAAGGTTTTGGTACCAGGGGGCTACAGGGGTGGCTTCTGTGAGAAGTTGCTAGAAGCTTCCCCCGTGTCTGATACAGCAAATGCCAGCCGGCTCCAAGATGGACCCACTCGCTGGCTAAGGCTGAGTCCATCAGCAATGGTGGGAGCACCTCTGGGATCACATATTTAATAAGGGGAAAAAAAACCAACCTACACAGCAGCCAGAAGAGAGGAGTGAGAATATGTGAGAGAAACAACTCTGCAGACACCAAGGTCAGTGAAGAAGGGGGATGAGGAGGTACTCCAGGCGCTGGAGCAGAGATTCCCCTGCAGCCCGTGGTGAAGACCACAGTGAGGCAGGCTGTCCCCCTCCAGCCCATGGAGGTTAACGGTGGAGCAGATACCACCTGCAGCTCATGGAGGACCCCACACCAGAGCAGGTGGACGCATGAAGGAGGCTGTAACCCTGTGAGAGATCCATGCTGGAGCAGTCTGTTTAAAAGGCCTGCACCCCATGAAAGAGACCTACACCGGAGCAGTTCGTAAAGAACCGCAGCCTGTGGGAAGGACTCATGTTGGAGAAGTCCACAGAGAACTGTCTACCATGGTAGGGATCCCACGCTGGAGCAGGGGAAGAATGTGAGGAGACCTCCCTCTGAGGAGGAAGGAACAGCAGAGACAACGTGTGATGAACTGACCACAGCCCCCATTCCCTGTTCCCCTGCACCGCTGGTTGGGAAGGAGGTAGAGAATTCTGGAGTAAAGTTTAGCCCGGAAAGGAGAGAGGGGTGAGAGGGAGATGTCTTAAGATTTAGGTTATACTTCTCATTATCTTACTCTGATTGTGACTGGTAATAAAATTAAACTAATTTTCCCAAGCCAAGTCTGTTTTGCCCATGATGGTAGTTGCTGAGTGATCTCCCTGTCTTTATCTCGACCCACAAGCCTTTCATTCTATTTTCTCTCCCCTGCCCAGCTGAGGAGGGCAGTGACAGAGCAGCTTTAGTGGGCACCTGGCATCCAGCCAGGGTCAATCCACCACAATAAACAATTCTGAAATAGCTACTGTGCCTTAAGGCACAGCAGGTGCAATTTCAAATTTGGAATATTATTTTCATTGGACAGGTATAATTAACTTCCCTTTAAGCATTACTTCTTCGGGGGTCTGCGTTTGGCTTTGTGTATCAGATCTTGTGATGCCCACAGCTTCCTGGATATTTACAAACCAAACAACTCCTACTGATAGGACAGGGCTCCAAATGAGGCTTGCTGTCAGTGAGCAATACCTCTCAGCTAATGCTGAACATCGGTATCGTGGGGCTGTCACTGTCCACCTAGTTAAAATTTTTTCAAGGGTGGAGGTAACTGTCAACATTTCCAGCATTTCCTTTCATCTGCCCCTGTTCTTGTCCCAGCGAGTTGCTGTTCTGGCCCAGAAATAATACCTTCACGTCAGTTACAAGTAATAGCACGCACTAAACTTTACATTTCACCACAAGAAGGTGAAACACAAGGTACAGACAAAAACTAGTCAATAATAAGGTGTATTTTATAGCACCTAGGCACATGCTATTTTCTCTAAGCATGCTAAGTGCGCTCCGTGTTTCTGTGAACAGCTGAATCAAACCCCTGAACTGAGTAACACAGAACACTGACTTTTGTATTATTCCACTGAGATCAGATGGGGTTTCTGTTTAAGCTTATAACCAGTAGAACTTCACTGTTCTCTCAGCCCAAAAACTTAACTGGGTGTGCAGAAGACTTCACAAAGCTACTATTTAAGTGCAATCTAAGCATTCTCTCTTACAATGCATCTGGAATTGCACCCATTTTAGTTTTTCAGAGGTTTTAAATGCAAAATAGTGGATTCTCATAGATCACCTAGGCTGAAGCATTTTGTTGAGCAACTTGGCAACTGAGGCGGACGTCAGGTTTGGGTGTAAAAAGCTTAACTTAAACATAATGTACTTATGTAGTCTCAGGGAGGAAGAGGAGAAATAAACACACTGCACCCGTGCAATAGAATTACTTAGGTGCAATGTAAAACCACTACTATGTACTGTCCCTCACAACCTGGAACTACAACACCATTAAAGTGGAATGCTGCTGTTGATTCCCATCACAGGAAAAAAAGAACTGAATCAGTTCTAAAAGGTCTGCTAGTATCTAAATACGTACATTTTAAATACATATGCATACAGAGAACTTTGAGTATATATTAGTAACGCAGCCTAATTACAAGCTCTTGCAAACAGACAGAGAAACAAACCTCCAAAGGCTGCGCATGGTAATGATCTGTAGGATCCTTCAGCTCTGCGGCCTCTTTCATCAAACGTTTGACAGCTGAAAAAGTGTAAGACATGAAAATAAAGAAAAAAAGATTAATACACATTGCATACAAAAATACACAAACATTTCTTGAAGAGCTCCCTTCAGCTAACTGATCTTTTTCAGCACATCCCAGCTTCTTCACTAGAGTTAATAATCCAAGTCACAGTACAAATTACTCACGCTGATCACATCTTACATGAGTTATGTAAGCACAAAGTTATGAAAAATGTGTTGCATGGTCAGAGTTTCTCAGCACTAAACACTGGGACTAAACTAGTTTTACATTACTAATTGCACCAAAGACACAAGGAAAAACATGGGTGTCATTAACGGAGTTTCAGACTTTAAATACAAGGTGTACAAGACTAATAACCTCAATATTATAAATGACATCACGTGCATCTTTGAACAACTGCTGAAAAGCTTTATCCTGACACCTCCCATGACTACTACACAACTACTCCCTTAATTATTCCAAAGGAGGTCACAATACAATTTGAGAGAAACCAACACACCGGTAGCACAGGGAGATGAAGCTTTATACTAGATTTGAAAATGTGTATGCCATAGCCAGAAAAATTTACCCAGGGCCTTTGTAATTTGAACCTTTCTACTAAGTGTGGACACTGGTATTTTTCTATCCTAGATTCAGGACAGTATTAGTTACCCTCTCCAATCTTCTACTTCAGAACCACCAGCACCAGCTGTACTTTCTGCATCTCCTTTTTCCTTCCCCTTTAGTGAGTTGTGTTACATCACTTGTCCTGCCCGGTGCCCCCACATGCATATCACGCATTAATGCCTGATAGAGAACTCAACCTAACTGAAGAGCTGGCTACACATAAGAATTACAGAAAGGAAACTCAAGGATGCCGCCTCATGAATAAGGTTAGGTAGAAAGGTCTTACTCTCTCCTACTTACTGGAAAAAGTGCAAATACCAGTTACCTCTCTAAGCGACTACATAGGAACAGGATTCCTTAACCCACACTCAGTTCAAACCATGGATGTCCCTCCCACCACGTAGTTATCTAACTATGAAGAACAAAGACTGCCCAAATTCCCTTCTAGTGTAAGTATAAAGATATGGTCAAAGTGAACCATAGCTCCTTGATTTACAAGTCCTGGCATCACCAGCTGACTGTGGGCTGTGTAGCATGTTCAGATTCCAGGGCTTTACTCACTTCCATGACGCTGTGAGGGAAGCTAACTCTAACCTTCCCGCAGAGGAATTTTTATTTCAATCTACTGTGAAAAGTTCTTTTCCTCTTTCACACTTCTTGACAGCTATAAACAACAGCTCAAAGGTTGAGAATTTCACTTCTCACAACCCAAAAAGCAGACAGACTATGCGGAAATCTGCTGCTGCCAGTTGTCCCAATTCTGCTGCTGCCGGGGGAGGCGTCAATTAAAACACCCTGCAGAGCCTAGGAGGTCACATCACCGCCAGCAGCGCCCGGGCTCCACTGAAAAGCACTTTGCCTCTTTCATCTGCATTAAGGTTTACCAGTTCATTAGCGAGGAATAATAAGAAAACCAGCCTGGACCAGAAAGGGCTTCAGACACAGCGTTGCTTCACAGCCAACAGGCCTGGACACTTGCCTTCAGAAGAAGAGTGGCACGTACCAAGATGAGCTCATTCAGGAGCAAACATGAATGAGCTCATGAAGCAAAAAAGTAACCACGAGAAAACCGAGAATGTATAGAAGGAAGCCTAATGAAGACAGAATAGTTGTGGACAAGGCAGACAACTCTGTTACTGAGATTTCCCAGACAAGGGACCAAGACAGGAAATAAATAGAGTCCCCTCTCTATGAGCATCGCATGCTGTTAGCCATGTTTACTGAAGGAAAGCTACTAAAGCAAAAAAAAGAAAGAAAAAATTGAGACTGTTCTATGGAAGTCTAGCAACACTCAGCCTGCCAGCCTAAAACTGGGCACAGGATCTTTGGCAGTGCCCATCAGTGCTTCGGATTCGTCCCAAAAGGAACAACCTTTTGACCGCTTTGGCTCCAAGGCTGTTCCCTGGGTGCCGAGTGCCAGCAGCTGGGAGGCAGGAACAGGGAAACCAAGGGTTTGCACTGGAAGTAACTGAGACAGCAGCCAGGTGGTCACAACAAACAGGTGGGCTCCTGTTTGGCAGAATTTAAAACTGAAGCAGTTTAAAGCATGTTTTTTTAACATACTTATGTATTTATTTAACAGTGACACCGCATGTATTTTTCCATAGCATTACTGTATTATCTAGAAGCCAGACTACAGGTATTTTAAGAATCACAGAATGGTTTGAGTTGGAAGGGACCTTAAAGATCTTCAAGTTCCAACCCCTTGCCCTGGGCAGGGACACCTCCCACTAGGGCAGGTTGCTCAAAGCCCCATCCAGCCTAGTCTTCAACACTTTCAGGAATGGGGCATCCACAACTTCTCTGGGCAACCTGTTCCAGTGTCTCACCACCCTCACAGGAAAGAATTTCTTTCTAGTGTCTAATCTAAATCTCCCCCTTTTCATTTTAAAACCATTACCCCTCGTCCTATCACTACATTCCCTGATAAACAGTCCCTCCCCATCTCTCCTGT
>JAOXNO010000024.1:82665854-82678308 GCA_028565335.1 Limnodromus scolopaceus | reverse complement strand
CCTTTTCATTTTAAAACCATTACCCCTCGTCCTATCACTACATTCCCTGATAAACAGTCCCTCCCCATCTCTCCTGTAGCCCCCTTCAGGTACTGGAAGGCTGTTACAAGGTCTTAATGGAGTCTTTTCTTCTCCAGGCTGAAGCAAGCATAAAATATGCTGAAAGAATATGAAATACTATTCCATGCTTGGAGCATGAAATACACCAAAATATATAATTTAGGGTTTGTATACCACAGAGATAATTTGCTGCTAAGAATTTTTCAGTATTAGGCAACCTAGGATATCTTAAGAAAAAAAAAAGGCACACGTATATGAAGACAGGCTGAGAGAGTTGGGGTTGTTCAGCCTGGAGAAGGCTCCAGGAAGACCTTATTATGGTCTTCCAGTACTTAAAGTGGGCTTATAAGAAAGTTGGAGAAAGACTTTACCAAGGCCCTTAGTGACAGGACATGGGGCAGTATTTTTAAACTGAAAGATGGTAGGTTTAGATTTGACATAAAAATGAATCCTTTAATGATGAGGGTGGTGAGACACTGGCACAGGTTGTCTAAGGGAAGTTGTGGCTGCCCCATCCCTGGAGGTGTTCAAGGCCAAGCTGGATGGGGCTTTGAGCAACCTGGTCTAGCGGGAGGTGTCCCTGCCCATGTCAGGGGGGTTGGAACTTGATGATCTTTGAAGGTACCTCCCAACCAAAACCATTCTGTGGTTCTATTTCCACATCGCTGAAAAATGCCAACTGTCAGGCTGTGAAGAACAGCTTGGGAGGACAAAGGTTCATTCTGAGAACGTGTGATCCAGTGAAGAAAGCATTAAGTGGTTTCCTCTTTAAGCATAGCTGCAGCATTCATGAACACAGTCCTTCCTCTGGCTACTGAAAACTGCAATGGAAGAAACAAACATAATTCACAAAGGGCCTGCAACAAGTACAGGATGTTCTCATCCAAACTTCATTAAAAAGAGTTTTGATGCAAAATATGGTATTTCAACCCACTTAAAATCACACTGAGTCATCTGAGCGAATGTTTGGCAATGGCAATTCTGAAAAACACGAACGGTTTGTGCCCATTCAAAATAAAGAATTGTAAACTGTCGATAAAGTCAAAAAGTATCACTAATTCAGCCAAAAAAAAAAATTTCAAATCAAGACACTCAATTTGTCAAAGTCAGGTTTTAGAGACAAAATAATGAAGGTATTTTTTTAACGTGGCGTGACTGTCAGCATGAAAAATAATCATGCTTTCACTGGTACACTTGGCAACAATTTATTGTAATGTTCACTGACATTAAATACTGAGGAAATTGAGTTTCTGGGCTAACTCTAGAGAGCACAGGAGAGCTCCCACCCTGGCAAGCAGAAGGCAGGCACGGGGGAAAGGAAAGAGCAGGTGCCATGGGCCAGAGGCTCTGCCTGAGAAGTTCCGACACCCTCCAACACTCAAAAACCAGGACACCGATACAAGTTTCCTGAAGATCTGCCACAACTTGTCTACAAAAGGCAACGGTACTCAAATACAGGAGCTCAACATGAGAAACAGGCCCAGGCGAGTGGAGCTGTAGGGGTGAGGTGGGTGACATTGTCACCAAACCCAAATCAGGAAGCACGGGGAAGGTGGTCTCAGTTCAGCAAGGCTCAGCCCTTAGTGCTTCATCACGTGAAGAGACAGCATCTCGTCCATACCAAGATGATCGCAGGATCACCAGTGAAATAAATACCTATTTAAGTGATATGGGTTGTGTGTGACAGTATCTTCCTGAAATGGATAGTAACCATTTCATTCCACCAATTCTCAGTTCTCTTGTTTGAAAAAGGAAGTACATAATAAACAAATACATAAAGGAACCTGAAACAGCTGGCATAAAGCTAGAGACCTCCTCATCTTTCAAGCTGACTTATTTGATCTGGAAAAAAAAGGAACAAAACAACCTGACAGCTTTTATTGCTTCAGCAAATGCCTTCTACTTCTTTTTTTTCAAATGGCTGTTTGTTGGTTGTGCTTTTTTTTTTTTCTTCCCCCTTCATTTTAAGAAAGATTTAGAGGTCTACTCAGGAGAAGTACAGAAAAAGTAATTTTTTCCCATGGTTTTGCTGACTGAGACAGCATAAATAAGGATGCAATTTACTTATCAAATCCAGGTTTTCCAATGAATTAATAAAACTCTTATGAAGTTTCTCTGGGATGAAGGAGCTTATAACTACTCAGCCCACTTAAGCTATTAGTAAAATACAAGTCATCATCTTTATGTGTTTGCCTATTAATGATGCTACTATTTACATTTAGGAAAAATATTAGACAATAGTATTAGAAAAATAAGAAAATTGAAACCACACAATCAATTTGAGACAAACATCAAGGCCCTTCAATTAGATGATGTATATGTCAGGGATGATATTTTGGGAAAGTTGTTTTAAATCCAGCTGGCTTTGGCTTTTTCCCCCCTTTGCTCAATACCCAACTACCGAGCCAAGAGTGCCTGACCCATGGCTGGTGTAACCACCAAGTGACTTCGGAGCTCACAGTGCCCAGTGTCACCTGCTGAACCACCACCACCAGTATCCACAGCTGCCCAAAGCACCCAGGAACCCATTCACCCAAGCTGCCTGTATTTGCATTCAAAAGAAAATCCTGTTTACTAAAGGTCAGTTTAAATTTCATGTAAGGGGAAAAACAATAGCGAACCACAGTCAATCAGTAGCTCAACTGCACAAAGACTGGAACACTCAATAAAAAAAAAAAGTCAGGATTAAAATTATGTGTAAAGTACACAGGTTCTCTCAGAAGACGACAACACTCAATAAGCTTTGACGTTTTAAGTCAAAAAAAATTCCCTTTAAGTGATGTGGTCACTAAAGCACGCAAGAAAAAGTATTTAAAGCAAAGGGTCATAACAGACTGGAGAATTATCAAATACTTTTACTACAGCTCTTTGATATGCAGAATGGTATTTTCTTAATTAGTGTTGCACTCTCTAGAGAATTATTTATTAAATCTATACATACAGAGACTCGAACAGGTTCACAGCGACCTGCACAGTGTCACTAGCTAACTGTGTACCACCTACTCCACTGTGGATCTGATTTGCCTTGACAGTTTAGAACCTGTGAATGATATGTGATCATTGGTGAATTAAAAACAATAAAAGGGGGAAAAGGAGACCTTGAGACAAAAGTACCCTGAAATATAAATTACCGTCCTTTTGTAGAATAGTGTCAAACAGTATCTGCTTTAGAAATAAACCCATGCTACCACACTTCCAAGTGAGTTCCACATTACTAATGCTATTCTCCTACATCTCTGCATTTCTTCTCTTCATTCACTTTGCCCTCAACTTTCTTAACCCTTCTGAGTTCACATCTTTCTTTAAATACATTTTTGATTTCCTGTATATATTTTTGTATGTCATTTCACACAAATGTGACTATATTTTCATAAAAATCTGCATAGCAGTTTACAGTAATTTATTTTGAATCAAGACCACACTTACAGTTTCATTAGGACTGAGATACCCAATCTTTCTTCATCTGAAAGAAAAAAAATAACAAAAAAACCACCAAACAAACCACACATCCCAGTCACTTTCATCCAAATTAAAATCCCCGGAAGACACGTGAAACTTCCAGCTGGGCAAGTCCTTAATGAGGAGAACATGCTACATTGTCTGTTTCTTTTTAAGCTCTTTCCCAAAGCCTTCCCTACTGCTTCTGTCTCCAATGGGACAGTGGACGACGCAAATCTTTGCTCTGACAACTCAGCAACAGAAGTATGTAGAAACAGACATACTTGCAACAGACCATGCAAAGATTTCCAGATTTTTCAGTCTTCTGGAACTAGAAAGCCAGCAGTAAAAGCAAGTCATAATGCTAACCATCCCTCCCATACTCCCAGCAACCACCTTAACAAATGTACACCCTCAGGTGAACAGCATCACCATTTTAAAGTCATGTTTACTGAAATCTACTCTAGTTTTAACATTATTTTAAACACCACAATCTGTGGAACACTATTTTTCCACACTAGAGAAGTGATACTTCTCCGTCTAAATAAAAGCAAATGGAGACAATGAAGTTGCTCATCACTCACACTGCCTCTCTGATGTTCTCCACTAGTCAAGTTCCCATTTTATGCTGACCTCGTGGAACAAGACAAAACAATTATTTTTACAAAAGGGAAATGTGCAGTTGCAGAACACTAACAACTGTCTGGGGCAGCCATAAATTGCTTTTATTTTAAAATTCAGTTTGAAGGTTCCTTTGACTTCTGCTACAATAACAAATGGAAATACCATTTCCCAAGAGACAGGCCAGCTGCTTCAGGGTCTCAGATACATCATTTCCCAACACCCACAAGCCTCCAGAATAGCTGCTTCACACCTTCACAGCCTCGCGTATGTATGTATATCCTTTAGCAAGACCCACAAGCCTCCTGCACTCATACAAAGTATTGAAAACAAACAAATACACAAAAAACAACAAAAAAAAGAGAGAGAATAGTTTTAATAGCCTATTCTCTCTTACAAAGTATTGAAAACAAACAAATACACAAAAAACAAAAAAAAAAAGAGAGAATAGTTTTAATAGCCTATTCTCTCATTCCTCTTACCCTTAGAAAGGGCAGACCTTCCCTCAGAGCAGCAGGAAGTACAGGGCTCTTTCTGTAGCTACAACTGAAAACAACTGTTCAGTCAACACAAAGGGAGATAAAACTTATCAAACGTAAGGTGCTTGTTGAACACGCTAAGATCAAACAATGTCTTCAGCTTTAATTTTTAACATCCACTCAACTTGTTATTTTTATTTCATACACGGAAGACACTAAGCAGCACAGCACCTACTGGCTATTTTCCATTAACTGTTTTTTATTAACAGAGAACTGATGCATGGTCGTTGACAAGGAATGCTTCTTACTTGTTAAAAGTATAGCGTGGAAAGGGGAGTGTAGTTTGTAGGAAAAGCAGTAAGTGTATTGAAGGTGACAGCTAAGAGGATCACAATCTCAGTACGTTATGTTCCCTGTGTGTCTAAGACCCAAAAGCACCATCCCTTAGCAGCAGAGGCAGGACATACTTCCGTGTGCTCTCCCTCCAGTGCCCTCACTAGCCAAATTCTAGATGAGAAGGTCCTGCTGAAAACAAATAAGAAAACCCTCCCAAAACAAAATAAAAAAAGCATTGTTGTTTGTGGACTCTGTGTGAGTCACTGTAAAGAGCTGTTCGTAATTCTTCAAGTGTGTCTGTGTTAATACCCTCTCAGAAGACTGGTAACAACATCCTACGTGAAAAAGGGAGGCTGTCACTACAAAAACAGCGACTACAAGATTCAGTGTCTGATCCTGCAGCAGGCTACGGGTCACAGCTCTCAGAGGAAAAAAAAAAAAAGTAAAGAGATTATTCCAAGTAGCTGTCATAAATTTCATAAAATGGGGATGTTCCTGAAGCATGAAGAGGATGAAGTCTGTGCTTTAGTCAGACGAGCTTTAATATTGATGGGAGAAGTTTATCAGCCATATGGTAGCAGGCTGATATACATTGACTAATCCATTTTGAAATCCTAAGACAGAAAATAGCTTGCCCTTTTACAAGTGCCAAAACAAGACACAAAAATACAAAGCAACAGCTTAAAAGGCTTTGCCTTACTGAGGCAATCCAAAGCAGCCTGAAGTGTGGACTGTGAAATTTCTTCCCTTCCAAAATTAATGGTCTTTTGGGGAAGAAATAAAAAAAAAACCCAAAAAACACAAAACCAAACATGTTCATAGATGGTGTGAGGAGCCAGCTTCAGGTGAATGCCCCCACATCTCCTTGCCCTTACAGAGGGTGACAGGAGCCAGCAGCAGCTTAGCACAGCACCCTCACCAAGCCCAAACCTGCAGGACATGTACCTATGGAAAGCCAAGAGCTGCCAGAGCACCAGCTGCGCTGCCTCTCATCAGCAGAGACACAGTGTGCAGGGGAACAATTTGTTCCATGCTGTGGAGAGTTACTGTCTTTTAGATATATTGCGATGAACCAACATTACCTGGAGAAACTGGGATAAGGAAGAAAATGAATATATTGACTAGCAGCAATTAGGAGCAGGACAAAGCTCTGTAGCAGTATTGTTCTTGACGTGGTCTACGTGAAAGCAGAGAAAGAAAGGCACTCTAGAGCCCGACTGATCCTCATTGATCAATCTGGCCCAGCACACCTACTCACAGAAGAGGGATTTGGGTAGCCATGTATCACCACAGAAGAGCTGCAGCTCCTGTCACATCTCTACCGCAGAATTTGGCTTAAAAGGAAGATCAATAAAAGCACAGGTTTCTTTTCATGAAATCTAAACTTCGTTTTCCTCGATGATATTTCTGATATGGCCTACTATAATCACTAAAATAACTTCTAGTAAAACTGTAAGGAGTATTTGCTCTTTAAAACTACTGAGCAGACAGAAGTCACCATCTCCAACCAGAGTTTGCTCAAGTCCAAAAGCAGATTTCAACAGGAGAAGCCTCTTGTGCTGGTACAAAACGATTATTTTCTTCACTCTGTCTCCAGATAGCACACTCCAGATTATTAAAGCTGGCCAGGACCTTAAGGTTAGCAGCTGGATTTTTCCTCTATTCAAGTCAGAACAAGAAAAACAACAGGCACTAGGACAACTACTAGTTCTAAAGCCTTAGAGGGCTCAGTTACCAAAATAATCCCTTCAGCCCACAGGTGACAGGACTATTTGAAATAGGAATTTGTTTTTATGTATCTCAGTGCATTTACATTAATTGAAACCACGTTAATATTAGAACGCTCTACACTTTCATTTTAAGCCTTCAGTTGAATGGCAAGTGTAAGATACCATCACTAAACTGCACGTGTAACTGTAACAAGATAGGAATTTGTAAAACATAATTTAACAACTATTGGAGAAACAATATTTCTTTTCAATCTGTTTTGGTATTTATGCAATACCTTTTTGCTCATCTTTTTTAATGAAAGATTTCATCTTGCATATTAAGTTACTATTGAAATAAGTGCTTTAAATCATATTGTGGAGATCTAAAAAGGGATTTAAATCATTTATAGAATTTCAGCATCCATGTGAAAAGAAATAATTTAATACATTAATAAGCTATAGAGCATGTTTAATTTAGGGAAGTAATATTGACCCACTGCATGAATCATTCACCTTTGCCAAATAAGGTTCATTTTGTTATGGAACAGCACAGGTACTGAAAATCAATTCCTGTGAAGATAATTTTCTCTTGAAAAGAAGGGGAACTAGTAACAACACAGGGGAAGAATGTTTCTAAATTAAACCACAAATATTTGCCCTCTCCACCCAGGTCCCAGGAGCAATTCATACAGCACACCACCACTATTTCCAATGACGTGGCAAACCATAACTAGTGAGCATGTTCAAGTGGCCTTGTAAATTCACATATGCAATATTTCCAGTGTATCTCCCTAAAAAAAATAAACAAAAATCATCCTTCCTGGTATTTCAAACTATAATGAGCACATCATTCGCATTGTGATCTTTCTTATCTTTCAGTTATGCAACTTGGGTGTGAGGGCAAGGGACATAATTTAGCAATAGACACATCATCCAGGAGGCATGTTTGTAAATAAACCCGTCATTCACCTTTGAAAGGCACAAGTCATCACAACGTTAAGTTTCTCCCCACCTTCCACGCTGGTTATAGGACACTGATGAAAGAATAAAGCCACAATTCATCATAATAACATGAAGCTGATAATATCTACTTCCCAAAACCGGATTTAGGGGAAGGCAGGGGCAGAACAGAAACCCACACACAAACCCAAGTAGCCCTTACAAGCTGTGGAAAAAGTTTTGCTTCAGCAGTGATGAGCCTCTGGCTGTGTCTGCAGCTCCCAGGAGGGGAAGCCTCCAGGGCGATGAGGGGTCCCCTGACCTGTCCTCAGTTTCCCTTCCTAGGAAGCAAAACCTTCCCTTCCAGCGCCGTTCCTCAAGACATCTCCCACACCTCTTGAGGCATCCCTCTCACTTCCAGGATTCAAAAGAAAGCCTAGGAGTTACGAGGCACGAATTTTAACACAGAACCCCAACGAGAACCACACACGCGTGCCTGCAGACACGGCACGTACAGTGACACTTGTCTAGAACAAACTTAGGCCACAGGAGCCGAGCTATCCTTGGCGATCCGTCCCCTCGCTCGCACCCACTCGGAAAGGAGGCGATTCCCAGGGGAACAGGGCACGGCCAACAGGCCAGAAGTTCAAAGGTAACGCTTCCACAAACCAGCAAAACCGCGTGGGCGCAGACACACACACACACCCCCTCCCCCAGGCACCGAGGGTGTTTTGAACCGAATTACAGCTCGGAGGGCGTTTTCAACACTGGGAAGCTGAAGGGACCCAGCCGGCCTCCGCCTGAACGCCGACACCTCCCCGGCGCCCCGCTGACCCGCACCCGCGGGCACCGCCGCGGCCCAGGGCCCCCAGCCCTTCCTCCCCACCGCGGCCTGGCCCCGGCCGCCGCACCTGTCCCGCCGCCCCCCCGGCAGGCGACTACCGGCCACGGTAGCGGCCCCCGAGCCCTCCGCGAACGGCGACAGCCCCGGGGCGGACACACACACAGCGGCCTGGTCAGCCCGCAAGGCGCTGCCGCGCACCCCCGCCGACCCCCCGCCCGCCCGCGGGAGAGGCCGGCGGCCGCCTCCCCGTAACCTGCCGGGCCGCCTACCCGGGCTCTTGAGGTTGTAGCGGGCCTCCATGGCAGCGGGCACCGCTTGCTCCCTCCGCGGCGATTCCGGCAGCGGCGGCCGGGACAGTGGGCGGAGGAGGAGGAGGAGGAGGAGGAGGAGGAGGAAGGCCGGGCCTGGCCCAGCCCTCCTCGCCTCGGGAAACTCCCCTGACGTGGCAGCGGCGGCCCAGCCGTGACCGCGGAGGGAGGCACCTGCCGCGGCGTCTCCCCGCCCCGCGGCCGGGCCCCTCGGTGGGGCCCGCCCAGGCCGGGGCCCGGAGCAGGCCGCGGTAGGCGGGGGCGGGCGGCCGAGGGTAGGGCAGGCCGCGGCGGGGGGTGAAAATGGGAAAAATTCACCACCCTTCTTTGCCGTCAGCGGGGGGGGGAGGAGGAGGCAGGCTCCAGCAGCCGTGGTGTGACGCTGGGGCCCCGCGGCAGAGCCGGGCCGCCATGCCATGCTGCAAGCACCAGGCCGCTGTTCTGCTCGGTGCCTGCGATAGTGAAAATGCCTCCACATCTCCCCATCATCTCGTCTCTGCCTTAAACGGCAGAGATCGTGGGATGAGGTGCCTCAAGACCTCACAGCACAAGGAGGTTGGTTTGAAAGCTGGGGGTGGTTAGAAAAGGGGCTTCCAGGACCCTGCCCAAAAGACTTAACCGTGCTGTGAGGCTTAGTAGCATCTTGTTTGGTGGTTTTCACGGTCATGAAAGGCTGAAGTTGTGTCATACGCCAAAGACTGTTACTACTTCAGGCAAGAATTAATCAACAAGAGCTTGACTTGATGGGCAGATCCCCTTGTCCACCCCACAGTGCCAGAGGAATTGTTTATATGTATGACTTTGGTTTCTCTGCCGCCTAGTTATAGCTACAGTACACTTGGGATAGCATTTTTAACAGTTTATAGCTACAGAAATATGTAACAAATTGAAACGGTCATGTTCTCAGCAGTCTCGGTTTCCCTTTAATTCACTACAAGCTGTAAATAAGAAACATGTCTGAGCTTTTATGCGCTTTTCTTCAACAGCATAAGCTTGAAACTCTTGTCTCTAGCTCATGAATTATCCTTAATTTCATCTACGTTACTTTAATATTCTTGCTAATAATCTTTAAAAAAATATTTTTTCATGTTTTCTTTTTCATTCTTTGATTGAACAGCAATGGAAGACAGTTGTAAACAAAAACATCTGAGTAGGTTTGTTTTTTTCACCTCCTCATGTTCTCAGAATTGCAAAACCAGGTGTTACTCTTCCCTTTCTCGTTGGGTTGCATCTCGTGATGTTGTGGTAACAGCAATAAGTAAATAAAGCAACTTCACCTTAACAAGTACCTGAATTTTCGGAGGGGCAAAGTGATCTTCCTTTTTACAGGACAAAGCACTAGGAATAATGTAAAGCATAAATAACTTGTATAGCAGAAGGGAAGGGATGGCGCCAGACCTTGGGGTTGCCTCTTACACCAAAAGCACCCCAGGGTACATTAAACAGCCAAAACCTCTTGATGGCATCTCAACGTTTCTGACTAACAGAGGCTGCTCTGATGGCTCAAGATGGTGAGCTGCAGGTGCTGGGTGTCATGTTTACAAACTGTTTTGGTCCTTCTTAGCAGGTATGTCCCATCTTTCCTCATTTTCTGGGGGCCATCTTTCTGTGCAAGTGGGAGAAGGACTCTGGGACCATCTTGTGACTCAATCTTGGCCTTCCCCAAAGTGGGAGAGCAGTATTTTGCATTTGGAAATCTGGATTTCCATGTAAAAAGATCTGGGATCTATTCTGATAGAAGATAATTTTTAAAAATGGTATTTTAATGTGAATAATGGCATGAATCAAGCAGTGAATTATGAACTAGTTAAGAGTAATGTGGAGTTCAGTTTTCCCTTCTGGGCTCTGGCTTTTGACCCCGGCTGCACTTACAGTCTTCGTTTTATATAGTTCAAGGGGGAAGCACCTGCAGTTCACATGAAGCTCAGGCTTTTAGCTAAAAAAAGAAATACACAGCCACTGTATCTACATGCCACCTAAGCACTATCGAAAATAAGCTGAATAGACTTAAATTGTAAGTAACAGAAATTCCCTGATAGCTCATATACGTTCTCCCCGTTGAAGGAAGCTACATCATGGCCTGGCTGGGTGCTGGGATCGTCGCCACGTGGAATTGTGCAGAGCTGGCAAGTACGAAAGCGCTTGGATTTTCAGCCATATTATGAGTTAAAAGTCAGAGCTGCGGGAGGTGAATGCTGCCAGCTGAAACCCCCGATTCCTGGGAAGTAGTCAGCGTAGGGATAGAAATCTGGGGATTAATTCCCAGCCCCGCGTGTCAGCAGCTGCTCGGAGCAGACGAGGAGCAGGCACTGCAGAGCTCCGGCACAGTATTGCCCGTCCCGAGCAGCAGCATCCTTCCTCTTCCCGACTCCCATCAAAAATGCCCTTTGGATTAGTGTTTTCATCTGCCTTTTGTTTCCACTTTTGCACGGAGAAGCCATTTTGTGCTAGAACTTGTGCTTCTTTAAAACCAAACGCCAAATATAGTAGCAAAATTGCAGTCAAATCCTACATGCTGGCAGCACTTCGTGTAACTTGTGTATCCTGTCATATGATCTAACTTGGTGAAAAAATAAACGTGGTCAGCTGAAGCAGATAGAAACTGAAAGTTTGCCTGGACACTGCTGCAACAAAGATTTCGTTATTTAATACCACAGTGAACCCTTGCAGAAAGATTTTGTACAACTTCACCAAGTTGGTTGCAGGACAGCAAGAATCAGCAGTTTTGACAACTCAAAATATTTAAAATTGTGTGGCTTTAGTAAATGATATACGTTGAAGTAAGGTTTCAGTTTGACAAAAAAAAAATCACTAATAATTTCTAATATTTTTTTTTTAGTTTCCGAGAAGATGGTTTTGCCCATGTTTCTGTGTACTTTTCTGCAGTTGTGGTATACTGATTTTTTTTTTCTTTTGGCTGGAAACAGAGGCTCTGATACAGCCACTTAGCTTCAGAGCAAAGGAGCACACACAGGGTCTTGCAAAAAATATTAGAAAATTAATGTTGATCGTAAGGTCTGGTAAAATGCATGTTACAAAGTTAATGACAATCATACAGTCTGATAAAATGCATAATTGTTCAATTGCAGCCATTTCTACTGTGAAAGAAAGGCCAAATCAGAGTAAAAACAGGGGCAGAATTCCACTGGACAACTGCAGATTACGGGTATACATTCCGAGCTGATTACCAGAGTCTCACTTTATGGGTAACCGAGAGAAACAGGAGCTTTTACAGCAGGATTCATCTTGCCTGGAACAAGTGTTAGCTGTAGATCCAACAAATCATGCTTTAAAAGTTCCTGGATTTCTCCATTAGCTGCAAAGGGTGATTAGGCTGTCATCTGTGTTCTAGACCGTCCTAGTTAGGTATTTTCATATGTATGTAGAGCTGCATCTGATTTATATAGCTCTCTGTAGCTGATACAGATTTGTCATGCGTTTCCCCTCAGTTTAAAATAATTACAAACATTTCAGTCGATAGAGCCTCTTATTTTTAACAGTTAAGACTCATGATGACTTTAAAGGTCCAAGAGGGGAGCTCAGCAGGTAGGAATGGGAATCACAAGAGTTCAGCGTGTGGAGTTGGGGGGATGAACACCAAGAAGCCTCCAGCAGGAGCCCCCAGAGAGGTAGTTCCTCACGAAAGAGAAGTGTGGCCAGCAGGTCCCAGGAGGTGATTCTACCCCTCTACTCTGCACTCGTGAGACCCCACCTGGAGTA
>JAOXNO010000024.1:82639117-82663271 GCA_028565335.1 Limnodromus scolopaceus | reverse complement strand
AAATGAAATTGCTGAAGGAACAGGAGTGGAAACAGTGCTGAGCCAGGGGGCCAGGACTGGTGGGAGGGAGCCGATTCATGTGCCTCTGCTGCAGAGCTTGAGTTCAGCACTTGGGGTGTGAGACCAGACAGCGTGATGAATGGGATACTGGCAGTCAAAAGAAGTTCTAGCAGCTGCGAAGGGAATATTGAAAGAGAAGCAATTTGTGGATCAGACCATTTGGCTCACCAGAGGATGATTCAGTTGTTGAAAAGGGCACTGCGGAAAAGCAGAGTTAGGCTCCACCTCTGAAGTGCGAGGTTTAGAGACAATGATGGCCTCTGGGACCTTTGGATGTCGCTGAATCCTTTTGATTTGGCTCTACTGGATTTCCCAGAAGGCACACCCCTGTTCTCGCTGTATGCTGCTTCGCAAAAGGAGCTGAAGCAGATTACGCTTCCCACGGCTCGGATGGCTTTTGTTATCAAAATAGTCCCCCAAACCGATGTGGATGTGCATGAACAACAGGGGAAAATTCAATCAGTAGTTGATTTAACCTCAGAACAAGTAGGAGTTCTACCACAGGTGTCAGCTCCCTCGAATGATGCTACTGCCAAGTGGATGGTGGAGCTTCTAGAAACCCCAGGAGGGCTGGTTAAAGATTTTAACTTTATTGCTAGGACATCCACCACGCCATCCGGTCAGGCAGCTTTATCAGCAGCATTAGAGGAACTCCAGCTGCGGAAGAGAACTCACAGCACTGGGTGTGAAGGACTCTGAAAGCATTACTGGCTCCCAAGCTGTTAGATGGTGGTTGTTTTATCTGGAGGAACAGAAAGCCGAGGAAGAACTAATAGCAGTATTTATCAAGGAAGCAGGCAGTAGGTATGAGACTCGGGTTTTGTGTGGGAAGGAGCAAGGAGGCAGCCGAATTAGGAGGACCAAGAACATAAAGTTGGAGTGATGAATGGATTGGTACTGGCTGAGCGGCCACCTACCTGACATACAAACACCAGCATGCAAACGTGAGTTCATCTGGGTCAGAAACTCAGAGTTCTGATGAGAAAGTGTATTAGGACTATAGCATTCCCTGATGCTGTTGGGGAACTGGCATGCTCACCACACCTTATACCCCTTTGCATTGACAAGCTGAAAGTTCTTCTTTTCCTCTTGAGTATTGTCAGGCTGTTTGATCTCCCTGTGCTGAGCAGAGGCCACAGAACATCGCTGCTCTCTTGCTTTAGAAATCCATTTCTGATTTCCAGTGTGAATGTGTTCATAGAATCATAGAATTGTCCATGTTGGAAGGGACCTTTAAGATCATCTAGTCCAACCATCAATCTAACTCTGATAAAAAAAGCCATCACTACGTCAACGTGTCTTTTAAATACCTCCAGGGATGGTGCCTCAACCATTTCCCTGGGCAGCCCATTCCAATGCTTAAAAACCCTTTCAGTGTACAAATTTTTCCTAATATCCAATCTGAACCTCCCCTGGAGCAACTTGAGGCCATTTCCTCTTTTCCTATTGCCTGTTCCTTGGGAGAAGAGACCAACCCCCACCTCTCTACACCCTCCTTTCAGGGAGTTGTGGAGAGCAAGAAGGTCTCCCCTCAGTCTCCTTTTCTCCAGGCTGAACACCCCCGGCTCATGCCTGGTTTATACTATTTGTACCTACCCTGTCCTTTAGTTCAGCAGAGTCCAGAGTAGCTTTTAGTTCCCACTGAGCGGGGATTAAAACCTATATAAAGGGTAAATCCTACTATAATAGCAAAAGCAGCTCTGATACTGTCCTGTAAATCACCGCTGGGGCACTCCTGCCTGGGCCTTTGAGGACCATATGGTGCAGCTGAGCTCACCCAGACCACCTCACCCTGGTTCGATGGACACATCTTGCTGGGATAAGCCCGTTGTCTTTCTTGGCTTGCATTTTGTGGGAGAAGGCAGCTTGGAACACACTACGAAACGTTGTGCCTTACACACTAGGCCACTCTGTATTATTTTTTTCCCCTCTCCCGTTTGCACTCATCTGTGAGGTGTTTAATCCCAACCCTTCTCAATTTAGGCCGTGTTTAGTTGTTGGGTTTTGTTTTTGTTTTTTTTTAAAAAAAAAGGACATCAGTGTTTTTTTCATCTGGAGATGATTAAGAAGTGTTTAAAATCTGACTACCAGCATAAACTGCAACTTGAACAATTATTTTATGATGCACGTACATACCAAGATTACATAAATATGTCATATCTTTTTAAGGATGTTAGTAGCATGTAATGGATTTTATACAATTTAGATATTTTTGTACTGAAGATTTTATCAGTAGCTTCTTGCTCAAGACCTAGCCTGTGGCTCATAATGCTTATAAGCCAAAGAGGCTGGCAGGAACCAAGGAGACTGGGTACCTGACCTGTTTTATGACAAAACATATACAGAGATAGCCAAATGAGAAAGGTAACAGAGAAGATACCAGGGAAAAAACAGATGAAAAGGAACAGTTTGTTAGAGTCTTTTTGAAACGCAGCCCTTTGAAGATGCGTAGTTGAGCTAATGTGCAAATATTAATACAGTGGGAAGTCAAGTGGGGTGTCAACCGTATGCCACCATATTAGAGGAGCCCAGAAGAATCTCCCAGCCAAACTTCTCGCTTTCCACACGGCTGACGTGGGTGAAGCTGATGTGTTTGTCTGTAACTGAGTAAATTCAGTTTCAGCTATCGATAAATATTTAGAATCTGAGTAAGAAAATTTGGTGTTAATGACCCAATTTCCCCATCGAACAGGCCAGAGAGAAAGTCGCAGCAACAAAAATCACTATGGAATAATGTCATACACATCATGAGTTAAAAAAACCCAACAGTTCCATCACAAAACATGAGAGCTTAAACGATCAATGTGAATTATGCTTTATCAGTGCCGTTTGCTCCTGTCAGTTACAGTTCCATGCTAACGCACTGCATGTCTGTCACCACGGAATTTTAGAAAGACATTCCAGCACTGTAACATTTTAAATAGCCACGTTCCAGCGCATGCTCAAGGATGCATTTTAACTCTTCAAAGAATAGTTAAAGAAAGAAGATAAAGAAATATTTAAAGAAATGTACTCTGGGCTACTGCCTGTTGAATCACTTACAGAGATTTCCTCAACTACAAGTTGTTGGAACCAATGTTTTATACTTATTCAGCTCTGACCTTAAAGTGTCTATGGGATACTATATTTTTGGGGGCTTACTCTAAACCAGTGTTTTAAAGAGACATGGCTAGTTCAGTAATGGTCCCCTCCTACGTCTAGGCAACTCCGATGATACATAAAAATGGAGGCTCACAGATCAGGTATTCTAGAAATACTGCACCATTTGGGAAGTGGTTACTTCTTGCACAATTTCTAGTTTTAAAGGGTATCTCAACACTGCCTTATCAGAATTGTCTCCTGTAGCACATGGGGAATTTAATCTCTTTAAATGAAAAATGAGAATTTCAATAAAATTTAAAGGAAAGAAATTTGAAATAATATGTTCTTTAAAAAAACCCACCGACCTTACATGCCTCACTCAGTGCTCAATCACTTCAGCTAGAACATGAAAACCTCAAGAAGTACTGATTAGAAAATTACTCTAAAATGAAACACACAAGTTATTGCCTAACCTGAAAATACCAAAGTTAAATAGTAAAACTAATGCATTTTTGACGTTCTTTCAATTTTATAATTAAACACATTTGAAATGTAAGTAATCTGATAAAAATACACTTAGTCTGGTAATATCCAATTAGAAATTTTATACGGTAGCTAAAGTCACCATCACTAAATTATGCAACATAATCTATGCCAAATTCTGGAGGAGATTACGAAAGTGGACTTCATAAATAAGTTGGTAGTCTCTAAATACAAGAGTATATGCCTGACTACATAGAACTCAGGCCAAATATATGGAAACTACATTCTTTAGTTATGATTCATACCATAGCCAGTATAATGAGATACTTAATTTTTTAAAAAAGCCGCAAACCCCCCAAAACCAAGAGTGTTTAGTCCAGCATGGTAGGTGTTCTTTGTCCCACACAGTCACCTACGCCTGAAGGAGTAAAGGGAGAAGGACAGAGATTGTGACCCAATGGTGGGTCTCAACATAACAAAAGACAAATGCATGGCCAAAAAATCACGGCAGCCCTTCAGTGAAAGTCCTGGGGACTGGAGAGCTGTCAAAAGGTGGTGTTACTGGTGAGTAACTCCAAAGACATCTTTGCCAACTGAGGGGTTGGTCTGAAGAGCTGCCCTCACCCAAGATGACAGGTGGTGACGGTACCGAAAGGAATTTGAATTCTCTGCATTTTTCAAGTGTTCTGCTTTGATCCCAGCTACTGTCGTCCTTCATAGTGGCACCAGGACTGGTACTTTTGGTTATGCTTAATGTTTTTCACCTTCTCCAGCGCCTAGAACTGCAATACTTCCCAAGTGAGCCTTGATGGAGAAACATGATGAGGAAATGATGAACATCCGGAACTCCACATTTGCATTCAAACCACTGCTGAACTGAACTGAGACCTCCTTACCACAGGTTAAGCCCCTCCTTGATCAACAGAACCCAGCAAACACTGGGGGCTCTTAACCCACTGATAAAGACATGCAGCGTTACACCTTGCCATGTCTAAGAGAAAACTTTCCAATTCCATCTTCCCTGCTGCCTCCAGAGCTCTCTCAGCCAGGGGCAGATCAGTTATGAACGGGCGAGGTGTAGCTCCCCTTACCTGTTTCTGGGGCACAGAAAGCTGCCTCCCATTCAGGTCAAGTTCTTCCCACTCCCAAGAACTGCTGATGCCACCCCAGGACCGCGCACGCCATGGTTTGCGGCGGGACTGGGAAAAAAAAGGAATTGCTCCTCCGACTAGAAACTGTAATTTTTGTTAATTAAATTAAACAAAAACAGCGAATACAGAACTCAGAAAGTAAGTTTTACTTCTTTTTAAGTCTGAGAGTGCTCTGCTGTCCTGGCTGATCCTGTAGCAAGTCTGCCCATGTTCAATATTAAAATAAAAAGTAGTGATGTATGCCGATTACTGCAGCAGGTAGATCGTCCAGTCCTCGTTTTAAGGGTCTCCTCTTGGTTTCAATCACAGACGTACTGCTGTCAGCGGGAATCAGAGCCCAGTGCTCACATCCTCAGGACTTCCTAGCCGTACATCAGGACGTCAGGGTGGAAATCCATGCAGGTTCCTCGCTGCGCCCACTGCAGATGTGCAGGTTCCCAGAACAATCTTAGCAATGTAAATTCAACGTTTCAGACACAACACCCTCTTCCTGAAGCCTTACAAAAATACCAGTGCAACATAGCGCCATTTTACAAAACAATTTTCTTTATAGAAAGGTATTTTAGTGGCATATGCTGAGGTAAATAATAAAAATAGACCCAGCGGAGGGCACGACCAGTGTTATGGAGAACTCCGGATGAAATTTGGCCAAAAGCCTGTTTTATAAAAGCTAATATTAACCTACCAGTTATGATCCCTGGTAAGGTGCTTATTGCTGCAATACTTCAAAATTAGTCTTCGGTTTACAAATTGAAAAATATACGAAATTAGATCTGTATGAATGTTAGGTATTAGCTGTCACAAATTTTAAAAGGCATTGTACCAAGTTTTCTTAATTGTTTACTAACCAATTTGATTGTAGCAGGTAAATAAACTACAGCATACATTTTACCTGACACCATGCATCAAAATCACCATAAAAACTAAGTTTATCAAAGTCCAACTCCACAAGGAAAACATGAAAAAGTGCAAATTATGTACCCAGTATTTCTGTCACAGCTGTTTTTTCTTAATATGGCATGAAAAAGGTTTACAGCATATATTAAGAAAATTCTTACAAGTGTTCACCTCAATGCTTATATATACAACATTTTGCTCAAAGTGCTCACTATATGAAAAAAACTGATTGGATAAAAATATTTAAACAGTGCTTTCTGAACGTTCAGGGAAAATTCATATAATACATCAGTCCCATTTGTTTTCCTCTTCACTCAGTGCAATGAGATGCAGAAGTCACATCAACTTCACAAAAACTCTGCTTGCCACAGTGCCAGAAAACCCCAGTTACAGTGGCATTCTTGGTGTCCCATTGGGAGTGGGTCTTTTATTTTTTTGCATGTGGCTTTGATGTTTTCGAGATCTCACTACTTTCATTCTGACTTCAAATACTTCTTGTATGGCTTTTCGAAAACAATGGAAATTGTAGTCTATTAATCCTACAAAGACAAAAATGTTTTCCATATTAATAAAGACATTTATACAAATGAGGTAATGAGAAAATTGCTTGTATTCTACATTTAGTGAAATACCACACTCTCTGTCCAGAGGTTATAAGAAGTGAATTTCCCAGGCATTTTTTTCTATGCTAAGCAAAAGCATGTTTGATAAATACAAGTCATTCAGTGAATTTGATAGATACAATTAATTCACATTCGTACTACGTCTGATATTAAACATACTTATTAGTCTTAAGAGAAAACAAATAGAAGTACAATGGCAGATAATAAAGCCTTAACTTAGAAAAGAGCTTTGGAGAAGTGTTTGGTATACAACAAGAAAAAAATAGAATCTTTCATAAAATACAGTGTCATTTTGTAAATTTGCTTTACAGAATAACTGTGATAAAAATAAGTAGCATCTAGTAATCAAAAAATTTTCATTTTTTTGACAATGCATAAGCTTTGAAATGGATACTTGATAGAAATATTACCAAATAACAGCCAGCTATATTTCATCTTACATTGCAATTGAAAAATAACACACTAGGCATGCTGTTAGTTTACATACATATATACATAATCGGCAGATAATATAACCAAGTGAGTGGGCTGAATGTGATCCCACAGAAAAGCTGTAAAGCCATACTGGTAGTCAGTCGGCAGACTTACTGGGTGCTACAATTGTGTAATACTGCAATACAATTTTAGAATTTTGGTATTGAGCTTATGACCTCATTCAAAGTTAATGCCATAAGCTTTCTTAACTCAAATACCGCAGTGTTTTCCACTTCAGTTTCCCTAACAGGAGATGATACATATTTCAAATGGTTTAAATCCACCATGTTAATGTTGTGATTTTTTTTTCAGGAATTATTTTCCCTCTCCCTAGTGTTCAGACAAAATATTACATGGAAGTCACCATGAACCAAAAGCTAATCTGCATTATCATACCAACACTGTACAGTTAGAGAGTACAGGCCACAGCAGTAAGTGTCCCAAACTGCGTAGACACAACAACCTGACACAGCTGTGGACAAATCCTAATGGATGTTTATTCAACATGGTGTCTTTTCTGAAACAGTGTTCTTAGTAGGTATGTGAAAGTAATACTTCTTATGCGTACAGGAAAAAAAAAAGAAAGGAAAAAAAAAAAGTGACCACATCTAATGTTCATAGATAATAAAGGCGCTTTGGGTATTAAAGAAAATTCAACCAGTTGAAGTTGTATAAAATAAAAGCTAAACAGCCTGTCAAACGGCCCAGCAGATGTGGTATGAGCGCTGCACTCACTAACACACCAACGCTGACTGGTGAACGATGTATCGCAAGATGGGGACACAAGCCCAGACCGTGGCTCATTCTTCTGGGGGCATTTCCCTAAGACCAGTAACCCAGTGAACATCGTGCCAGTGAGCACAGCAATCATGATCTAAGGTTTCAGTATTGACCTTGCCCAGGGTCAGAGAGATAACCAAGAAATTTTATGTGCTTTAACTTCAAAATATGAAAGCCACCTAGTTCCCAAACACGCAGCTTTTTTCAACAGCCCCCTTTTAGAGATGAGAAAAGCAAGAACATATTTCCTTCTATCAGCCGGTTTCAATAATTTTCCCTTAGTTATGGCACGCAAGCTGTTCCAAACGCGCATGCTGGCGCCAACAGGTACAAATCAGCATTAGCCAAGATAAACTGACACATTCTACTGTTGCAGATGGAAGCTTTGCCGTACTCGATGTAAACTTTCATATGCTTTCATATCAGAGATTTGTCAAATACGTTTGTGATTTCATCTTATTTTAATGCCAGTACAAATACCTCATGCCTTTAAACATGTTATGTGAGCTCTATCGAGCTGTACTTACCTTTAATATTTGTGATACAGCTAGAGAACGTTATCGGCTAATGACAACACCAGTTACTCATTAACTTGCTAATACAAGGGAAAAATAATGCAATAGTAGAAAAGGGAAAAATACCTTTTCTCTCGAAGCTTTCTTCTCTGACAAAACAAACAAGAGCAAGGAATTTTGTCACCTCTTTTAAATAAAGGACAGTCGTATTGTTCAATTTTATGATTGCCATTGATTCTTTGTCATAAGGAGTTCCAGTGCCATCATCTTTAAGCCTAAAAGGCAATAATAAAAAAAACAACCAAACAAGAAAAGATAAACCATCAGATGAGCAAACAAAAGTACTTCCACGTTGGTTCTTTCACCAGATAATCTCAAACTTTATTGAACTTTCTTTATAACCTTTCAGGAGATTCTTCTTCAAACTACACACTATGTAAACTACAAAGACATAGAGATTAAATCATCTGTCCAGTCAAACACTGGGGCTAGTAATCAGATTGTCTGATTGCCAAGTACCTGAACCAGAGCCTTATTTTTTCCGCTGTTACATGCCAACCAATTACCACAAAGTTGTCTGTTTTCTTTTAACCAATGCACTATATGACTTTATCTAAAGCGTGTGAACCAGTAAGTCTGTACTGATAATTCCAAACCTAGTAAACCTGCTTGAGCAGTGGCAGCTGACCAATAGTTTAAGCTACCATGAGACTTTCCTCATGAGATGTTGGCTTTTGCAACATCAAATCATGAAAAGAGATTTCTCCTTCACAGATGATGTGCCATGATGATAACTGTGTTAGTTTTATACCTTGTAATTTTACCCTTATTCCTGAATGCACATACACATCTTACCAAATGGGTAGTTATCACCAACAGCCCAGAACAATTAGTATCAATAATATATTAAAGTTGTGAGTTCCACAGATGCCCCAGCAACAGAGCACAAGAAATGAATTGCAATATCATGTCTTTAGTCTATATCTAAAAACCATGGCAAGCAGATTTCTGGTGGTAAGTGTTAAATGATAACACAAAGACAGTGATAGAGTGACATTTTGTGAATAGAGAGCCCCCCAAGTGGTGTCGTACCGATAATAATTAAATGTGTAGTCTTTTGAACTACACAGCAGCGTCTTTCTCTGTACAAAAAAAAAAAAATGCCACACAATCAGCATCCTTTATGGTATACCTCTGTAAAATCCAACTTCTTGTACAGTTACTGAAGTGACCAACTCAAAAATCTGAGACATACAGTAGAATATGCAAACTTAAGAAATTTTAGAAAGGTATTCCACAATTTGTTATTCTTTTGAAGTTCTAATCTTTGTGCGCATCTGCACTAGGATTCTCCCTCTTACCTTCTCCAAGAGAGCAACAAGTCTACCAATGGGTAAGAACGCAGGGCTACCCCAACCAAAGACTACCACGCTTTAAGCGTTCTGTGGTTTAGCCTCCCAAGTCTGTGCATCTTGATGCACTAATTCTTAATCTGCCCCTGCCTTGCCCAGGAAGAGCTTGGCATTACATGTGGCCAAGGGCCAAGCCATTTAAAACAGAACTTGCAAGATGTACGTGCTACCCCAGGAGATCTCCAGGTGCTAATGTATAAGGAGGGGAAACTGGGAAAAAACCCACCAAGGTCACGTAGAGAAAAGAGGATTAATAGAGAACTGAAGCAAGAGTGAAGCAGGTCTCTAAGGCCAGTAGAGGCCACTAACTATTAAACTAAATATGACACCACTTTTTTTTTTTTTTTTTTTTTTCATATGGGAGGCTTCCTTCAGTTGTATTCCTCCCCAGGGAACAAAAAATGTTAATGTTTCATTTTATTTCAGGTTGGTTACTTCCCACTCCTTCCTCCACATAGAATTATTAGCATAGAAAGAGGAAGGTGTTCACAAAAGAGGCTGGGCAGGGAACAGTGCTTGTTGCTGGCAGGGGATCTGGACCTCAGAGACCTTCCCTCCCATCCTGACGGAATTATTATTTATATCCACATCGTTCTTATGTTGAGGCCATTTGGATTCTAGGCACGCAGTTTTATGAGAAACGTTAACAATGTACTTACCCATATATACAAGAAATGTCAATCACAACATCTATCATATCGCAGCAGAGCTCATAAGTTTGCATATCCACTGGAGTACTGTCCGTTGCAATATAGATCTTACTGACTACATCAAATAAAAATGCTTTTTCAATCCCGGAATTCTATTTAAGAAAAAAAAAAAAAAAAAAAAGAAATAAAAATAAAATGGAAGCCACGTCTTTAAATTAATACCAAACTTTTTTTTTTTTCCCCTATTTGCCTGTTACACAAAAAGCTAGGCTGAAGAAGTGGAAGTTAAACTGCAATCAAGCTCATTTTGAAAGAACTGTATGCACAGCACTGTTGTATTTGTAGCAAACTTTGATGCTCACAGACCTTCCAACAGTTTCCGCCTCTGGGCAGCCATAATGCCAAGTTACACTCCCGAACCTCCCCTCTCTGGAAAGCATCTGGAGAGATTACACTTATTTTCAGTGGAAAATGTATGTGGGGGGAAAAATAGTCCTCCGAGATCAAGCTTTTGGTTTTTCGGTTGTAAAAACAGATATAAATAGAGAGCTGTAATTTAAAGTTATTCTAGCTGGGCATGTAAGAAGATAGAAACAAGGAAAAGAAAAAGCTGATGGACAGAGGAAAGCAGTAAGAGTTTATGAACTAATTTCTCAAGGAAATTGAGAAATTGCCTCATCAGGGTCCGTAGCTGTTTTCCTGTCTGGTTCCTTAGAACACCTTTTAGGATCACAGGAGAAAGGCCAGTATTTTGATGGAGCTCTTTCAGTTTTCATGTAGCACTGGTGGTTAAATCCATGTTTATAATGCTAAGGCTTGCTAACGTGATGACAGCTATGTTCCTCTCGTCCTGCCAAGCTGATTAAGACTCTCTCCATACTTATGTACGTATCGTATTCGCAGCTCTCGGGCCAGCCAGGAATGCTAGCTCATACTCCTTGTGTAGATAACTGAACTGCCATAAGCCTCTACTTCCTGGGGATAAAAAAAAAAAAAAAAAAAGGAAAAAAAATGTGTAGTGTTTAACTGAAAACAGTAGCTTTGCTTGCTGGTACCAAGGAATTACACCTGGGCAGCTGTCCCAGCATTGAACACGAAGGGCAATTTCCCAGCATTGCTAAAGCTCAGGCTATGAAATATGCTTCAGAATCCATCTACACAAAGAAGAGAAGCAACTTTCTCCCACCAAACCGAATTTTCTCCATATATGGGCTTCCCTTTTTAATATGGTTTGGGACTGCTGCCACAGCAGTTTTGTAACTACCAAAAAACACGCTGAAAACCCCTAACAAGTTTTAGTAGCTTCAGCTTCCTTTGTAGTTACAGAACTTTTCCTTTTTCTTCTTCTTTTTTCCTAAGTCAACTATTTAACACATAGTTAAGAAACCAAAGTAACCCTCCCGCTTTCCAAATTTCCTGAAATAGGTAGAAAAATTTCAACCCTAGGTACGCTATTGAACAATGGCCAACAATATTTTGGGCATTTTCTTCTTAAAGGCGCTTGGAACCAGGTGATCTTTAAGGTCCCTTCCAATTCCAATCATTCTATGATTCTACGGATTCTGCCACCATTGCACACACAACTAGGCCTGGAAACACCATTAATAATAATAGAGACTATAGAGGTGAATTTCTTGCATTTCATTATGGAAAAGACTCTACGAGTGGCACATTTCAGTAATTCATTAATACAAGAAATATTTTTTAAAAGTATACACTGTGGATACCGCACGACGTACATGGGCTGAAGTACAAGGAGAGTCTCAAGAGAACTGGGCTTATTCAGCCTGGAGAAGCCTCATTGCTATCTACAAAGACTTAATGCAACGATGCACAGAAGACAGAGCCAAACTCTTTTCAGAGCCACAGGTTGAAGGACAAGATGCAAAAGGCACAAGCAGGAATTCTGACTTCATATAAGGGGAAAAAAAAAAAAATTTAGCATGAGAGTGGCAAAGCACTGGGAGCATGCTGACCTGAGAGGTTGTAGAGTATCCATCCTTGGATCTAGCATGCTGAACTAAGAGGTTGTAGAACATACATCCTTGGATCTAGCGTGCTGACCTGAGAGGTTGCAGAGTATGCATCCTTGGATATATACAAAGCTGGACTGGACCCAGCCATGAGCACCCTGCTCTAACTGGCCTGACCCTGAGCAGGGGCTGACCTCTGAAGGTCCCTTTCAGCCTCCATGGCTCTATGAGCCTACGTTCTTTGAGCACTAAGAACAAAAATGTATGCATATTTATTTTGGTTATTCTGGGCCCATGGGATAGTTCTTTAATTTTAATTTTTAAAGAATAATTCTGACAGCACCTCAGATGCTTCAACAGATGCTGTCAAATAACATTAATCACAAGATTCACCCATAAATATCATATAAGTATATAGCCATAATTAATTGCCAAAGCACATATTTGAAAATAGAAGTCATTTTAGATAAAAGAAGTTGGACCTTGAGCCCTGTAGTGTCACTCATGAGAAGTCAATTATAATTTTTTTTTTTATTATAGAAAGAGAGACATAGTGATAATTTCAGCTGTACAGGTAAGATGTATCTTAAATTATTAAGATGCCAGTGACGATATAATAACATTTAACAATGAAAAGTGATTTTTTCCATCTCAGAACTCTGGCTGCTGCAGCCTGCCTTTACCTGCAGTGACAGTTTAAAAGGTTTTCATCTTGGAATGTTTGCCTTGTCAGCAGTTATGCCTGCTGGTAAGGGCAGAACTTGGTGTCTTAACTTAAACCACATTTGTTTTCAGTGGAAAACTGAAACTGCTGAGAAACTGGCATATATTTGCTTCTGCCAAACCTTGTACAGTGACAGAAACTTTGGTGAAAGGGTGGGATGGAGTGCCAGGAGTAGTAACCACTAAACTGTACCCACATGCCTTCACAGATTTCCACTGCCAGGGTTTTTAAGTACAACTTTAAGCGCAAAAGGAAAGGATCTGCCAGAATGTTTGTGAGAAAATTCCTCAAGGAAAAAAATTACCAGTACAAACAATAATGACAAGCCATAAAATCAGGAAACAGGAGATAAAAAATACTATTCAAAGAGACATTATATCATTAACACTCAGGGAAAACGACAATAAGAAATCAACTGTTTCTGTTACTAGAGCAGGAGGGTCCCTTATTAGAGAAACAGAGGCCAACAGCTGCCTTACGCAACCGAATGAAATGCTGCCGTTGATGTCACTGACAGCAGGGCCAGAATAAGCGGTAGTCATCTCTGACACAACCCTACAGCCTGGAAAGAAGATGCAACACGTGCTAGAAGCTCTATCCAGCACTCTGAATCAACCTAAGAGTATTCTACGGCTAATCTGAACCAAGAGAGTCAGTGCGAAAAACCTTCTGCAATAAATATAAGAGATTTTATTTTGGATAGGTAAAAATCACAAGGTAGTTGAAAATCAGATCATTTTTCTCAACTATACTGGGTTTCATAAAGTGGAAGGCAGTTTCTAGTCTTTAAATAGAATGGGATCAGTGAAAGAAGTAGTATTACTCCAATTCCTAGGTTAGGTAAATGGGCCTATCTTTTTCCTTCTTGAAAGTATGAAAAGTAAGCTAAAATTTGGTCCTAAGATAATAAAAGAACTTACCACTCCCTTACAGTTAGAAATGAATTTTGGACAGTTATTTAACCAGGTCTTGCAGCAAACAGCAGATTTAGTGAATGAATTTTAAATATGACATTTGAGTTTACAGATTATGAAATGTAAATTGTTAAATAAACAAAACTGCACTTATTTTATTTTTACCATGATAACTCATTGTTTGTTTTTAACACGTACTTTCTAACATCCCTCAAAAAAACCCCCAACAGCTCTAAAATGAAAATTCCCGTGTCACACAATTATGATTGCTTAGTAAGGCCATGGTAATTAAAAAACAGACATCCTGATAGAGAGTTAGGTAACATTTACATGGGTTTTGAATGCCAAACCAACTGTTATTTTATGCTTTACAAGCAGTTACATTAAAGAACGTAGAAGCAGTATTATCACACCGATGGTTCCTCAAACGTACGAACTAACACACTGTGGCACTATAAAGTTGGGCAAAAAACCTGGTGTGAACTTAGAGAGTGATCACAGATCTATTTTTGCAACCATCAGCTTTTCACGTTGGAAGCCTTCATGGCATAAATGAAAGCAAATCCTTGCTGCAAAACCCAAACTAGAACACCAGCACACCCACACTTTGATACCCAGCACACTGACTTGCCGGGGTAAGGCATGACCAAAATCCGTGTCAAGATTTGTTGGCGCTAAGTTGCTCAAGTGAAGAGGCACCCGCTGACTAATTCTGTGCTGGAAAATGATGTTTAGTCTTCCTGTGGTTGCAAATAGAGTCATTCTGAGTCTTTTGTCTAGAAGATACTCATAAAAACAGACAGTGAGCACTCTGAGGACATAGTGATGTAGCTACGCCTTGCTCTAGGTCATTAACAAACTGGATTTTGCTCTATTTGGAGCTAAAAAACAGTTTGAGAATGTTTCCCCTGCTGAATAATGGCAACAGCATACATCTCTCACTTTTTTGGACTTCCCGTTCATTTGAAAGACTCGTTCTTCCTTACAAATTACATCTGATATTCTAGATATTACTGGAGCTGCCTTCTGGGTGTTCCAGACACGCAAGCGACTACCATCGGTCCTTCAGGAAGCAGCTCGTGCTCCATTCAGCTGGTGCCTTGGCAGAAATTTTTCACCAAACAGCGAGGAGACCTCAGAGATGTGACTCGCAACACAAGTGACTGGGCTGACTCTGAGACAGCTTTCTCTCTAAGACCATGTAGCATATTCAATATCCCATTGCTCCAGAGCTGTTGTCATCGCTCCTCCGTTACCCTCCTGTCCTAAGGGGAGGGTAACTGGTATATGGTCCAGCCATTTTGGTAGAAACAAACAAACAAACTGTTCATTACCAACTAGCATCATTTGTTGTCTAATAGTAAGAGAATAAGTTGTGGAAAGACCTTCCTCTAATCCTAGTTTTCCCTTTCAGCAACACATCCAACTTTTCTCTCTCTCTCTCTCCCTCCATTTTCACACCCTACACTGAGAAACTGTGAAGTCTAATCTTATCTTACAGGCTGTTGAATGATACTAAATAATTTCATTACTTTGAAATCACAAAAAGGCACAACAGAATACCTTACTTAGAAATTGAAGCTTGGCAAATTAATGCTAGATGCAAGGTGCAAAATCACAGTACTGTAAGAAAGGGTGCAGTTCCAGGAGCCACTATGACCTGACTTAACAACTGCCAAAATGGGGAGTTCCTCCTTTTCACAACTGTGCTCCCCTCTACTCACGACCCCGTGTTCCCACCTTGTGTCAAAACAAGAGCATGTTGGACTCCTCCATGACCTGCGTTTAACTAAGGTAAACAGTGCATTAGTTGTGTCATGGTGACTCCTCCACAGTGAGGGAACAGGTGAGCGACAGAACCAGTACAAAGGAGAGGAAGGGACCACACATACGGGGACAGTGGAGCAAGCAATTACCTCCACAGTGATAACAAGCCGCTAGATACACAAAGCTTTCTAATTGGCCTTGGAAGATGTGAAAGTTGCGATGGACTCTACCTCTAAAAATTTCAAGACAAGAGAAGACCTTCTCAAGTGGGTTAAATTCCAATACAAAGTAGAATTAATTCTAGGAAGCTCTACAGACAGCTTTACTTAAGAGGTCAGACTAGATGACGTTTCTTTAGGGATTTATTTACACAAATTTTAAGTACTACTTAAACAAATGCATGCAGCACAGACCTTTGCAACATTCAGATTAACATACAAGCAAAAAAGTGCTGGCTCCTAACGCGCTTTATGCAATTCAGGGAATACTGTGAGTCTCTCAGCAACACCATTTAATAGACAGGGAGGTGAGGCCAAGCAATGCGTGTGGGTGCATTTCAACTACGTTTTGGTCATTTCTCCGAGAGTTCCCATTGCTCATAATCTCTCAGAAGGCAGAGAGCAGACCATCCGAACATGCATGTTGGACATAGCTGGATCTACAGACAAAGTATATAACAAGTACTTACTGAAATAAAGATGTTAAGCAGGTTTTCCAGTGTTGGGAGCTGTGGAATCAGTTTCTGTACCACTTTGCTAAACGCTTCAAATATAGAATGATCATATATGCTTGTCAGATAAAAGCTGGAAAAAAACGTCACCACATTTTCCTTTTAGCCACATTCTGTGAACATGATGTACCTTTCATAATATGAGTGAAATGAAATATTGTCAAACAGCAACTGCCTACACTTATGCAATTAACCCCTTGTGATCAGAAGTCACACATTATGATTGAGGCATAGGCTTCACCTCCATACAAAAAAACCTCTAGACACTGCAAACTGGACCTCAATGTAGAACTTCAGGATGCAACTCCCACCTTGGTATACTTACTGAAATATTTTTCAAATGGCAGGAGAGGAATAATACTAAGTATATCTGTTGTGATCTACTTTTTAAAAGCTGTGGACCTATTTATCAATGCAATGATGCACTCAAGTTGTTAAGAGCTCTAAAGAGCTGGCATGTTCATGGAGCGGGTGTCTCTTTTTAACATATTTGTACTTGGCTTTGGAGCGCTAAAAAAGACATGACAACTTGATGTCCTCTAGTTCCCACTCTGCAGAAGTCCACTATTTTTCATTATTTGCTACAATAATCCGCTTTATCAGCGGACATAAGGCAAAGAGACAGCACCTGCCTTCCCAAGTGGCTCCACGCAGGCTGCAGCAGCGAGGACGAGTGGCTGGGAGGGGACTGCAAGGCAGAGGGGTTTCAAAGAAGGCAAAAGTGCTGTAGGTGGCATATATACTCTACTTGCTGGAGCTCTACTGCTTGCTGCCACTGTCCAAGCTACTTATTTCAAGACAGCAACTTATTTCCGCTGCCGCAAAAACTGGTAGGACTTGGGAGTATTTTTTTTTCTGTTTTTAAGCACATCTCTCCATCTTTCCCTCCAAGACAGCAATCAGAAATAAGATACTTTCTCTGGCTCAGGCCAAACGCAGTGTCTCTGATTATCCTTTTCCTTCATCTATCAAAAGCTTGTTGTCTGCTACTTCAAGAGAACAGAAAATGGTAACTTGTCAAATAAGCTGCTCTCCTCTTAAGGATTCACCACACAGCAAGCAGCTTTTCTCACCTGAGGTGAATCTTCTCCAATCCAGCATCTGCAAGGTCATCATTTGCCCTCTGGTGAATATCCCTCTGTGTTTCAATCTTGTGATCGTCAGATAAACCATCCACTTTATGGATAAAGATTTCAAAGTTGATATCCGGATTCACTTTATAGGCTCTGGTCACAGTAAGATGCAGCCGAGCTAATGCTTCCATATAATCATCCTAATGAAGGAAAAAGAAAAGCTACAACTGTAGGAAAGTTCCTAAAAATATATATAAAATTTTAGGCTACTTACTTCTAGATAATGCTGAAGTTCAAAAAGAGTTTAATTTTTTTTTATTTCTTATAAGTAGAAGCCTGAGACTACATCCAGCATGTGCACCAACCTCATGCATTTAGGAATCTGAGATGTTAAAGCAAATTAGTTAACTTTTGAATCTACAGCAGAGAGAGATTAAAAAATAACCAAAAAAACCATCTATGTTTTAATGACCTTCTTTTAATGTGTGTTTTTGATGTACGTAAAGTCATTTACTTGCTTTGAAAAAAAATCTATGCTTTCCAATCCATTTGTCTATTGATGAAGAAAGAAAAGAAAAAGGTAGCTTAAACCCCTTTTTACCTGAGAATCAATAACAAATATCAGTGCTCCAGTGCCTCTGAAAATCATCTCATAGTCAAAGGTAGGGTCAAAGAAGTCAATTTGCCCAGGAAAATCCCATATCTGAAAGTTGACAAAGGAGCTGTTGGAAACATCCTCTCTGCAGATCTTGTTTGTGCTCTCCAGGAAAAGGGTCTCATTCGGCGACATTTTGTGAAAGACAACTTTCTGAATGGAAGACTTCCCACTTCTTCTCAATCCCATGAGCAGGATTCTTGGCTTAACTTCAGTACTGAAGGGATCGTTGAAATCCAGAACTGAATAAAATCAAGAAGAAAAGTAATAAACTACGTCAATATAATTATTAACTGCCAGATAACAGGCATTGGATGTTTATTTTTGTGACATTTTTACTTGGATATAAGGAAATGTTATCAATTTTTAATCTTAGGGAGCAGTGCTACAGGCATTTTAACTTGAATTATTTGCCCCGTAGACTATACTATCATAAAACCTACTTCACGTCTGAAAGACAGAGACTGCAAAAGGCTTGACTGCTCAGTCTACATGTGAAAAATGTGTTGTCACATGCAGACATCCTAAAATACCTGATTTTACTCCCAATTAACCCCACGCCACATACATTCTAACCCAAATGTAAAAGAATATCATCTGGTAATAAATACCCTTGTCAACTGATAGCTACATCACGCCGCTGGAAGAAAGGAGTAGGTTTGTGTTAGTTATATCTGTGTGATCCCCCTAAGGCAACAAGAGGGCTTCCTTCCTCTTAAATAAATAAATAAAATCACACATCCCAGGAGCTACAGGAAGAGGACAACTCATCAGGCACACAATTCCTCTGTGGTGGGAGTTACAACAAAGTACTGAGCTCGCGAGTACTATCTTCGTTAGGTTAGGTTTTCACCTGCTATTGAATAATTTGTGTTACGATCTGTCGAAGTTTGTTACCCAACAAATAAGATTACAGCATACCCCCTGCCTATTTACAAAACAAAGGCCTGGGAACACAGTCATTTCATTGTGTTACCTACCCCGGTTTGAAACTGGTACCACTAAACCAGAACATTTTCCCGTGCTGATGCCCTTATATTAGCATAAAGGTAGTTAGAAGAGTAAACTATACTGTTATACCTGTGAACACATGAATGTATAGCTACCCACACCTGCAAGCACACCGACTTAAGTTTCAGGATCTCTAATCCAAACAGCTACAACAGTCTCAATCGCTTCATTTAATTGGACTGTAACTTTGAAATGTCCATGGTGAAGACGGTACCACACGTAGATGTAAAGAGCTTTCAAGCACCTCTGTGATATCCTGTCTGCCGCACCAAACACAAGCAACACCAAAAAAATGAGCTGTCAATCCTAAATCCGCAGAGTAAGGCTCACAGCACACAGGTTTAAAATACTGATCAGACAACAGGCTAAACACACTACCTGTCAGGCAGACCTTCTCCCACCCGCTGCAACACAGGCTACTCAACATTATTCAGAGCACAACACAATTGCCTTTCTTTGTCTTTTTCTGCTGGGATAAATTTTGAATTGCAGGAAATCAGCACACGTTTGTTCATACGCATCCTTCCTGCATACTTTAAGTGACCAACTTTACTCCAAAAGTATGAAAACCCAAAACAAGAAACCTCAGCAACAGCAACTCAAACCTGTCAATTTATTGCATAGCTTTACAGACTGAAAAATTGAAAGCTAGAAGGAACCCTTTGCCTTGGAGTGTCTTTGGCACCCAGGAGTGGTGATCACCTCCATCCTCTTGAGCTCCTCGAGCCTCACTCACAACTTTCAGACACACGAGAGCGGGATGTGCCTGCCGGGAGGGCACAGAACCTTGTTCACATCCGTTTGTACCTCCTGAGCTTCACTTACCCAGAATTAGGGCTTCTCAAATGAAGGTCTCGGGGTGTTAGCATAAAACATCCCTTGGCACCATCTGCTGGCTTGTGAGTGGGTATGCCACTCAGTGTGGGCCCATGTCACCACGGTGACTGACAGGCATTCAAAACTCATTCCTGGTGGGATCCTACCCATTTTAAATACATTTGAAAGGCCATGACAGGTAAAGACCACTTACAGTGCTCTTGTGAATTATCACACATGAAACACTGCCAGCCTGGAGCAGTGCACGGCTGAAAACTCCTTCAAGCAGAATAGAGACAGGTAACTCCGTAAGAATCTCATCCTCCTAACGCAGCAATGGCCAACTTCTACTGATCCACAGACAACAAATTTAGGAATTAATAAACTGCAGTCAACACGTTACTCTATCCTTCCTGTCAACCCTCTTCCCAGGGCTGCAAGAAACACGTACATAAAATACTTCGCAGCTACAGAGAGATAACAAACATCTGCTCTAGGATGATGTAACAATATTTTATTGGGTACAGTCTTGCCAATAAAGCAAAGCAAAGGTACAGGGTTTAATGGTGTTCCCTCCACCCCATTCTCTTCTTTAACACACAAATTTTCCACAGCTGCCAAATGTATAGTCGCAATTTCATTAACGTGCATATATCCATACATCATGCAATTAGCATTTTGGCCATCAAAAGTGAACATAATTTATTCAAAGCTTTAAAAGAACTAGTTTGAATAAAATACTTTAAAAAGGCATATAAAGAACAGTCTTCTGGTTGAGCCTTTATTGCATTTTTTAAAAATCCCCTTTGCTCTGTATGCAACAGAACTTATGAAGACTAATTTGCTACGGATGTGTACTTTGTGTCCCCTTCCTCTCCCCGCCACAATAACACCAACTTCCCCCTGTATGTCTTGTGACATATCCTCCAAACAACAGATACGACACGCTGTGGCCGATCTGGAGCTCAACACGTGCCTGTTGGGTAGACCTGACACACGTGTACCCCTGTTTGCCAGCTGCTGCCACAGAGAACCCACACGTCTCCTCACCAGTCCCTCCGAGGACACTTTCACTTGGGTCTCTCTGCTCTTCTGAATGCCAGTTTTCATCAAACTTCTAAGAACTTGATCATCTTTGAGGCATCTTTCATTCTCATTTGGTTGATGGTAGACAGCAGTTTCCAAAGTTCTGACCGGTGATGAGACAACCAGAAGACAGGCTACCTACCTCCCTTTTCTTTAAGAAATAGGCTAAAAACTTACACGTATCTAAAAAAATACTTTAAACGACTTGGGGTTTTACACTGTTGTTGTATTAAATTATTCCAGGCTGTTAGATATTTATGGACTGTAATACTTACTAGAAAGAAACTGCTCTATGTTAAAGTCATACTTAAAAAAAAAATAAAAATACAGTTGCAAGTGCAAACAGAGTTATTGATGAGAAGAATGAACAGCAGCTCTTCTGCTAGTAAGACTGTTACTTCGCTTTTGAAATCCTGCCAGCTCAAAGACAGGGAAATGTAAATGAGTATCATCCAAACCTGACTCGATAGCAAGGCTGCTATAGCACTTTCCTCTGAGTTAAGAGATTACCTTATATGTAAAGGAATTGGACGATGCGCTGCCTGCCCACATTCCTTTGCAGAGTACATGACAACTCCTTCTTTAATTTGCCACAGAAATGCCAGTAGATGTATCACTGCAACTTCCCAGACTGGGTTACTGAGTGAGATCATAATATGCCTAAGAGAAACACTAAACTTTTCCCTGTTTGTAATGGGAAAGATAATTTTCCCTATTGTGAACAGGGAAATTCAATTTTTGCAAAGAATGAATGTCATAAAATGCCAGTTTCTCATGCCTGTCAACAGTCCTTCACATTTCAACTTTGCTAAGCAGCCACAAAGAGCAGAAGTCACGCTGGTTAGAGGCCACATCCTTTGAAATAGTCACAAATCAAACTTAAACTCAAAAGCACTTTCCCCACAGAGAAGCACTCAATTCCTTATAAAATTTCCTTAATTGCAGTTGTGTCTTTGCTTACAGAGTGCAATTTGCGTGCGTTGCAACACGCAGAAGAGCCCAGCTCTGAGGAGTTAATTGAGAGCTGCATGTAGTCGTCCTGACCTGTCTCACCAGGATGCACAGTAAGTACACGATGGATATCCTAATTTCTCCTTCACGCTGTTAGAGATACCCATTGATAGCTAAAACAGGTTTTGAAGCCCATCCTGAATTCCACATCAATTGCGATTACTTGTCAAAGGGAGTGACTATCAGCGCTTCCGAGGCACCTGCGACAGGGATGCCACATTGAAAGGGGTATTTGTAGACCTCACCAGTTTCCAATGCTTCAAACATCACCAATGTTTGAAAACACTGGAATTCATCTGCTCAAGTGACATCAAGCCAAAAGAAATCATTTTCCTCATGTTACCATCCATAAGGTAACAAGCCTCTGAGTCTAGTTTTAAAGTAGTAACAGCTGGTATTTCTTTTCCCCTCTAATGCAAATATGTTATTTTAAATTTTTAACCTTTTCTGTGTAGGGGAGAAATGGCAGTCCCAAACTTTCCGCTCACGTACCTTCAAGCCCAGTGACCTCGTAGCATTTCCAGCGCTACCGGGACTGTGGCATTTGCAGCCCTCTGGAGTGCTGTCAAGACAATAGCTTTACAAAACACGTACAGAGAACTTCTTCAACACAAACAGATGGCCTGACACTAAAGAGTTAACAGAAAAAGCTTATATGCAATCAAGAAAGCTGTTGTGCTACTGTGGGTTCATAAACATTGCAGAAATGCCTGGTGGAAGGAAATTCTTGTGGCTAAAGAAAAGACTCAGAAGCAGAAGACCTGGTTCCACTCTGCAATCATATGTCTTAGAGCTACTTCCCTGGACACTCTGCCGACTGCTTCCCCGCTTTTAAATACTTTTTAATTGCATATATCAAAAATATGACTAGGCTTTATGTAAACTAAGTGCTTTAAGGTCTCTGAATATGACCCTGTGTGTAGAGTAAAAAGATTAAGAAGAGGACAAGAGCCGTCGTTTCAGTGTTCAGGCTGGAGACGAGAAACCAGTACGGGCTGAGAGATGACCAATACAGAGTTTTGAAATCTCCTGTATGCCTACAAGCAGAAATTACGCTTTTACTTTTGAGGCTGGTTTCTTCCTTCACTTCCAAGAGCCATGCATGGAAGCTGTTCTCCTTACATTGCCCTTTCCATTCTTTTTTGGTAGAAAAGTGGAAGCTGTGACACTGGATTTTGGACTACTTACTGTACAGGTCCAGGAAGAGCGAGGACAAAGACTGGGAGAAGGAAAGCCCCTTGTCCTGCAGCCCAGTGTTAAATGTGCAAAACACAGACCCAGATCCCAAGCCCCTCAGTTACAGACGCCCTGTGCCTCTTTCTGCAGAGACTTCAGAATGGAACAGAAAGCCAGAGGATCTGGACGGTTAAAATAGACTTTTGTCTTAATCCTGTATTAAAAAGGCCCCTGCATGGACTGTCTTCTCCTGCTATTCAGGACGCAAAGGTTTGTTTCTGTTATGTACAATATTCTGGTGTCTCTACGAAGAAGCAATTGAAATGAGCATTCTAACAAAGTTCCTACTGAAAAATATCCAAATAAATTCCTCTGAGGGCAGAATATGAATTACTTCTCTACAGAAAATGCTGCTAGTTTAGCACTAAAGAAATACGCATTCTCTTTGCATCAAAATAAAGGCAATTCTTTAGCAGCTTCAAGTAAGACTTTAATTAGTCTCAGCTACAGCTCTTACAACCCGGCATTCCCACAGCCTTTAACCACGAAGGCTTATACCCAAAGCACCGACCTTCTCCCCCTCCCCAAAATTGCGTTAGTCAATGCGATACCTCCCCCGGGCTGGGCCTTTAAGGAGAAGGGCTCTGCATGCTAATAATCAAAGTAGCCTTAAAACATGTGGCCTTTTATTACGCTCTTATTAAAAAAAAAAAAAAAGGCAATTTTTTTTTTCGCCCTGAGATACTGAGAGTTTTCCAAGCTCCTTTGTGAAATATGTCTCAGAAGAATGAATTTCAGGCTCTGAATGAAAGCAACAGGCTCTGTGAGCTGGCATCGCATCTCTTTTTACTGAATGAGGCTGCTTTTTTTTCTCCCCCCCACTCCCCCTCCCCGGTAAGCCTGTCCCTCCGAGCATCACCCATCCACAGCCACACGGACCAGCGACACGGACCCGCGGGTCCTCGTGGGCACGGACAGACAGACGGACAACAGACGTTTAGCGGGGACTGACATCCACAGCTGCAGAGCAGCCCTGGGCACCGAGCTGCGTGTCGCCGCTGCCTTTTATAGCCTGACACCCAACCTCCCCCC